>JAJJWW010017283.1:0-147697 GCA_023531295.1 Papaver armeniacum | reverse complement strand
CCGTGTAAGTAGCTAAGGCGGTGGAGTTGATTTTGGATAAACCAAAATCAGTCGGTCACAAAGAGTTTTGATAACTCTTATTAGTTTCTTAATCCTAAAGTTTAGGTACTTATTAGCTAAGTTATGAAACCCTAATCCCTACCTATGTGTATATAAATAGCCTAGTAGAGAACCTTGAAAACACACCAAAATTTCGTCTTTCTCTCTTAGGTTTATATGTATTCTCCCTTGCGATAATATATAAATCACTTATTTTTCCCGAGGATTCAACCTCGTTAAATTCTCGTCTCTTTTCTTCTTTAGTTTGTGTTCTTGGCAATATTTGGAGTACCGTTTGTAGCTGTGCATATCGCTTCCGCAGGTTTTAGCGCAACAATTGGAATCAAGAGCTCGGGTAACGTTCTTGGATTTTTTGGGTATTCATAATATTGAAGCGGGGTATTTTTTCTGAAGTTATTTGAGGTAATTCTAATCTCAAGGTTTAGTTTTTATCTATATTTGGTTTTTGTGAACAATGGTTGACGGGGATAAACTGCATGATCCGAACGATCCCGAGGGAGAACATTCGGAGTCCACAAATAAAGATAAAGAAACAAAAAAAGAAATACCGCATTCTCATAGATCACAATCAAGGTTGAAAAGTTCACCGAACCAATAACTTTGGTTTATGGAGAATGACATGTAATGGATGCTCTTGTTCATCTTGACCTAGAAGAAGCTTTAGAAGGTCGCCAAAGGAGATGTCTGAAAAGCAAGGAACAAGATGAATAAATTATGTCTTGCCTCGATACGAGGGTGTTTAGCAACAATAGTATGAGTTAATTATCGCACGAGACTTCGCCTAAGGATCTCTGGGAAAAGCTAGAGAAGGAATACCTTGTGAAGAACGTGGAAAATAGGATACATCTTAAAAGGAATTTGTATCGCTATAACATGAAGAGAGGTGAAACCTTAACCGAGCACCTAGATTCATATAATAAACTTCTTGCTGAGTTGGTTAACTACGATGAGAAGATCAACGACGAGGAACAAGCTTTATGTCTGATAAACTCTCTTCCTAAAAAGGTATGAACCCGTGATCAAGGCTTTAATGCACTAAAGGATAAGATGACATACGCCGAGGTCATTACAAAGATTGCGTAGTGAGGAGTTCGGAAGATGGACCGTGAAGACCACAAGTGAAGCTAATGATGACTTGCTTCTTGCAAGAGGTCATTCAAACAGACAGAAAAAGAAGAATGGTGATCGTGGCAAAGTGAAGGGCGTTCAAAGTCAAGAGCGCGTCTAGAAGGATGAATGTGCATGGTGTCATGACTTTGGCCATTGGGCTAAGGATTGTACCAAGCGTAAGGATCGAGAAAGGGATAACACCGAGGTGAACATTGTTAAGGCAAGTGAAGATTCGATGAAGCCTCATATTTCTCCGAATATGATACCATCAACTTTTATCGTAACTGACGATACGTGGGTATTAGATTCTGGTGCTACTTATCATATTTGTCCTCATCGGGACTGGTTCTCAAACTTTGAAGAGTTTGATGGAGAAGTGCGTATGGGGAATAATCACACCCTGCAGGTGATTGGGATTGGTAGTGTTCGAATCAAGATGCATGATGGTATGGTGCGGAGCCGAAGGAAGTAAGGTTCGTACTGCCGTGAAGAAGAATCCATCTCGCCGGAACTTTTGGAAGCTAAGGGCTACAAGTTAGTCGCTAAAAATGGCATTCTAAAGGTAATTTCGGATCGTTGGTAATCATGAAGGGCACAAGGCATCATAACTTGTACTACTTAACTGGGAGTACAAGAACGGGAGATGTGTCAATTTAACACATCGAGACTCATAAGCGATGGAGACCACAAGTTATGGCATATGCGGCTTGCATATCCAGTGATAAGTCGTTACATTCTTTAATTCGTCAAGATTTATTGAAAGGTGCTATTGCCCGCAAATTAGAGTTTTGTGAACATTGTGTGAAAGGCAAGAAGACAAGAACAAGCTTTGGCACAAAGAATCCACAACACTAGTGGAGTTCTTGATTATGTTCACTCGTGATGTTTGGGGTCCCTCCAAGAATGCATCATTGGGAGGGAAACATTGGTTCGTGTCGTTTATCGATGACTATTCTAGGCGCGTATGGGTGTACACCATGAGGCATAAGGATGAAGTCCTAGAAGTATTTGTGAGGTGGAAAAAGGCAACCGAGACTCAAACCGGCGTAGATCAAGGTACTACGTTCGGACAATGGTGGAGAGTACAAAAGTGATCCATTCTTGCAAGTATGTCGATGAGGGAATACAGAGGCACTTCACAGCTTAAGAAGACACCGCAACAAAATGGGGTAGTCGAACGCATGAATCGTACTTTGCCGGAGAAGGTACGATGTACGTTATCTAATGCCGGATTAGGTAAAGCGTTTTGGGACGAGGCAAAGACATATGCGTGCTTCCTCATTAATAGGTTGCCATCACCTGCGTTAGAAGGTAAAACTCCGATGGAGAAGTGGTATGGTAAAACTACTTATGATTATGACTCAATTCATATCTTTGGTTGCCCTGCTTGGTATCATGTTAGTGAAAACAAGCTTGATAGCCGTCTTTGTTAAAGGGATCTTTATGGGTGTGAAGAAAGGAGTTAAAGGGTTCAAAATTTGGAATCCATTTGAAAAGAAGATAGTCATGAGTAGAGACGTTACATTTGATGAAGCGTCTATGGTAAAGTCTTGGGGTTCTCGCAGTGGAGAACACTACCAGCACTCAAACGAGCCTTTGCAAAGCGGGTGGAGATTGATGCAACTCCACTAATTCCATCTAAGTCTGTATCTCATTATGACTACTTCCGAAGGCGTGGCGTCTACAAGGGAGGTGAATACTTTCCAAATGATAGTGACGATGTTAATGAAGAGGAACATGAAGCGGTAGAAGATACGTGGCTACGGTCACCGAGACCATAGCAACCAAAGAAACCGAGAAGATCAATCGGGAAACCCGGTTGGATGGATGATTTTATAGCTTATGCATTACCGCTATTGAAGAAGGCATTCCTAATACCTATTTTGAAGCTATACACAACGTTGTAGAGCGTCAAGAATGGGAAGTCGCTATGCAGATGAGATGGAGTCTCTTTACAAGAATGGCACATGGGTTCTTACGAAGCTTCCGAATCCAGTAAGAAGGCCATTGGGTGCAAATGGGTATATGCTAAGAAAGAAGGATCTCGGTGTGAATCAAGTACGCTACAAGGCAAGGTTAGTTGCAAAAGGTTATTCCCAAAGAGAAGGGATTGACTACAATGAGGTGTTCTCTCCAGTTGTGAAGCACTCATCAATCCGAATTTTGTTGGCCTTGGTAGCACAATATGATTTAGACCTAGTTCAGCTAGATGTCAAGACGGCATTCTTACATGGTGATCTAGAAGAGGAGATCTATATGACTCAAATGTAGTGGATTCAAAGTTGCTGAAAAGAAGATTGTGTGTGTAGTCGAAAAAAATCATTGTATGGGTTGAAGCGTCTCCAAGACAAAGGGTACAAGCGATTTGATCGCTTTATGATTGGCTAGAAATACACAAGAAGTCACTATGACCATTGTGTATACTTCAAGAAGCTACGTGATGGGTCTTTCATATATTTGCTCTTCTATGTCGATGATATGCCGATAACATCGAATAACGAGAAAGAGATTGATCATTTGAAGCGTAAAATTGTCAACTGAGTTTGATATGAAAGATCTGGGAGAAGCTAAGAATATTCTTGGCATGGAGATTCAACGTGACAGAGATAAGGGTAAAGTTTGTTTGTCTCAGAAGGCATACTTGAAGAAAGTGTTACATAAATTTGGTGTCTGCAAAGGAACTAAATCATAAGTACTCCCTTGGTCCTCATTTTAAGTTGAGTTCGATATGTCTCCTACTATCAAGAAGAGCGTGAGTATATGGCCCAAGTCCCATATGCTAGTGTTGTTGGTAGCATGATGTATGCGATGGTATGTACAAGGCCGGATATTTCACATGCGTAAGTATGATCAACCGTTCTATGCATAATCCCGGTAAAGGACATTGGCAAGTCAGAAATGGATTTTGAGGTATCTTTATGGTACTCATTGATGTTGGCTTGGAGTTTGTGAAGGAAGATGGGAACAATCAACCGTGTTGGTTATGTGGATTCTCGACTATGCCGGTGATTTGGACAAGAGACGTTCAACTGGGTATGTATTTACCATAGCAGAGCACCAGTAAGTTGGAGATCAATCTTGCACCTCTTGTGGGCGCTTTCAACTATGGAGGCGGAGTATATGGCGTGGATCGAGGCATTTAAGGAGGCTATATGGTTACAAGGTTTGCTAGATGACTTGGGTGTTGTGCGCGGAACAACTGCTCAGTGCATTGTGATAGTCTTAGTGCAATTTACTTGGCTAAGAATCAAGTTCATCATGCCAGAACCAAACATATAGATGTTCGATTTCATTTTGTTAGAGAAATTCGGAAGAAGAAGACATTCTACTTGTGAAGATCGATACCAAAGACAATCCAAATGATATGTTAACGAAAGTAGTATCCGGGGTCAAGTTTCGTCATTGCTCGTAATTGATCCACATTCTTTCGGTTTGGTGAGACCATTTGGGGTAGAGGTTCTTAGGAACCTAGTCGAGGCCTTCTAGTAAGGCCATTGAGTGAACTACGGTCGGTTTGATTCCTTGAAGAGGATACGAGGCAGCCTATGGCGCAATCGACGTTGGAAGACGATGGTGATTTAGTGTATTGATCGTCTCATGCATGAATGCGTGATCCGAGGTGGATAATTGTTGGATGTGGCGGGATTGTAGCACACGTTTTGTGTGAGAGTCCAAAACTTGTGGAACTCCAAAACCGTGTAAGTAGCTAAGGCGGTGGAGTTGATTTTGGATAAACCAAAATCAGTCGGTCACAAAGAGTTTTGATAACTCTTATTGGTTTCTTAATCCTAAAGTTTAGGGACTTATTAGCTAAGTTATGAAACCCTAATCCCTACCTATGTGTATATAAATAGCCTAGTAGAGAACCTTGAAAACACACCAAAATTTCTTCTTTCTCTCTTAGGGTTTATATGTATTCTCCTTGCGATAATATATAAATCACTTATTTTTCCCGAGGATTAAACCTCGTTAAATTCTCGTCTCTTTTCTTCTTTAGTTTGTGTTCTTGGCAATATTTGGAGTACCGTTTGTAGTCGTGCATATCGCCCTCGCAGGTTTTAGCGCAACAGTGGTGGATATTATCCAACCCGTTTAATAAATGGGTAACATGGGGAGTGGTAAAAGCTAGTACTATTAATAGTAAGTTAAGATCGTGCAAGCCACTATATAGAATGCCACTGGACGACTGAAGGGGGGAAAAATGATCGTGTTAATAGGTAATAGCCTGAAAATTGTCGTTAATCAATTCAATTAGTTGTTAGATCATATTAGTTAGTTTTAATTATAGATTATAGGTTGTTTTAGAGGATTATCTTACTGTGTGTGTAGATTTAGTCCAATAATTTGTTTAAGAAGTGCCCTTCTTGGTTCCAATAATGAAAGTTTATAAGTGAAATATTTTAGTATGGAAGACTTTTCGCGAATGAGCCTTTGATCGCTTCAAGAGTTGCTTGGTTGCATGTCTGTTCAACGACCGAACCTGGATTCGTTAACCTGAACTGTTAAAAAGAGAAATACAGCAAAATATCTGAAGTAGGCGCGCACACAACACACTATATTTCCAAGTGTTGGACGTTTAATCTTTTGAAACAATCGTTATGCTACAACATTAATTAGTAGTCTAATAATTTGAAATCCCAATTACTCACCAACTGCCTATAGCAAATTGTTAAAAAGAGAAATACAGCAAAATGTTATCTCCTCCTGCCTAGAGCAGAGCACAGATAAAATCCCCGTCTCTCAAATTCTGTCTTTCTGCCAAAATCATCAAATACCGTAAGTACTTGAAATCCCAATTACTCACCAACTTAATTTCTTACAATTTTTAAACCTTTCGGTTACTATTGTATCTGTATGGATGGTATTTAAGTAACGGAGTTCATGTTGATGAACTCGATGGCTATATATGGGCATCTCTAAATTCTTATTGAAAGGGGTGACAAGCTGACAATAAATTAATATAATTTTGGGGATAGACTAAATCCAAACTATATAAATCGGAGTAGATTTCGGAATTACTAGGTTCGAATCCCTACCTCCGCATCTCCTAAGGTGAAAGGGACAAGCATGTTAACCACGACACCATTTGGTAATTGGAAAAGAGAAAGAAGTTAGTGATGTGATCCTAGTATCTTTAAACCTTCTATAAGCTTTTAAAATCTTGTCTCTTGGAAATGATCATCTTGCAGCTGCAGTGGTCCATACCACTTGTTGCGACTGTAACAATAAAATACTAAAAGAAGATGTGAAGATGTTAGAAATAAATTTCTGGAAAGTAATAAACACTCAATTGATAGCAAACAGAGGACAGAGTCACGTGTTCAACACGCTGTCCTTAACACGGTAGTTGACCGGTACGCCTCAAGAATGAGTGATGCCTATACCATGTGGTCAAGTCGTATCCAGGATAAAACTGCCCGTTGCAAGCACTGTTAGCACTACATTACTTGCCCACTCTTACGAACTCAACATCAATGGCACAAAGAATGTAAAAACCACACAGAGGGAGAGAGACGAAAAGAAGAGGATAATAGCTCTTCTGGACACAAATTGAAATGAAGAACTCAAGTGGTTTATATAGGGGAGAAGAGAGAGGTCGAATTAATTGTGCATTAAGAGCGAATTAATGAGAGAATAAATCAGAAATAAAGACTAAAATAAATTCGAATTAATTCAAGATTTTTTCAAAACGGTAATAAAACAGCCATGCACATTATGTCGACACAATAAAAAATGGAAAGAAATAGTTCCCAACGGGTCATACGCCCCCCCACAATTAAGAAAAAAAATTATTTTGATTTTCAAAACGTTGAGGAAATGATTCAAAAGAATTTTGCCAAAAAGATTAGTCTTGGTTGACTTGTCCATGGCGGAAGCACGAGCCCTAAGCCCAAACATCGGTGAAAACATAAATATTGTTTTATTAACTATCGCTTTCCACCGTTCCACCCACATTCGTTCCACCCACATTGTTTTACTAACTATCCATAAAGGAATAGCTATATAGTGGAACTCCTCTTTAGTTATACCCAATGTGGGACTAAAGGTTCTATTTCATTCACTCATAAGAAAATGAGTGAGTGCTCTTAGAGACCCAAAGGTCCTAAGTTCCATTCCCATCAAGACCATAAAACCAAACAATAAACTCATTTTCTCCAACAATCCCCCACATGAATGAAATACCGATAAAAATCAGAAAACGGAAGCGAGAAATACCACTTAGGCAAGAGGTGTCCATGAGGTGAGTTCCATCAAGAGTGTTTAGCCATTACACCCCACTTCAATCTTAAATTGAAACTATATAACTCATTAAGACTTAGTTAAAACTCATCCTTCACATGCAAAATCACACTATCACGTCTACACCATATGGAAGGGGCGTAGAATGAAATTCTCTGATAGTGTTTCTGTGACCCGCCACAAATTAGTTGTCTCATTCAAAACCTTGATCTTGGGATCTCCAGTCAGCAAGGTTGAGTATCCTTCATGGCAAGTTTATTTAATGAGCCTAAGCCCCATCCCCCTCGATGCATTATTAACTATCTCCTTGGAGAAACCTTTCACAAAGGGTCCGCGATATTCTCCTTAGACTTTACCCAATCAATTGAAATATCGCCTTTTGAGATTAGTTTTTTCAGGGTATTATGTCTTCTTTTAATATGTATAGACTTTCCATTATAGTAGTTGTTTTTAGCCTTAGCTATAGCAGCTTGATTATCACAATGTATAGATATAGCTGGCACAGGCTTATGCTAGAGAGGAATGTCTTCTAAAAGCATCTTAGCCAAGCGGCTTCCTCTCCTGATTTTTCTCCGACACCACTTTGATCGAAATTTTGGATAACTTCATTCAAACTTACATCCAATACCAGAATACATTTCAATACATTTCAATCAATCTAAAAAGTGATTACATAATTGTTTACGAGAAAAATCAAAATCAAAATACAAGAAATCAGAAACTAAACACAAATACCGATTATATGTATATCGGGATGAGATAGAACGAAACACACACAAAGATATCCTGTTCTTTCATAAGAAATACAGGGGAAAAATAAAAACGATACAATCCGTAATCAGTTTCGAAAGGCTTTTGTAATTGGCGCTATCTTTCGCTTTATATGTTTGTGATATTTGTCCCCCAACTAAAGTTTCCTGAAAACCTCCAGGTGCATCAAAATCATCAGAGACGTTGCGATCGTCAATACAAGCTCCCGAAACGGTACCGTCGCAAGAAAAGCCGTCACAGCAATGATGGAACCATCCGCAGGTTTCCCCCTCATTATAGCACACACCGTCCCAGACATCAGCATCCACATTATAAGCTAATAAGACCAAAACCATGGAAACCAAGAATAAACTCGTAGCCTTTTTGCTCTCCATGGTTTTGCTATTGAAGTTTGCTATCTTGTGTTTCTTGCTTAAATATTTGTACAAATCAAGTTTGATGTCTTTATGCTTTTATAGATGGATGAGTTAGTGCAAAGCAACGATTTGTGAAGTCAATGAATGAACTATCAATCAATAAATTAATGAAAATGAATTATTGCATTTATTATTGATTTTTCCAATACGAATTTTAAATTTTAGTAGGCAGTGGAAATTATATTTACTTTTAATTTTAAATAATTTGCTTAGGTAGTGGAAATTTTAGTATGTAATCTATAATAAAAACGATCTTAGAAAGCTTCTTCACCGAGGGCAAGAATTGAATTTCCAACAAAAACTTTGGAATGAAAGGGAACATAACCCCATGGCATACTTCGTCAAATTTCTTTTGACCAAAATGGCAAAAAAACGCTTTGTTTTAAAATTTTGTTTTTGTCCATCTACAAAACAAAATTAGAATCTAATCTTATGCACGATATTTCCATCTTATGCACGATCTTTACGAGTAAAAGGAATTCACGACCTCATCATGTACGACTCCCTCTCTCTCCTTCCCACCTAGGTTCTATCGATTTTATGCCGGAATTATAATTTAACTTCATGTTCCTCAACCTTCTCTTCAAGAATCACATTAAGCTCATCGAAATCACAAACAACCCAACAATCACATAAAGCTCTAGTATCTCAAAAATCACAAATAATCCAGGCGACACAAACATCACAAATATCACTAACCATACAACACCTTCAACCCTGACTGAAATTACCAGAAACAGTACGCTTAATTTCTCTACCAATAGCATCAACACCTCTAAAAACAATCTCACTCTCAGTATGACTAAATCAGGCTCTACCAATTCTATAATTGCTACAAAATTGATCCAGGAATACTTTATAAACATTTCAAACTCAATCATCAATTACACTCCCCTGGAAAGTGCTATAAAGTTGATATAGTATGTTCAAACCCATCATTCCCCTCCAGTTTTGTTCCTAATTTCGTCTCTAATCAAGAGATTATTACCTATCCTACTCAACCAAAAGATAAATACCTTCAGAAATTTCAAGAACACACCCACAGTATTAACATTCATAACCACCAGAAGGAAATCATCCTAAATATCAGTAAATTTACTTTCAATAAACATTCAACCAAAGTTAAACATAAAGCCAGAAACTGAAATTGCTCGTACAAAGACCCAAACACAAAACAGAGAAGTTCGAAATCTAAAGAGAGCAGTAACCTCAAAATAAATAAACACCATCATAAAACCAAAATTAAAACCCAATGTACTTCAAATAACAGAAGTAAAATTAAAAGATCCAACTTTCTCTTACTGGTTGAAGAGGCGAGTCTTGCTCCGAGTCCCTTGGCTAACGCTTCGAGTCCGGCTTCGAGTCATCGGAACTCTAGATATAACAGATCGTCTCTCCAGGTACTGGGAGTTTGATTCTCACCATCGGGACCAACATCATTGGCCTCAACTTCAATGGGGGAACCAAATGACATTTCCATCGAAGGTGCGACTCATCCATCTCGCATTCTTCTTCGGGATCGACTAAGGAAACGCTGTTGGCTCAAAGAGTGAACGGGTGGAGGAAGTAGTTTTTGGATTCTCAAAACCTGCAAAAATTGCTCGAACGATTCTCCCAGTGGATGGACACAAAGAATCCATCACCGGAAGCGCATAGGCTCATCATGATGCCAAGGTTGGACAGCCATCTGACGAACCATAATCCTCTCATGTGCATCAAGAGTGATGGACCGATACCCAACTCAGCTCACACCAGACACCAAGAACCGATCAGCCACAACAGCTACACCCTCATGAACCTCAAAAGGGCCATATTTGGGATGAAATGCATACAAAACCCAGTGATCTCTCGAACCCATCTGTGGATGTTCGGCAGACTTTGGAATACCAGTAACATAGCAACCTTCAACATCAAAACCTTCTCTAGTAGTACTTCGCTTTCCTTCACCAGTTGCATGTGCATTGCTATTTCCAACCTCATATTGGGCATCCAATTCAGCAAATGGGTTGCTAATATCCTGATTTATAGGTACAGGCTTTGGCTGATTGAAGTGCTGACGAAGACGCTCTACTGGAGAATCCATCATCAATTCATGCACAATCCCCGGGCCCATCTTCCGCAGACACTCTTATATCTTCACTTGCCTGTTATGTTGAAGATCATCCAAATACCATGTGAAATCTCTCTTGTCTTGTTACCAGGCGACTTACATCCCTGTGGAAAAGGAATTCCATGGAGCAATCGAGTAATACAATACTCCCACGGATACCAGTGG
Source organism: Papaver armeniacum (assembly GCA_023531295.1). NCBI lineage: Eukaryota > Viridiplantae > Streptophyta > Magnoliopsida > Ranunculales > Papaveraceae > Papaver > Papaver armeniacum. Next base: position 136,825 of record JAJJWW010017283.1, on the reverse strand, counting down.
ATGCGTGGCTCATCTTCAACCTCAATCAATTTCTGCTTCCCCTTTCGATCTATGTTTGCATTAGCATCAGCCATGGAGATTGGAGTAAAGGATTTTCTCTCAAGGAAAATAAAGAAAAAGAAGAATAAAATAATAAGAAACTGAAACATTTCTCTTCCCCAACAGAGGCTCTTATATTGGATCTCACCGGTTGGCGTTGGGTCGTCTCAACATTAAGTGGCGATTGTTCCCCAAAGAGCAAAACCTTCCGTCTAATACTAAAATCTCATCACTGCTGCTTTCATTTCTCCAGCAACATAGGCATAATTACATATGCACTATGCAAAGCAACCGCTTTTTTCTCTAGGTTTACTAATCCAAAACATAATTTTTTTGACGTATGGAGCAAGGAGAATAAACAAGCAGACACTTGGCGCTCAACTCATTCGGCGCCAATAACCGCCTCTTCCTTCGCATGTGTAGTTCACACGAATGTGACTCACTCTCCCAATGATCTCGACTCTCTCAAGCAACACAGCTGAATGGAGGTGTACGCAATCATTAACAACGCAAGAGGCCATCGCCAAGACCAATGGGAAATGGGCTCACTCCAGGCACAGTTTGGCTAAACTCATTGTCCTTTACAACAATATATCAAATACCGCTAAACTGCTTCCTATGTATTTTAATTTAGATACGGGAGAAGTCACTATTCATGATAGTCAGCATCACTATATTACCCACCATACTAGTACTACTAATAAAATCAATAGAAATCTTCCCACTAAAAAGAACTCACGAACTAACCAAACTTTATCCCCATCATATTGTAAATTTTTTTATCATTTGGCTCTATGACATGTCTTCTCGTTAAGACTGCAGTGAGTCAACAAAGACCAACTCCCGCCAAAAAGCCATACATTACCGGGATCAACTGAATGCACATGGGACTTGTACTTCACCTCTCGATTACATTTGGATTGTAGAGCATCATTCTTATCACCTCGCAACAAAACAATAAAGAGTACTCTCAGAAACTAAATGCCTACATCACAAAATTCAAAGTAAAGTGTTGAAAACCAGTACTACTCAAACCAACATCATAACTCTCAATACCACTAACACTACTAGAAACCATTTCATGGCTTCTTCCTCGGGAACTAAATCTTCTGATCCATTTGCAAACCTAGTAAATCAAATGAACTCCTCTCTAAACATTCCTGAAGACCTTTTCCCAAAGTTTTCATTAATTCTGAGAACACCCTACGAAAAAAGAAAGAAGATCTGAAATGGATCTTCATTGGAAGATATTGTATTAAAATATCCTACGAAATCAGAAAAATCTAAGATTATCAATTCTAACTGGGAACTTAGAAGAAATACTGAAGACAATCTTTGGAAAAGGAGAAGAAATTATTACTCAATAAAAATTGGCAGCATAGAAGATTATAAAGTCTTTAGGAAAGGAGGCACCAGAGGAATTTTTGATAAACTCATAGTCTTAACTGAAATACCACCTTCTGGACATGATTTCATTGATGAAGCTAACTTCTACAGGGTGAGGATTTGGGCTTTGGTTAAAAGGATTCCAAAGCACATCATTCCAGATATCAAAAATATCATCAAACCAGCTGGAATTCATCAAGAGTCTAGGAAAGCTTATGGCAGAGATGAAGATGAAAAGAACTTGGAAGTTCTTCTAACTATTGATGTAACCAAAGCTCTCAAGTATGGCCTTGATTCATATGAAAACCCTACTACATCATATTGGCTAAAGATGGCTTATGCTCTGAATGGTATTGCTTTCTCGCAAAGTTTGCACTTCTTGACCATCCCGGTCCTCTTTATGAAGAAAAAGAAACACAACCTCAACATACCTCTCACCCATAACCATCCTTCAAATCTCAATAACATATATCCCTCATCTTCCAGCACCCCTATAAACTCAAATACTCCAAACAATTCCAACACCAGTAGTCCTCAAAAACCCATCAAGATAAGGCACTACTCCGACAAGGATGCTGTCAAGAGTTTGCCATCAAAAATGAGACTAGCTCAAAGACGATTCTCCTTAAGAACACCTCTCGAAGAACTTGATGGACCCGAGGACTACATAATCTTTAAAGTCGGTCTACATCAACCTATCAAGGAGAAATTCCTACTACTAATTCTCCGAAGCTCTTGTTAGTCAAAAATAGTATAGAAAAATCATTGAGAGTAACAGAAACAAAGAGAAACTTTTGAATAAAAAAGGAATCAAAATTAAGGTCTTTGAAATTGCATTCTACCAACATTGTTGGTGTGGAAAATTTACTACTCCCGAATACTTTTTTCCAAAAGTCAACAACAACCATCACTTACCAAACCCCTCCGATGTCACCCCAAATGTCTTTGAAACTCTCCCATCTTTAACTGAAATACAAAACCAAATCAATGAGGACTTCAATAAACAAAAGCAACTTCTATGAGAAAGAAGAAAACATGAGTTCAAACTCAAGGCGGTGGATACTAATTTTCACCCTTAGTTAATGGATCCAAAAAGAAAGCTCTTCATCCTGGGTTCATCCGCAATCTCTTACATCAATGGGACCAAACTCAACCTACCAACAGAAGCCATAATCAAATTATGCATATGGAAGAGGGCCATCTGAATGATATGACTACTGGCAGTCTTGAGGGAGCCAATCCTTTCATAACTTCTCGTAATAACAAATTTTATCCTCGGCTCTTTGCACGTCGAGTTTACATTTCATATATCTCAAAATTACCATTATGCCTACTCTTATCAAAATCGTGGTATAACTATTCATCTCAATTCTATACTATTTAGTAGACTAGGATACATCATTATAATCTTTACATATCCCATTGTCTCATATCACCACTACACCAAATTCTCGGGATTAGAAACGAACTGTGCCGTTACTAAACGGGTTGTAACTACTTTTTGTTGCAAAAGTGGGTGTTACATTTTTTGTAATCTGCTTTGGTGGCCGTTACTAATTTTATTTGAATCTTACCTCATGAATGTGCTCGGGACGTTACTGAATTTGCCACGTGTAATGTACTCGTGGTCGGCATTACGAATTTTTTTGCAACAAAGTGTTTAATGTGCCTAGAGCCAAGCATTTAACTTTTTTGTAACAAAGAAATTATCGCCATTAACCTTGACTTTGGTCAAAATTGGTCAATATTGACTAATTTTGACCATGTCAAGACTCGACCCTGCCAGCTTCATTTATCATCGGAAATAAGCCTAATTCTAAATACAATATCCGTATACATCCATCCACACTCAACAACAATTTCTTCAATCTATTCATATCACATTCATTCAACTCATATCAGATTTATATTACAAAAGAACCGAAATTTCTAAGTACCAAACTTTTAAAATTTCTCTAAGTACCAAACTTTTTTTTCTCATATCAAAATTTCTATAGAAATACATGGAAGGGTTCCAAAGTTCTAATGGAACACATAAACTTACTAACCGCCTACAAAACAAAACTTGAATAACCGCAAACTTACAAATCTTGAAGTCGTTTTGTTCTCCACCCTTGCAGCCTAAGCTTTATATCCTTTCGTACTGGCTTTTGTTGAAAGCTTGGGTCAGTGAGAAAGAGAAGAATCCAGGATCGCATAGTTTAGAGTCGAATATATGAGGTCGGCTTAAGTCAGCCACCGCATAATATTTATCTACTTTCTTTTGCTAGTAATTCTTAGAGCAAAAACCTCGAGACATCTACAGATAATCGCTTATAAAAGGATGAAAATAACAAAGACTCGGCTCCATTGATTTTTTTTTTTTTTTTATATTTGTTACTATAGAAGCTAACCTACATTTAACAAGAAAATAACCTCTCAGTTATGAAGAAATACTATGCGAATCCGAGACCGGAATATCAAGAATGAGGGAATTACCTCCGGGTTTGAGGTTACGATGACAACACCTTCAAGATGAAGGAAGGCAACAACATTACGTTATAATCTTGATATCACTTTACGCTTCTCGTATGACCAGCTTAAAACACCAATGCAAACCCTTTTTCCACATTCTAAATCTTTATCTACATAACCAAAATTTATACAATACGTTAGTTTAGTTCTATAAGAAGGTTTAGTCATACATACATCTCATAAACATAAGTCAGTTCAGCCTTTTCTTTATCAAGCAAACACTAATAATCGAATCAAGATAACTAAAACTCATTTTAACTTACCTTTTGATCTCCCAGAGATGTCAAAATGCGAGTGTCATCCGCAAAGAGATATAAGTTGTAGGTTCAGTGAGTGATTAAGAATATCCTAATCCAACATAATCTCACTCTAACTAGATTAAGCAGTTGATATACTTACACATAGGGCTGGCAATGGATAACCGATATCCGGGATCCGTTTTCGATTATTCGAAATCCTATAGGATTTTATCCGTTATATCGATAACGGATATCCGAATCCGAGAATTTGTCGGATATTTCCTTAACCTATCGGAATCGGATTGGGCTCTATCCGATTAGGTTAATATCCGATATCCGATAGTGTAGGGGCGTACATGTAATTTCCATACCCAGCCTCTACTAGACCTAGTCGAGGAGGAGTCGAGAAGATTAGACAGTAACTCATTTCCCTTCAAATTTTTTCTTCTCTTCTCGCCTCTTTCCCATACTTCTCAGTCCCGCTCCCAATAATTTTCCCCTCTCCAATAATCAATCACTCAATCAGGTATGATTCGCTCCCAACTCTATGTTGTAATTATTTTTCTTTTAATTTGTTCGATTTCTATGTTCGATTTCTATGTTGCAATAAAAAACTAGGGTTTTTGTATGGATGAAAGATTTGAGATGGGTTTAAACTAAATTAGAACATGTGGTCGAAGAATAACTTAATATTGATAGTTAGGGTTTGATAAAGTGATCTCACTGATTTAAATCCCCTCCGTCTTCTAGGTTTTCGCCATGGTTTTCATGGTTTTATCATTGTCTTGTTCATGAAATTTTGGCTAATCTCTTGCTGTTAATGTTTATCATAGGCTCCCAAAAAGGTTTTCGGAAACTCCAGTAGAGACTGTAGCAGCAAAAGAACTCCCCGTATTCTAGGAAGAACACCAAAGAGCCTTTGGCCGTTATATGCTATTACTAGCTTTAGAAGAACAATCTTTCCCAGGTGTACACATTAGCTATTGTGTAATATGACCCACTAATGAGACCTATAGGATCTATATTTCTAAAGCTTCAAAGACTGTGATTTCATTCGTTTCCACATTAACTTAATGATGCAGGTATATCCATGCCTGTCATTGTATATTATGTGGTCAGTAATTTTATAGCAAGTTGGAAACAATGGTTATGCAATAGTTATGCTCTTAGCGTGCACTGCATATGAGTATAAAGTTAAATCTAGAAATCTTAGAACAGTTGTGAAGATTAAGGATGGAAAATTGCTAGTTAGACAGAATCACGTAATCACACTAACAAGTTTAGCCGACACTAGTTACTTAAATGGTGACAAAATTGAGAATGTGTTGCTCTTAGTAGTTGCCGAGTTAGCACGCCTAATTGAATTGGTGTTAACTGTCATGTTTTATTTCATTCCTTTTGAACTGTTTCAATATCTTCCAGAGTATTATGGTTCAACCAAATGACACCAGATGTTGGCAAATGACCTCTCTGCCTCAAAGTTGTCAGATGACAGTGGTCTCGAATCACCTTCCACTATAAGTTGGAATTCAAAGGAACCCGCCGAAAGACATGAGTTATCACGAACCCGTCTCGGTACCAATTGAAAGTTCCCTAGAGAATGGACAAGTGTGGGTTCCTCCATCACCGTTGCATAGAAAAACATGGGAAGAAGAAGTAAATGCTCTTGTTTATGTGCTTTATCTTCGATATGCGTGTCTTGCTTAAGATGTGAAATTTCAACACCTTCCTTAACTTTGAACCTTTTTCTTTGCTTTTCATGTTACTGATTAATGCAAATCACATATTGAGCGGATCTCATGCGACCACTTCCTATTTAAAAACTAATCGATGCTCGGTGCCACGTTTTGTTGGATTGCATGCAAAGAGTTGAGTTCCACTGAGATGTTGTAGTCCAACAAAGGTTATTATCAAATTTTTTTCATTAAAGCGAAATAACACATTGGATCGTTTTGTTTAGTTTGGATGAAGTTTAAACTTAGTATGTACCACGGAGTCGATAGTACAAGTCTAATTGGTGCCCTGTTGGCAGGAGGAGAGGGAGATTGCTTTTTATTGTTGGAAGTGGTGAATTTGAGGTCTTCGCAACCTGTACTCACTGGTGGAAAAGATGTGCAGGCTAGTAACTCTTTAATATATTTATTAGCATAAAGTGCTGCCACTTTTACTCGTATAGAAATGATCTGGTTATTTTTCTTAGAACCACCTTCTATTCAAATTATCCATGTAGTTCTCGCAGAATGTATAAGCAATTGCTATTTTCTTTTTCATTCTCCTTTTGACTTTCCTTTATGTTTAGCCATTGTTGTTAAGTCTGTGTTACTTTGCACAAGAAGACATTGTATTTTCATAGTCTTCATCACTAGCCTGTTGTTGGCATTGTTGTAGACTTGTAGTTTTTTTTTCATATGTGATGTGACCGAGACACTGGGAGTATTGTTTGTGGGGTTTGTCTCTGCCTTTCCATTACACTAAGTTATTTTTGATTTGGGTATAAATGTTAAAACTCGTTAAATTTCAACATTAACTGCTAATGGAACCGGATTTTATCGGATAAAATTCCGATATCCTATAGCTTAACCTTTAACCTTATCGAATTGGAATTTTTGGTATCCGCCGGATATTATCGGATACCGGATATCCGATAATACTTAACCTTAACCTTAACGGAATTGCCAATATCCGCCGGATATCTATCCGTTGCCAGCCCTAATTAAGCAATTGCTATTTTCTTTTCATTCTCCTTTTGACTTTCCTTTATGTTTAGCCATTGTTGTTAAGTCTCGTGTTATCATGGCACAAGAAGACATTGTATTTTCATAGTCTTCATCACTAGCCTCGTTGTTGGCATTGTTGTAGACTTGTAGTTTTTTTTTCATATGTGATGTGACCGAGACACTCGGGAGTATTGTTTGTGTGGGTTTGTCTGTCTCTTCAGCTTACACTAAGTTATTTTTGATTTGGGGTATAAATGTTAAAACTCTCGTTAAATTTCAACATTAACTTCGTTACGTAAACCGGATTTTACTCTGATAAAATTCGATATCCGATAGCTTAACCTTAACCTTATCGAATTGGAATTTTTGGTTCCGCTGATATTATCGATAATGATATCCGATAATACTTAACCTTAACCTTAACGGAATTTCCAATATCCGCCTGATATCTATCCGCGCCGCCCTACCTACACATATCACTTTCTAGCAGAACATCATCTCTCGCTCTATTTCGCATAACCCATTCATTTTAAGCATCAATACACTCAAAATTATTCAATTGAGATTTTTACCTTACAACGCAGACCGCCCAAAATTGCGCCAGAACTTAGCCACCAAGCTCAAGAGAGTGGCAAAGCACAAGTATTAAAGCAACCGCAGAAAATCAATTCATCAACAAAGAAACTATTCCGATATTATGGAAGCTTATAACATAAGACCTAATTCACCCAAGGAACCAGCTTGGTTAAACTAAAAGATACAGAACAATGAATTAAGGGAATATCAAAATTAGAGGAACCAACTAGGTTAAAAACTGAAATATACTACCATAAACATTTAGAAGTTTCTAGACACTCAAAACATAACATTACTCAATTAAGGGAAATTTGAGAAAGATGCATGAACATGAGTTAGTATGGTTGCTTCCCACATCTGTAAACATGACGTAGGTCTCGTAATGACATATCACTACAAGAAAATCGGGCTTGGGCGACTAGTCTCATTCAAGTGGTACAAGGTCATGAACATTAGAGCTCTCTAGCAACTAGCATGGCAACCGACACGCCATGACTAAAGCTTGCTTACAAAGACCTGACCAAACTTGCCGCTGGGAAGAGATATCTTCCAAATGAAATAGACGACTAAATTTTTTGGCCTTAGTTTTAAATTTCTAATAACTAGTTGCTATCGTTGGTAGAAGCATAAACTATTTGTTGTCAAATACTTCACCCGCAAAATTGTTGTTGTTGAAGACTAATACATTATCGTAGAGGTGGCCAAGACATAACGTTGCAGCCGCTTAGAGGTTTTAACTTACCGAATTTCATTGGAAGGTGTTTGATGTCATGTGGCTAAGGATTTTAACCACCCCACATTTTGAAGATCATGGGTTTTATCCACCGAAGGTACGTTGGTAGAGGAGTTTAGACACAAAACAATTAGCCGAAGTTAAGTTAGGTGTGATGTTGGTAAAGAATTCAACCAACATTAGATCCTGGCATTGACGCTCACTTGGTGGAGGCCCCGCCATCATCCTAGCTTGAAAGTGATTCACAGGAGTACAATGCAAAAACAAATATGGATTTTATTCTCAAAATAATACAACAAAGTCGACTACAAAATCCATCCATCTCTTCCAGCTTAACTAATAAGACAACAAAAACTAGGAACATATTTGTGTGCTAACATCCATAATCATTGTACATTAAAAAGAAAAACTCACCAAAATTCCAAGACATCAAGGACACACAGGATATAGGCTGTTATTGAGGGATTGGTAGCGGGAAAGTCCCGTGGACCTGGGTTTGAACTCACTAAACTCCGACCATTCATAGTCCATCTTTTCCTTCCGTATGTTTGTGTTTTGCAGGTTTTAGGAAGGAGGCGAAGCATTCAAACCTAGTCCAACTCGTGAAATAGCTCACAAGCCGCATAAGTCCACACAAATGCTCAAGTGCGGCAATGAGAGATCTCCAAATCAAAAAATGAAGCTTTTTGTAAGCTTCCTCGCAGCAGTGAAGCAAGAGGCATTGTCCTTCCCGCAATCGCCTTCACCATTAAGTTCGCTTTTTTATCATAGCAGTTACCGATTCATGTTGGAAAAGATAATGATGATACACTTGCACCCGCCTACTGGTGATAACAAAATTTGAGACCACAAGTACAAAATGCATATGAACTAAAAAAAATATCAACTCCCCGGTTAAGGGCAATACATTTATCTCGTTACCCGCCCATGAGCATTTTTCCATACTACACTCAAGTGTGGAAGGGGATTTTCCAGTGCTAATGCTTGCAGCCTTCTCCTCTCAAAGGGTTCGCACAAGCTAACAAGAGGGAATCGAAGAGAAAATAACTTCTCAAGATTCCATGATGTCATCTACGTTCTAACCATGATAAGAAAGTGATAAAAGTTGTCATAATTTATCATTTAATGCAATATTAAATGATACGCATCCTCTATGAGCATAAACCTATGTTGACCAATTTCCGTGATGAGATATGTTGCAATTATACGCACATTTGAAATCGAGTGTTCACTTAATATTTTGCAAAGACAATCACGAAGTTTCTCTTATTAAAGGAAAAACCCTAACCTCCTCCTTTTCCGTAATATTGTTATTGGACAATACTATGGCCAGAACACAAAGATTCTCGCAACCAAGGAATTAACGGTGTATCAAGATTTCTTTATTTATGTAATGTAGAAATAATTAATAAAAATAATAACACGAACTTCCATAAAATAGCATCTAAGACAACCTTGAGATCACTTCCCGAACACCCATCACCATACTGGCGAATACATCCAAATTTAAATCAAGGAAAATCTTATTTTCTCAAGATCACTTTGATGCAAGACACAAAGAAAAAGAATGAGAAGAAAACGATTCGGAAAGCTATGTTACAAACTTGTGATTTTAGTACAACCGTACTTGCACAAAATACCGGGCATGATTCAAGCAACAAACGTAGGAAAAACAATTAATTGAGGTTAGGCTATATTTGTGGTTTTTACAATGTTATTCTGGTTTACTCAAATATTTAAAGTCTAGATCACATCTCAACTTTGCTATAACAACTAGTAAAGAGGTTCAGCCTTGCATCCGTGGAGGAGACAAAATGATCAACCACACTATCTAGCATGCATTTAAACTAAGGACACAGGTTGCACAACATAATAAACTAAGATCATATCAAGCCATCTCGAGGAAAATAATAGGTATCTTATATAATTTTATCTATTCAACTAATGGACCAATTTTACGAACACGGATAAGCTACAAAAAACTCCATGAATGCGCAAGATGTCAGTCAAGTCATCCAAAGCATAAAACAGATTCCTAAACTAGAAACACACCTTCCATTTCAAGATTCTCCACGCCAGCGTGGACAAGTGCTCAACGATAAGGGTGCAGGAATAAACATTTGAACAACATTTGATTGCTCAGGTTTCCTATGCAATGGAACCACATGAAACTCATCTATACTCGTCATAGATGGGATATCGGGGCTCGAGTCCGGAATCCCGACATGGTGTCATCAATAGAATGTCACCGGACAGAAAAAGCAGTATCTTTGATCAATTTCAAACATCATAGCCACATTGGTCAATGAAGTACTTGGTGATGCATCATTAAGTCCTACATCTATACCGAGGACAAGAGGGTACTCCAATAAATAAAGATAAAATCAAATTAATTGCGTTTGTAACAATAAAAAACCACTCTAAAACGTTTGGTAAATCACGGAAGCAATAACTAATATACATAAATGATGAAAATAGATTAAAAATATTATAATCACCTGGTCACCAAATGAGTCACATCGTATTGGAGTATGTAGTTGGAGTTCATTTACTTTCTCAATCGGGAAGAACTATACCAAAGACATTTGTTATTGATTCCCATTGAGAATCAATTTGCCGTGTTCCCGTAATTAACCACTTGCATAAATTATCAAGTCAACACAAGGTCATGGAGAATATGTGAGACAAAAATGTAATAAGTCAAGCGACTTAAATTCAGCTCAAGGACCGAAAGAAAGCGGGTAAGAACAGAGTTACAATATATAAAAGTTCATTGAGTTGGATCCCTTTTTTGTTTATGGCTATACTTAGCAAACGCTACTCCGATTTAAGTCTTCGCCAACAAGAAGAAATTTTAAAAGGCCAAGAACAACTTCACTAGCCCATAGTCATATAGGTCGAGAATCAAAATCGATATTGGCAAAATCCAGTTTGTCCATCTTTAATTATAAATATGTAAGGTCTTCTTATAAAATGTTGATAGAAAAACAACACAAAGTATCCGAGAAAATGTGAGAAACAAATGAAGGACACAACTTACATGGTCAACTAAGTTGGAAACGCACCAAATTGGCTCCAAATGACGAAGCTTGTAAACCAAAGACCATGGGTTTTGAAGTGAAGAGAGAATATGAATCTCTTGTGTAGGCCTCAACCCACAAATCATTATCCACGTTTCACTTTTGCTTATGTATTATGACAATGTTCTCCATTGCTGATGTACAAAAGATAGATACATAAACCATCAAAACACAGATACAAGGTTGTAAAATACCCAAATAATCCTATATAAAACGGTAACCTCACAACAACAAAATTGAAGAACAAACTAATAATTATAGTACCAAACTCGCCAGACTAACCCATGTCACCATACCTCATCCACTTCTCGCCTCGTTGATGTGAATTTCTCTCTTGACCATTGATAAGCGACCACAAGAACCATCGCTAATAGTCAAGCAGAGAATTTGTCAATTAGACCTATGACAATATTCATTCATTTTAGGCCTTTTATCAAACAGTTGATGTGCATTTACATAAGCCGTTGATGGAGGAAATTCTCGCTATACTTGTTCTCTTTCTCATTACTCGCAAATTAATATGGTTACAAGCATAACCCATCACTTTGAATCCCGTCATAACTCCGAAAATACCTCAATCAAAACCATTCATCACCTTGTACATGGAAGTAAACCATCTTCTTTTTTTTATTTCACGGCTTGAAAACCTTGTCAAAACTACATGCAACTCGAATCCACCACAAACCCATCCTTTTATCCATTTGAGGACTCGGATCTCTTATTCAACCTCTCCGTTCATCGTCTATTTCGATGGCAAAGAACATAACCTTTTATAACCTATTTTCAATTACATCATAATGTTGTCGACCAAAAGTCTGAAGCTTGATATCAAAACAAAATCAACAAAACAAAAGAATCCTACAAATCAACGAGAATTTGATTTTTATTTTAAGAAAAAATTGACCTTTAAAGCTTTAGCAAATCCAGACAATCTTCCGCACTCAAATGTACAAAATCATCAAAAATAATAATTAAAAAAACATCCAAGCAGAAAAATACTTCTTTAAACCAAATCAAATCTCTATCCAACAAAATCTAAAGAAGAGATAATGGGAAGAAACTCATCTTCAATGGTAGTTTGTATTCTCAGAATCAAATCTGATGCATCCAAAGATATCTATTTGTTACCATTAATGAGAAGTTGTTGGGAATCAATTGAAGAGTGGATCCTGATTGAAGAAGGATGAGTGAAGAGGTATGCAGTTTAGAGAGAGAGAGAGAGAGAGAGAAAAAAATGAGAAAGGGGAAGAGGAAGAGGAAAGGTGAAGAAGAAAATTCTTTAGATTTTTGTAAAAGATCGAACGGTGGTTAAACGGATTAGGAACTTTTAAACGTGTAGATTTAGTTTTGGATACTCACACGGATTGATAAAATGTGTGCTTCTCTTTTCATTCATGGTGTGTTTGTTTGCGATTATAATCCCGTTGGATTGATTACAAATTCTCGATTCATATAAATCCCTTGTTTGTTTGGTAATTCGATTAAAATTCATAGAATTCGTAGAATTATCTTGTTTTAAAGTCTATATATTGTTTGGCATTACCCTAATAATCTTAAAATTGTATATATACAAAAGAGTTAAAAAATGGGTCCATAAACCCCTAGATAAGTTTCCCAAAGAAATCTTAAGGAGAGGGGCCTGACTTCAGTATGGATTTTTTTGATAGAAAACCGATTCCCGTGAGAAACATGATTTCGTGGATTTGGAGAACCAAACATATGGAGAGAAACGTAATTCCGCCAAATCCTTGAATCCATAAATCTCACCTTTAAAATTCTACATCCAAACCCACCATCAATGAACCCCCAATTTTAGGCTGGTTCCTATGGGCATAGCAAACCGCCATTTTTGCACTCACTATGGCAAGTTGGCAAGCAAACTTCGATGATGAGCCAAGAAAAATTTTGGATGGGGTCGAATAATTTTTTTCTACAAATTCCACGTACTTCACCCCTAATGAATCGTAATACCTATTTAGCAAAAAAAAAATCCCCACAATAGCTTGTAATTTCAAAAAAAAAAAAATGACTAATTTTGCACTCATTGGAACAGTCTGGCTAAGTGAAAATTTCCACTTAGCCAGTGAGGTCGAGTCCCTACCGAGTCGACCTCAATAGAAATTAGACCGAGCGATTAAGATACACCCTCCAAATGCGGTGACGACTCGATCGTCCAATATATCCCATCCAACGGTCCTAAATTCATTACCCGTAATAATACTCATTTCCAATTTCATTTCAACTTACACCTTCACTTCAATATTCATTCTTTCACTAGGTAAGTTCAATATGGCAGTTTGGGGTCGTAGATTAACTTTTATCAAGATGGATTCATTTGAAAGAATTATGTGTTTATTACAATAAATAATATCAATCGTTAACAATAACAACAAATCACTTTTTGGGAAAACGTATTACGAGATTTCAAGAAGAAATATTGAACCTCAATAATCGAGATGCAGATAAGTTGTGTTGTGGCTTCCAACTAATCGGGTAAGGATGTAAACTTGTTTGTTGTTGCGCTTTATACAAGGTAATCGAAGCCGAAGAAATGGTGAAAATAAAATTGATGTAGAGCAAAGGTGTCGGACGATTTCTTGGTTAATGAACAACTTTTCATGTAGAATTTAAACAAATTCGTGTAGATCGAATTGTAGAAATTGGAAATTCAATCCTTTTGACTTATGCCTAACTAAAATCCTATCTATATATGTTAATTTATTTAGTTCAAGCATCCGGGGTTGTTAGAAGCTTAGATATATATGTTAATAGATTTAGTTCAATACTTATGTATGCCTTAATTAAAAAGATACGTAAAGTTATGAATCAACATATTTTGCTTTAGTTCATTAATATGTACAAATGAGTGTATCACATCTTTGAGGAAGTCAAGGCTAACATCTCTACAACTACTTGATTAAAAAGAGTATTAGTTGATCAACCTAGGGATTTATATGTATTTAGGGGGTGATTTCGAATCCTTAATTTCTCTATGGATGTTTTAATCTTGTTTATTTGGTATAATCATCCATATTTTGGTCATTCGATCGACTACCTATTCGTTCATAATTAGTATCAATAGAACTTAAGAATTTAGTTTCACCAATAATTTAGTTTCACCAATATCCGACTTCGTGTGGGATTGACTCGTATTTGTCGTGAATTCGTTGTAGACACCATGCACAAAAGAAAGAACCTTTTAGACGTTAACGTGTTTGCGGGCTCAATAAGCCAACAACCTTAGCAGTTGTCATATCATGGTGGCTGTAATCTACTAACAACACTAATGAACTGTTGAGTTGGTATAAATGTCTACCAACAGATTAACTTGGCGGCTACACACGCATTAGGTTGGAAGTATTTACCTTCCGTTGTGCTTTATGGTTGCCAAATTCTCACATTGAAATCTACTACCAATGCCAATAACTTGATGGTTAGTTTAGGTGTCTACCAACATATTATTTTGGTGGGCAAGACGAGTGACAAAAAATATATACCTTCGAGGGTACTTTTTGGTTAACCAATCTTGGTGTCTGGAGGCTAATAACAACAAGTATGATATTTCGGTTGTTAAAATATAGTCAGTAAAGACTTCCAACAACTTTCGTTGCTGAAAAACTGGAGGTTAGAGGTTTCTGCCAACCAGAGTGGTTTTTAGTTACAAAAGATTGTTGCTGAAGAGTTCCACTCACTGCAGTTGGTGAGAAAATAGTCGTTAAAGCCAAGTTTTCTTGTAGTGTATACACCGGTGGTCGTAAATTTATCATAACATATAAAATTATGTTCTTTATCTTTTATGTGTTCATTGTTCATAACCTGTTATAGGTATAACAACATCTCTTACTCCTACCCGATGCTTCAAAGAATCGAACCATATTTTCCAAACCATAAGAAAAATGAGAGACACAAACGGAGCGGATGCATACAAACTTACCTAAGGGTGATATCAATCCCTTCGCAACGGCATCGGGAATCGACAATGGATCTTCTGTGATGACCAAGCTGCTTTGGAACACCAACTTCCAAGAATCGGATACTTTTTTCGGATAATATACATAGAATAAAAATAGGCGGGCATCATACAAAAAAAAAGAGAAAGTTTGAGGTTGAACATGCAAATGCTAATTATACGCTTGTTCTCAAGTCACTTGCCACATAGAAAGTCGTTCCAATACCTTGAGAAAATTGCATTGTCTGTGTATCCCAGGCGTGCTAAACCTCGGTTTGCGGTTGGAGTTGATGGGGGGTACAGTGCTAGCCATATTCTAAAGATGGCAGAAGACGAATCATTCAAGATAATGAATCTCTAAAAAAAATATTCGGATTATAAGTCCGACCGAAAATGACAAACTCCAGACACAACATATAAAATTTACATTTGCATTTGTTTTTATCTACAAATGCCGATTCCGGTATTACATAGAAGTACTTATCAAAGATACCTGCAATGAAACTTCTGACTTGACCAAGTTCTTGCAAGTGAGAGAATCCTTCTATGGTACGTACTAACGAACTCATCCATCAATCAACAAAAGTTAATAATTTTTAAAGATTTCAATGAAACTAACTGAACAAATGTTACTATTGAAACATAATTCATCACAGACAATTGGAATGAACAAGATGTTTATCATTTAAAACCTCCTGAAATTTATGTTACGATTCCAATACCTGGCTAACTTGGTTTGACTCCAATATCTGGCTAACTGGCTCAAAGCAGTACAGAAACAATTATACGAAACGAAGAATTCAAGACTAAAAATTAATGTATCTTACTTGTTGATCTTGGTGCTTTACCATTTGAAAGAGCGACTTTCCAGCCATTGTGACCATGGCTAACACCTGCAGCTTACAACCATACTCAGCATCACCTGACTAAGCCACCACTTGCAACTGCAATAGCAACTTCATCATAATAACCACCAACTTCAGTTCATTTGCACCCATCTGTAGCTTCAACACCATTTCAGTCTCATCTAACCATCCACTAACACCATTTGCCTAATACCAACAGCGGCACCAAACCCTTGAAAACCATCCACTGCAACAATCATTCTCATTCTTTCCTTCTAATTCCACCCGCCCATCTCCTCAAAAGGCTGGCTTGCAAACCAACAACATATATTCAATCACCACCAACTCCTTCTGTAGTTACTTGCCTGCACAAGAACTAACAATAATGACTCATCCTGCAGCACCATTGGCTCTATCTTCTATTTCATTGCAGCTACCACTACAACAACCATTCTCCCTGCAACAAATCTGCACACATACTCAAGCCAGCTTATGCATACCAACATCACTCATCTTTATACTCAAACCCTTTCAGCTGAAATCAAAAGCTACCCTTTCACTACACCATTTAATCACTAGCTTATCTTGAGCTCAGACCACACAGATTCACCACCAACCCTGTATTGTCCAAGTCCTCATCATATTATCCATCGAGAGATCAACAGCAAAACTACCATCTCTTCACCTTGAAATCAATCTCAGCTCAAATGCAACAAAACTACCTTCTTCTCTCTAATCAAAGTTCAAAACATCGATTCACATCTCAAACCACCAAACCCAGTCTTTGATTTCTTCTTATCTATCACTAAATCGAACCTTAAATCAATTTCCAAACCCTAACTTCCTCTCTCTCTGATTCACCCTAGCCTTTATAACCCGAGTTAATACATCTCCACCATCTCCTCCTTATATTATTAAATCCACCAATTCCTCCTTCGATTTTACACAAACCCAATACTAACTACAGAAACCCTAATTTTATTTCCCTTACTGATTCTTCGTTCTTCAATCAATAAGAACCCTAACAAAAATAAATTCACAACCTCAGCAACACCTTCCTGATCCATTTACTTCTCCAGATTTCTTCTTAATTGATACGAACGATATCTCAGTTCATGCTTTTGAGAAGAAAAAAAACAAAGAACATCGGAAAAGAAGAAGTTGGGAAGAGAAAAAAATGAAGAACAACAAAGAAGAAGAACAAGAAGAAGAATAGAAATGAGTTTCTCTTCGACCCAATTTCTTATGAGAGATCGAGAGAGAGGAAGAGGAACAATGAAAGAGGGACGATGAGGCAGAGGCCAGAGAGAAAGAGATAAGAGATAGAGTAATGTTGTACTGGGTATAAAATTTAGGGTTTTAGGATTGAGATGCATCTCGAGAATAGAATGAAGGGTAGAGATATTAGTTTAGGAATACACGGTGTAGATGAAAGGCTAGAAAGCACGCATGTGAATGACACACCCACCAATTCCAAGTGTTACGACCAAGTGTGACCAAGCGTGTGACTCGCATGCCTATAAAAAAATTCGTAACGGCTGGACTCTGTTACGAAATTTTGAAAGATTCGTAAAGGCTCATGCCTGTTACGAATGTTTCGTAACGGCCATTTGTAACGGGAAATTTGTAACGGCTACAAAGCCGTTACGAATTCCTGTTACGAATACGGGAATTTGGTGTAGTGCACACTACACCAAATTCTGGGATTAGAAACATAACCAGGCCGTTACAAAAAGGGTTTTAACGGCCCTCACCTGTGTTGCAAAAAGTGGGTGTTATATTTTTTTGTAACGGCTTTGTGGTAGATTCTAAATTTTTTTGCGGCCCTCGTAATGTGCCTGAGTCACATGAATTTGCCACGTGGTAACAAACTCGGGGCCTTTACGATTTTTTTGCAACAGGGCTGTTGTAACAGCTCAGAGTCGTTACGAACTTTTTTGTAACAGCAAAAAATTACTGCCGGTCAGCCTTGACCTGGTCAATATTGACCAATTTTGACCAGGTCAAGGCTGACCGGCAATAATTTTTCTGCCGAAAATAAGCCGGAATTCTAAATTCAATACATTCATGACCACACTCAACAACAATTTCTTCAATCTATGCAAAAGAACATTCATTCAATTCATCTCAAGTTCATATAACAAAGAAAGTGAACATATAACAAAGAAACTGAAATTTCTCTAAGTATCAAATTTCTCTAAGTACCAAATTTCTCTAAGTACCAAATTTCTCAAAGAAACTTTCTAAAGGAATACATACAAATACAAACTTACTGCCTACAAAACTTGAATACATGGAACTTACAAAGCGTGAAGCTCCTTTGTTCTACATCATTCAAATAACAACATCTAGTTTGTTATATCCTTTGCAGGCTTGCTTTGTTGAAAGCTTGGGCATCAGAAAACTCATGTAGGCAATCCTGCAAAATACAACAGGGTGATTATTATGACAAGTCCTAAAGCAAGTCAAAGATAGCCAATTGCAACACGATATTCCCGGTGAAGTACTTACCCGATAATCTAGTTCACTTTCTGCCGGAATTCCAAAATATCCTTCATACACCCGTTCATCATCCACACTCAACAATAGCATCTTTCAATCAATTCATAAATATTCATATCAATACTCATTCAATACTTATCAAAAAGGAAAACAAGTTCTTGAAGTAGCAAAAGAATTCTAAGGGAATATGTAGAAACTTTCTAAGTTCGAATCCATTCTCACTTATATCAAGTTCATTCCTATGTCCTAAGGGAATACAAGTTCTTTGTAGTACAAAGATCATGAACACTTGGTTCTGCAGCAAACCTACCTGGTATGTGTGGCAGAACACTTGGTTCTCCAGCTGGCATCTTTGATGAATCCTTCACATCTCTGCAGCAAATCTTCACCCAGTTACTTTGGCACAAATTTCATATCCGAGATGATCTTTAATAAATCGGTAACACATGTGAGTAACATAGCATCATTGAACTTGATGACTTTTCTAGACGCCATATGCCCATCTTATCATAGATCTTCTTATACAAAGTTTCATACTCTTAAGAATTTTTAAGTAGTCCACAAATTCAAATTCTTCCACTCTCCCTTGAGAGTAAGTGCTTGTAGACCCTGCAGGGGAAGGAGTCACATCTACATAATCCAAAGCTAATAATAAGGTGGAATCAGGAGCTTGGCATTTAGAAGAGTATATGTTCATTGTAGCGTCCACGGTTCCTCAACAAGCTCACCCACTTCAAGCGATTCAACTCCCGGTGAGTGTGCGCTTCCGAACAAGACAAAAAACTCTCTATGTGTACATCATTGACATACAAGTCATTCATCCGTGGTGTGGAGAACTTGAGTCTCATTCTCTCTTGCTCCGGATTCCTGGGACGGGAGGATGGGGATGGCAGGCATCATAGGTTCTGACAAAGGAAGATTTTCAGGTTCAGCATTAAAAATTCCTTTTCCATCGGGAGGGTGTGATTCTTTCCTACTCATCTTTCTCGTTTTGGACAGATAGACATGAGCCTATAATTTGTGGAAATACAATCAGATGTCTAAAAACTAGGAAGGGTATAAACACACACAAAAAAAAGGGCGAGAAAATGCGAGAGAATGGAAAAATGATTACACATTATCTATAGTGTGTAAAGGACTAGAGATATATCAGACAAAAATTCCCAAGGAAGATATCTGAAGTATAGTTACCAGATCCTCCAAATGGCGAGAAGCATTTCTCTCTGGAGACAACTCCCAATCTTCATCACTCTCTCCATCCAAATTGCTATCTGGAGACAAGTCCAAATCTTCATCTCTATCTCCATCCCTGACCATCTTCTCCAGTATCCTATCTAAAGTTGCTTGACGTATTTCAATTGGTGTCATCAGGCTCTGTTCATCTTCATCCAAAGGATCGATGAGCGATCCAAATGAAGTCAGTAAATGGAACAAACAAACTTTAAAATCAAACAACGATCATTATACTTTGCCAGGTTACCACTATGCTTAGAAATAAGGTATCTGCGGAAATCTCTCATATTTCAACACACAAAGAATTATGCAAGCCAAAAATTACCAGTACAAAGTCAACACTTAGCAAACCTGCTTAGTTTTATGTTTACAATAAACATATTGACTGCATCTGCTATGCTCCTACCACTAACACCTAGTAATTCGGGTCCGGCATTCCAAAACTGCCATGTAACTATTGTTAAGGTTTCTTGATTATTCCTAATCGAAACATGGAGGAAGGTTTGGCGAAAAAGAATAGTGAATGGATTATTGTGCTACATGTAAATATAATAAAAATCCATGAGGATATCTCTGTTACAACTAACAACAATCCATGAGGATAACTCTGGAACTACTAACGCATATCGTGTGACTAAAAAACCTTGAGTGAATGCGAACACCAAGTTGTCTAATATGTACAAGTACACATAATTAAAAACATATGTATTGTTAACAATTGTCATCACGAATTGTGATCCCACGAAATTCTCAACAAGAAAATTCTTACCAACAAGCCAACTAATCCAGTACCTGACTAGACAAAATTGAACCATGACAGAACTCTAGCATTCTTAATCTACGTATAGTCATTGAATCAAGTATCAAATATTGCAAACCGAATTTATCAAAAAGCAGTAGGAGTTGGGTAAGTAACATGTGAACTTGTTGAAACTCAAATAATCATATTCTGAAATTTGTTGCATAAAAAAGAGAACCATGTGCATTGTCTCTCTCACATCATTAGCTAGCATCAAAACTTCGAGTCTCTAAGTAAGCAACTTCGATCAATGATGTAACATTTACTTACATCTTGTTTGAGAGGTCATGCCCTCGTTCATGATCTTTCAGCCATCTTCCTAGTATTCCATCTTGCAAAACGAGGTTTGCATTTGCCTGGTTCACCTTCATTTTTGCTGATGGAGTGTGTAACTTCAACAAACCAAAACGAGAAAATAATAATATAACCAAAGTCACTTGTGAGTCATTATTTGGTTTCCCCTCATAAACATTTAGCACAAATGAGATATTCAAAATCACTTACCAATATGTATACGATACAACCCTTAACTGAACCTGTAGGGTTTATCGTCTTCTTTAAAGCTTCAGCCAGCGATGCAGTGAGCAACAACATTAAATCTATTGTTAGATAGAAAGCATGGATCAACATTAAATTTGGTTTCCCCTCGTTAGATAGAAATCATGGATCAAATTCATTGTTAGTAGTCCGGTGAGCAACAACATTAAATCTTAAAGGGTTAATGCATATATACATACCTAGCAGCATAGTATATCAAGATGGTACTCTTACTTGCACAAAGATACATAAAATGAACTATATAAGAACTTTATGGCTTTCTAAAAGCTTTTAAAACTTCTACTTTCATGTAGAGATAACGAGCTAAAGTTGAGTACCTTCCCCAATCACCTAGAAGGTCTAGCACTAGCATTCCAAGCTCAATCCTCCCTTCAATCATATGTGAACCCTAAAGAGATAGTCCCTGTACCAGCTTTCAAAAAGTTCATATAATCAGCACCGTAGAAAAAGAATTCACCACGTTCTATAACTTTACAAGTATTTGAGGTTCAAATATTCAAAATCGATACCAAGTCAGAAATTACCTTTGTTATACTTTCTTTCCTTACTAACCCATGTCTTAAAACTGCAACAAATTGTTGTGCAGGCGTTTCTACCCCTGATTTGTGTTCCTAACAACCTCAAATCTGACTTAAAAACATTAAAAATCCACAATACATCATACAATTCTAACTTAACTACTAAAAATTGAAAACCATATAAACCCATTTCAACTAAAAAAAATAAAAAAAAATCCAATAAAGAAATATTCTAATCCAAAAGATAAGATTAAAGAAAAGTAAAAGGATGGGAAGTAGACACTGTTTATTGTTTCAACACCAACGATACTCCATGGTAGAACTTATGAGGCATACCCTTAAGAATAGCAAGGATTGTTTTGAATCGGTTTTCTTCTAGATCTAGTGATATTGATAGGGTTTTGAATTGATTCGGAGAGAAACATATGAAAAAAAACGAATCTATGGTTTTCGGTTGAGAAACAAATCAAATAGAGGATAAAGTTAGAGAATGAAAATCAAAACAGTATCTATTGGGAAAATCAATAACGAGATCTGTGAAATTGAAGCCGAGACCAAAATCGAAACAAAAGCGATAATGAATCTAAGTATCTTGGGTGAAGAAAAAGAAAGGAAGAGGGCGGAGGAGAAAACGAAAGAAGAAAAAGAAAATGAGTAATGAAAAATCGATTCAAGGATGGAGGAGATAACCCTTATGCGGGGAGGAAATATCCTTTGGTATTACTCTTCTTGGGTGGAAAAAGAATAGTAAGCATGTGAATGGCACACGCACATGTCCCCGAAAGTGTTACGACCCAAGTGTGACCAAGCGTGTGAGTGGCATGCCTATAAAAATTTTCGTAACGACTTTGTCTTGTTACGAATTTTTAAAATTTAGTAATGGCTTCAGACTGTTACGAAATTTTTGTAACGGAAATTTGTAACACTCCAAGCGTTACGAATTCTTGTTACTAATCCGGAAATTTGGTGTTGTGATACTTACAGTAATTTTACTCTATTTTGGCTTGGAACTGTCAAAGACTAGGTCAACCAAACACTAGTAGGCAACTGAATAATATACTAAATAAGCATAATCCTGACATATTCTTTTTATCTGAAACCAAACAACAAACAAGAAACCTTAAAGCTATCCTTAGCAATATGGGAGTCACAAATTTTTGGTTTGTAGAACCTAGTGGTAAATCTAAAACTGTTGGTGGACTAGTCTTAGCCTGGAAAACAAATCTCAACCTCACTATAAAGGACTTTTCTAACTATCATATAAGTTCTATTGTTTATCCTATGGATGGGGAACCTTGGCTTTTCACAGGTTACTATGGTAGACCCTACACTACCCTAGATAAATTGCGTTCTGGAAAATGATAAAAAATACTCATACCAATAACACTCTTCCTTGGTTGATATTGGGTGATATGAATTTTGTCTTGCATGATCATGAAAAATTTAGCAATCATCCTATTGATTATAATGAAGCTAACATCTTTATTGAGAAATTGGAAGCAGCTAAGCTAACTGATTTGGGCTACACTGAATGTCCATTCATATGGACTAAAAGAAGAGTTGGTGATCAGTTAACAGAACAAAGACTAGACAGAGGTCTTGCTACTGAAAGTTGGCTTGAAATACACCCTAACTCTACCATTTCAAACCTCCTAGCCATTGGTTCTGATCATAACCCAATCATTCTCAATACCAATCCTTCCTGGAAACAAGGTCACATACCATTTAAATTTTTTGGACCCTGGATGGATCATAAAGATTGCAAAGAGATTATAGCTGAATGTTGGAAGAATGAACATAAAGGATCCCTTGCTATCAAGATAGCTAGGAAGCTAAGAGAAGTAAAAATCAAATCAAATTAAAGAAATGGAACAAAGAAATATATGGCAATATCAAGACAAATTTAGAAGACAATATTAAACACTTGGAATGGGTTACTAAGAACATTTTTAACAGCACTAGAGGTCAAGCTATTAGAGAGGCCAAGAAAAAAGTGGAACATTGGAAAGATATTCAGGAAAAGTTCTGGAAGACTAAAACAAGAGATCAGCTCATCAAACTTGGAGACAAAAACACCAGCTTTTTCCATATTTCTTCCTTTAAAAGATACATGAGAAACAAAATTGTTTCCATTCTGAATGAAGAGGGCACCTGGCTACACAACAACAATGAAATTCATCTTTGCTTCACTAAACATTTTTCTAATATGGATACAGCTGAACCTATCACCATCAATCAATCCCTCATAGATCTTATAGCCACTACCATCACCAACAATGAGAACATCAATCTTCTCAAGATTCCTGATGCTTTGGAAATCAAAAACATACTCTTCAGCATGGCAGGTGACAAAGACCCAGGCCCTAATGGCTTCCCACCAAACTTTTTTCCAAACTAACTGGGAGGTAGTTGGTGAAGACATCATCGGCATGGTTCAAATTTTTTTTTTACTTCTGGCTTCATTCTTAAAGAGATGAATTCCACTATCATTTCTCTCATACCTAAAACTGAAAATCCAACTACCCCAGCCCAATTCAGGCCTATTTCTTTATGCAATACCACTTACAAAATCATATCCAAAATTCTTTCCCAAAGATTCAAACCTCTTCTTCCAAAACTTATTTCACCCTTTCAGTCTGCCTTCATCCATGGAAGACAAATATCTGACAACATTGCTATTGCCCATGAGATTATACACCATATGAACACCAGAAAAGGGAAAAAGGAACTAATGGCATCATGGGAATTAAGATTGATATGGCCAAAGCCTTTGACAGGGTCAACTGGGACTTTCTTATCAAAGTAATGACACAGATGGGTTTCAGCAAGCAATGGTGCAACCTTATACATCAATACATTTCTACCACCAACCTTGCTGACTTAATAAATGGATCTCCTGGTAAATTTTTCAAACCAACTAGAGGGCTCAGACAAGGAGATCCATTATCCCCATATTTATTAATGTTCTGTATGGAGGCTTTATCAAGATATCTGATATATGTTGAAATTCAAGGGCTCATTCATGGAACCAAATTATGTAATGATGCTCCTACTATCAACCATCTCTTATTTGCTGATGACTGCATGATCTTCTGCAAAGCCAACATGACAAATGCAACAACCTCATCAAGATCTTCCAAGACTTTGGTCAATCCTCTAGACAAATGATCAACTTTACTAAATCAGGAATTTTCTTCAAGAAAAACACTTCTCTAACATTGCTTTGATGATATCACTTTGAAGCTATGCATGTTCAAAGGATTAGCAAAGACAGATAAATACTTAGGCTCACCCCTCTTCACCAACCGAAGCAAGATACAAGCTTTCAAACCTTGTGTGGATAAACTAAAGCAAAGATTTGCTAGTTGGAAAACCAATCTCTCTACAGCTTGAAAAGTCACTCTCATCCAAACTGTTACTTCTACTTCAAGTATTTACCAAATTAATTGCTTCAAGATTCCCAAAGGTGCCTGCAAAGAACTAAATGCTATTCAAAGAGACTTCTTTTGGAACAAGGAGCAAGACAAATCTAAAGTATTATTCTACATTGCTTGGGATTTTGTTAACAAACCAAAAGAATTGGGTGGTTTGGGCTTCAAAAATATGGAATTCTTCAACTTAGCAATGATCTCTAAAATTGCCTGGAGATTAGTTGAAGAGCCAAATTCCTCTACGGAGCACTACTATGAAAGCTTCCCACTACCCTAATCAAGAAGTTATCAGAATGGACACCAAACCAAAGAGCATAGATTCTTGGATATGGAAAGGAATTCTAGAGGGTATCTCTTGCATTCAACAATACTGTATTTGGAAGATTGGAGATGAAACAAAAATTAATATCTGGGATGACAGATGGATTGAAGGCTCTTTAGACACCATTCAAAAACCTCCTCACTACCTACCTAATCTCAAAACTGTTAACCAACTTTTCAATGCTCATGGAGAATGGGACACTACAACCTTAGCCCTCTGGTTTACCCAAGACATTCAATACCTTATTAACCAAACTCATCACAACCCAAATCTTCAAGATACTATAACTTTTAAATGAATAATACAAGAAAATTCTCTCAAATCCATGTATGACAAACTTATCACTGACAAGTATGCTAATGATATTATCATATCTCCTTGGATGGAAATTTGGAATCTAGACACCTCTCCAGCTATCCATCTTTTCATCTGGAAATGTGCTCATGGCATTCTCCCTACCAATGCCAAGACTGCTAGTATCCTGCATTATATTGATCCAATTTGTTCCATTTGCAAGAATTCCTCTGAAGATATCACTCATGCTCTTCTAGCCTGTCCAGCTGCCTCTGATGTTTGGGCTAAATTGTTTGGGGAAAATCACCAACTCTTTTCCACCTTCAGGTCTTTCCATGATTGGTTCAACAGCTGGTTTACTCAGAATAATCCAACAGCTAGCTGGAATGCAACCTTTGCTACCATTTGTTGGTTCGTCTGGAAAGCTAGATGTGATCATATTTTCTGGAATATAAATCCTTCTGCTGCTGATACTACCCTGAAGATCACTCAATACCTATGCAACTATCATAGGGTGCATCACAATCCATGCCATATTTTAAACAATCCTTAATATCAAAAGGATTCAAATGCTCAACATACTAGCTCCATCAGTCTGGACAGAAATTTTGGAGGACTTTTTGGGATCACTATTAGCAAACACATTCTAGAAGTAAACAATAATAAGGCTAATAGTTATTTACCATCTTATACTAACTTTGCGTTTTTGGCAATGTCTTCTACAGGTCAATGCATGGTAGCAAGAAACATCAAAGACATTACAACTGGATTCAGTAGAACAACCAGAGCAAGCAGAGGAGCTCAATTTGCACTGAACCGGGGGAAGGAAATGCACTAGCAGCACATTGATTATGCAGTAGAAGAAGAAGGAATCCTACAAACCATTTAGTCTCTCTATCAACTACAAGTCTAGGAAAGATTTCAAGGGGATTACATACAAAACACCGGCGGTATATCGAACCTATTGATTTTGTGTTGTTGCGGACTCATCAGGGCGACGCTTCAACAAAACACCACCGCAACCAACTTATCTAGAATTGCTAGCCACTCAATCTTATTTCCAAACTTTAACTGGAAAG
The DNA here is from genome assembly GCA_023531295.1 of Papaver armeniacum. Lineage (NCBI taxonomy): Eukaryota > Viridiplantae > Streptophyta > Magnoliopsida > Ranunculales > Papaveraceae > Papaver > Papaver armeniacum. Next base: position 110,011 of record JAJJWW010017283.1, on the reverse strand, counting down.
GTCCTAACCTCCGGTCTCTTTGGACCTTATTACAATACCCAACAAAGCACCACTCAAAAACACTACCAGACATTTCGTGCGATTAGCTTAGCAGTTCAAAATAGATGACGCCTCAGTTATGCGCGTTAGAGTTTCACCTTTTGCTAATAATAAAATCCAAGTCAACTCTATCTTGTCTAGCGCACTACATGTGGTGATTGTATCATTCAAGACGTCATTAGCTACGTGTCTTAGAGCATCTCCAATAGAGGGTTAAAATTTTATTTTTTTATGACACGTAGGATTTTAGACCCTCATTTACATAAAATGCATTTCCAACAGTGGGTCCTATTAAGTAGGAAGGGTGTCAAAATAAATATGAAGGTCTTAGAGAAAGTCTTATTTAGACCTTGGCAATGACCTCCATGTCATTTTTTTAATTATATTTTAAATTTTTATCTTTAAATAAATTTTTCTAAACCAATAAGAAAAAGGGAATCAATTTAATCATTATCCAAAAATAACATATCTTAGATATATGATCCCCACCACTGGAGATAGTTCATGAGCAAAGCATTACTATTTTGCCACAAGCAAATCACCCCATAAATACGGATCTGAATAAAAATTCCACGTAGGATTTTTAGCACCTAATGTTGGAGATGCTCTTAGTGCTTTAAAGTCTAAACAATACCCTGTTTGTCGGGTAGCGTTTGCTTTGAAGCTTCCTCGAACTCTGCTTCAGTATAAATGGTCTCGTCCGAGCTAATTAAGTACGTGGTGTCTAGTAGGTTGGACTTGCAGCGAGGCGGCATTGTTAAAAAAATACTCCCTCAGTCCCACTATTAAGTGACTTATTTACTTTTACATTTGTCCCACTATTAAGTGACCTATATCAATAAACAAGGAGATATTTCTAAAATTATCTTTTTAATTGATTATAAGAAATATGCATAATTTGATAGGCATGTTTATATTCTTTACGTAAGTGTTTTAAAATGCTTTTCAATGGTATGAAGTTTGCGAACATTCGTGGTGTAGTTTGAGAGATAAATCATTTCAAAATTTCACTAATTATTGTCCATAAGGATATAATTGTAAAATATGCTTAAAAATACTCTTTCCCCTTGTTTGCCTTAAAAATTGTGCAAACTTGAACTAGGTCACTTAATAGTGGAACGGATGGAGTATTAAAATGGAGGATGCTAGGCAAGACTTATTCAAAATTGAAATACATATAAAGAAGCTCTATAAAGAAATGGGTTATGCAGTTCTTTAATCATCAACACGGAGGGTTTTTTTTTTTTTTTTTTTTTTGTTGTTATCGTCGTCGTCGTCGAAGGAATTGGAAGATACTGGATCGTGAGGTTTGTCCCGAATAGGGCGAAATGCTTGGACCCATTTTTAACTTTTGCCAACCGAACGATAAAGAGGTTGTAAAAGGTTTTTTTTGGTTTTTTTCTCTAAGAGAGGAGAGAAGAGGAGAGAGGTTGCATAATCAAAATACATTTCAATCAATCTAAAAAAGTAATTACATGCTATCCCCGTTTCAGGAAAAACGTTACTTAGACCAAATTGAAAAAGTGAAAATAATAATTTTTCCTAAAACGGAAGGAGTAATTGTTTACAAGTAAAATAATAAACAAAATACAAGAAAATCGGAAACTAAATACAAAGATTTTGAATGTCGGGATGAGAGAGGACGAAGTACACATACATAATCTTGTTCTTTCATAAGGAATGGAGGAAAAGAAAAATGATAAACTGGGTAATCAGTATCCACCTGATGGAGCATCATCCTCTATATCAGATTGATGATTACAAACTCCCGATATGATACCACCGCAAGAAAAGCCGGCGCAGCAATGATGGAACAAGCCGCAGCCTTCCCCCTCATTATAGCACACACCGTCCCAGATAGAAGCATCCGCACTATAAGCTAATAAGACCAAAAGCATGGAAACCAAGAATAAACTCGTAGTCTTTTTGCTCTCCATGGTTTTTCTACTGAAAGTTTGCTGTCTTGTGTTTCTTGCTCAAATATTTGTACAAATGGAGTTTGATGTCTTCATGCTTTTATAGATAGATGAGTTAGTGCAAAGCAGCGATTTGTGAAGTCAATGAATGGAACTATCAATAAATTAATGAAAATGCATTATTGCAACTATTATTGATTTTCACAATACAAATTTTAAATTTTAGTAGGCAGTGGAAATTATATTTACTTTTAATTTTAAATAATTTGCTTAGTTTTTGTGAATGTAATCTATAATAAAAACGATCTTAGAAAGTTTCTTCACCGAGGGCAAGAATTGAACTTCCAACTAACATTATCTCCTAAAGCCAAAATCTACAAAACAAAATTAGAATCTAATCTTATGCACGATATCTTTCCAACTTCTAAGAGTATTTACCAGACATTTCGTGCGATTAGCTTAGCCATTCAAAATAGATGACACCTCAGTTATGTGCGTTAGAGTTTCGCCTCTTAATATGTTCCGCCAAAATCAAATCGGATTTTAGGTGAGAAGGTACGCACTTGAAGTTGTTGAACATAAATAAATATATATATAATGAAAACAATCTATACTGGAAAGAAATTACTAGAATTTTTCCGAGAGAAAATGAAATGGTTAAGTGGCAAAATGTCCCAAAATGGACCCCTAGGTTATGAAAATGCCCCATTTTGTTAGTTTTGGGGCATTTTGATCAAAAATGGGTATCTTGACCGGTTAATGGAGTTTTGAAATTCCATTTCTATCCTTCTTAATCAAAACGCCCCAATCCGCCACTACCACCGCCACCACCAAACGAACAACCAACAACCACCATCACTGCCACCACCACCACCACCACCACTGCCATCACAACCACCACCATCCCCACCAATACCACTAGAACAACCACCACCAACACCACCGCTACCGCCACCGCCTCCTCCACCGCCACCACCACCACTGCTGCCACCACCACCATCACCGCCACCGCCACCACCACCGCCACTATCACCATTGTTGCCACCACCACTACCACCGCCACCACCACCGCCACTATCACCATCGTTGCCACCACCAATACCACCGCACCACCACCACCACTACCACCACAACCTGAATCCTAAATCTTGAACCCTAAACCCTAAGCCACGAACCACGAATTTTAAACACCGAACCTTGAATTATGAACAATGTACCACGAAGGGCAATTTCGACTACTTAACTCTCTCTAACGGAAATCTAACGGAATGGGGCATTTTAATCTTTTACCTAACGTCCGGGGCATTTTCACAACCTTGGGGTCCATTTTGGGGCATTTTGCAACTTAAACCAAAATAAAAGACACAACCTTCTAAACATGCATCCCAAATTATCATTGGATCTTTTTTAAGAATTTTTTTCGAAAATTTCCTCAGTAAGTCCAGTAACACCTAAATAAAATGAAAAATTAAGATGGCCCAAATAAAATCCACAAAATTGGTTAAAAAGACCAAAATCAACAATTCTTAGGTGAAAATGACATTTAGATTTTGATACTGTTTAAATGGACAAAAATGTAAAAATAGTCAGGATGTAAACAGTTTCATCCTGCCCATTTTCAAATACTTTTTCTTATTCTTAATTTACATCACGATGCATCCAGTTTCATCCTTACTATTTTTTGAGTTTAAGTCAGGATGAATCCAGTTTCATGCTTGCTAATTTTTAGTGTCCATTTCAGCCATACTAATTTTTACTCGTCCATTTGAATCATGTTTTAAAAATATTTGGACAAATGAAAATAAAATCAAAGTTAGATTTTCTAGCATTGTTCTGAAACTAAAATCAAAGTTAGATGTCCTATCTAGCATTGTTCTGGTATTAACTTTGAAGGTTGGTGCAAAACACAACATTTACCTGCAGATATCATGCACCCACTCTTCTCTAATAATAAAATCCAAGTCAACTCGATCTTGTCTAGCGCCACATGTGATAGTATCATTCAAGACGTCATTAGCTACGTATTAGTGTTGTAAAGTCTAAACAATACCCTGTTTGTCAGGTAGCGTTTGCTTTGAAGCTTCCTCGAACCTTACTTCAGGTATAAATGGGTCCCGTCCCAGCTAATAAAGTACGTGGTGTCTAAAGGTTGGACTTGCAGCCCAAACAGAGGATCCGAAAAAACATGATCATTGTTAAAAAAGAAGGCTACTATTGGGATGTCACATTCAGAGCAAACCCAAAGCGAGGGGGTTTTCGTCAGGTAGCGTTCGCTTTGAATAATATGATAAAACGGGTCAGCTAATAAAGTACGTGTGTCTAGTCTAAGTAATTTTAAAAAAAGAAGGTTATTATTGGGATGTCCATTCTTATCTCAAGTAATTTTGTAATGACTAAACAACCCTATTTAGTTAATTTTAATTTCATTTAATTAGATAATAATTAAATTAATGAATTTTGTTATATACTTGATAAATTCTGGGACAGTTTTTGTGGGAAGAAAAACTAGAGAGAAGAAAAAAAAGAAAATTTTTGGATATTTCTTTCAAACCCTAGATTTTGATTCACTCAACCAAAATGAATGAAACAAGTTACCAATTTGAGGTGGGTGAATCTTTGTATGATAGAGAAAATTAGCTAAAGTACGTAAAAGAATTGGATTTTTCGACTTACTGGTCCTGTTACGGTTGGGTTGAAGCTTTGTTCCCAACCGTAACTAGTTATTAATAGGACAAAGAAATCTACATTTTACGGTTTGATTAAGACTAACCTAGACGTAAGACTAACCTAGCCGTAAGACTAACCTAGACGTAAGACTAAGACTAACCTAGACGTAAGACTAACCTAGCCATAAGACTAAGACTAACCTAGACGTAAGACTAAGACTAACTTACCGTCTTACGGTTGGGAATTCTAAATTTTACGGTTTGATTAAAACTAACCTAGACGTAAGACTACATTCTACATTTTCCTGTGTTTTAAATTCAGTAAACTAACTTACACGTAAGACTACATTTTACGGTTTGAATAAACTAAACCTACTGTAGTTGCAGGAAATCTCACACTACACCCCTCACTATAATTCACTCAACTAATCCATTGGAAGATGAACAACTATGAATGTTTATTGATTATCTTATTGAAATGTCTACACAGGAAAATAGAATTACACTTAAGAAATTACAAGCACTCTTAAAGTTTCTCTCTCTTCATGACTTGCTCTCCTATTCAAAAGAATCCCCCCTTACAACAGACTCACTCATCCCTTTATATAGGGTAATACACAGTGGATGACGGCTAGGCATCCTTTATTTTCGGGAATGCCTCGCGAAGTGTCGCAAATGTACAAGTATTCATACTCGCGACACTTCTTAACCTTCGCCCGGGTTTCATATCTTCCTATCGTCATCCGTTGCGTCATTTATTTTAGTTCCCTGCGACTCCCTCGCAATGCTGTCGTTTATTATTCTCGCGAGTTTTGTATGTTGCGATATAATGATCCTACACCTACGTAAGACTACATTTTACGGTTTGGTAAAAACAAAACCTAGACGTAAGACTACATGCAAATCCTATTTTACGGTTGAATTCAACCATAACCCAGATGTAAGTTCTTCATAATCAAATTTTACATTTAGAAATTAAACCCAAACCCAGACGTAACACCAGAGAAACGTAATCAAGTTGAATTGTATTGAAATTGAAGTTACGAGGAGAGAAGAAGAGAAAAGATGAAGAGGAGCAGTTTTTTCTTGAATTAGAATAAAAAATATTAGGTTTTTAATTTTTTATTTTAGTTCAAGGGTAATCTAGACATTTTGCTTTGGTGTTGGGATATCCCATAACCACTTTTTTGGAGACTAAGAATCCAAGTAAAGCCCCTCTAATGGAAAGTGACGCCCCAATAATAGCCTTCAATCTAATAGTACTCCCTCCGTCCCCATTATGAAAGAGGAGAAGTAAAATTCTTTAATCCATATAGATAGGCATAAAACCAATTCCAATGTGATTTCTTCCATATTTACCCTTATTAAAGAACATTATATTAACAAACTTAGTTAATGCTTTTAGTAATTCCCAAGAACAATTACACTTTCCAATGGATAAAAACTCTTTAATAAATTGATATTTTCTATATTTCCTAGATAAATATATTGGAATTGATGAGGGTAAATAAGAGAACATAAGGAAAATTTATAAAAACCAAAAACTTTCTTATTCTAAGAGAATTTCACTTTTCCGCCTATATATAGGGGACGGAGGGAGTATTAAAACGGAGGATGCTGGATCGTAAGGTTTTTCCCGAATAGGGCAAAATGTTGGGATCCATTTTCATCTTTTACCAACCGAACGATAAAGAGGTTATAAAGGAGCGTCAGATTTCTATCTGGAATATCTCGGGAAACAGTTAAGTCAACGTAGAGTAATTAATATCCACCGATGGAAACGTTCTCTCTGCTACCTCAGCTTACCCTGGAATGAACATCTCCACCGATACTGTTAAGGAAATTTATTTATGGGATAGTATATCTATGACGGTGTTGTCAAGTGGCCAAGTGAAGATGCAACATAGTGGCGCAATATCAGTGGCTTCGCCAAAGTGTCAGAGATGCAAGTAATCCGCCGTAATAGTTCAATGCAAAGCTATAATAGTGCAATGAGGCCATAATAGCGCAACGTAAGCCATAATAGTGGTATTCAGTACAAGTGCATGTCTGAGTTGCATCAAGAGAATGGCATGTGCCAAACAGGGTTTGGACATGGCCAAGGATGCGAGATTAGCAACACGAGATGCCAAATGAGTTTGGCATGTTACTCGTATGCATGGGGCGTGCAGAGAATGCAAGCAAGACTTGCATTAGCACACTTGCATCATTGGAAGAATGATGCACGGCCGTGATGGCGCAATATTTGGCTTGCAAATGCGTTGATCTGGCAACAAGGCAAGATGACATGTGCAGGGCACATGGCCTTGACGGTTTAGAGTTGGTTACACGAGAAGTGGGTTTGCTTTATGCTTTTTTAACTGTTAGGAAGGTCCCGTTTGGCTAGTAAACGGTTTGGCAAGTTTGGCACAGTTAGCTAACTGCCAGTTGTAAAGTAAATTTGTAACTGCTTGCAGTTAGTTGTACATAGCTTTTTGTAAGGCTATATAAGCCTGATCTTTTGAAGGGATTGGGTAATCCGGAACAAGAAGAGTGTGTAACCCTAAGTGTGCAATAAATAAAAGGCTAAGGCCTGATTTAAAGAAATTTCTGTTGGTGCATATTTCCCTTTGGTTTGGTTTATTGTTTATGCATCAAGCGGAGTGTGCGCATTTGGTTGATGGCTTGAAAGATTTGTGAGCAGAACCTCTGTTTAGTATGGGCTGAACAGAGAATTAGTCAAGAAGTTGAAGTATTGGTTAAGTGCGAGTTGGCTGAGATTGTGTTGTGGAGCATAATTGCCATTGTCAAGTTGGTTTTGCATTTGAGAAGTGCGAACCTGTGACAATTCGGGTATCAGGGCCAGGTTAATGGTCTCTCTTTTCACGTTGGATTATAAGGCTGATTGAAGTTGTTGATGTTCTATGTTTGGCTATAAATTGTATTTGAAGTGAAGGATCCACACAGAAAGTACAAGGTATGTAAAGGATAGGGCGAAGATCAGACCAAAGAATTGCATTAAAGGTATGCGAATCATTAATTCAAGAATCTACAAGTGATAATCATGCACGAAGGATGTCTTCGGAATAAATTGATGAGGGTGAAATAAGTTTTTCTACATATCAGAACTGCACTAAGGGTACCGGAGACACTGCAAGTGCTGATGAGAAACAAGACGATCTTTGGGAAGGCTCGACATGATGTTGGTAGTGGCCAACATCGCAACATCGATCATTTGCTAGGGAGCAAAGCACACACGAGAAGAAGATATCTTCCTCGGACTGATGTACATTGATGTGAAGATCAATGGAGAATGGGTATTAGCGATGGGCGATCTGGTGCTACGAAGTCTTTCATTCATCCAAACGTTGCCATGGCATTGAACTTAACGATTACTAGCGCGGCTAGCACCATCAAAACGTGTTAACGCAGAACCACAAGCCGATCGAGGGAAAGTTCGCAATGCGGATGTGCAAGTTGTAGAATGGAAAGGAAATCTAGACTTTCTAGTGATGGTCATGGATGATTTTGACCTGATTTTGGGCATGGATTTCTTTTGCGCGGCGAAGGCGTCGCTATTTACCTCATAGAAATGGGATATTGATACGGCACCCTCAATACCAATGTTTTGTACCTATGGTGAGACAAAGTGAACCGGACAAGAACTTAAGCCATGTTTGTTTGCGGTTCAGGTGAACGATGGTATGCGCCAAGGCTTGGCTACTTTCCTATGCGTGTTTGTTGAGATCAAACCAGGAAAGGTAGTAGAAGTATAGGATGGAGTAGCTGAGGTATTAGAAGAGTTTGCGGACACAATGCCTGCAGAGCTGCCTAAGACGCTACCACCGCGGCGTGGGATCGATCATATGATAGAGTTGGTGCCAGGGGAGAGGCCACCTGCACAAGCATCATATCGTATGTCACCACTAGAACTTGAGGAGATGCGCAAGCGGGCCCGAATTGCTTTGGAGGCGGCTACATACAACCGTCTAAAGCTCCATTTGGTGCTCCGGTTACATTCCAAAAAGAAGCAAGATGGCTCGCTTCGTATGTGTGTTGATTATAGGGCTATGAACAAACTAACTGTGAAGAACAAGTACCAAATTCCGCTAGTGGAAGACTTGTTTGATTGGTTGGACAAGGCTAAATTCTTCACCAAATTGGATTTACGCTCAGGTTATTACCAAGTACGCATAGCAGAAGGCGACGAACCAAAGACTGCAATGGTAACAAGGTATGACTCATTTGAATACCGTGTTATGCCATTCGGCTTGACGAATGCTCCAGCAACATTTTGTAACCTGATGAATGATGTGTTTATCGAGTACATTGACCGTTTTGTGGTGGTATACTTGGATGACATAGTCATATACAGTGAGACTTTGGAAGAGCATGTGATGCATCTTCGCAAAGTGTTTGCAAAGATTAGAGAAGCAAGTTTTTATGTGAAGAAGGAAAAGTGTGAGTTTGTCCAGGACCACAATTACTTTCCTTGGCCATGTGATATCGCAAGGGTGCGTGCATATGGACGAGAAAAAGGTAGAGGCTATTTTGGATTGGCTTAACCTAAGAAGCTTGGAGAGCTTCGTTCTTTCTTAGGTTTAGCTAACTATTACCGGCGATTCATAGTTGGCTATTCAAAGAAAGTGGCCCCTTTGACAGATTTGTTGAGGAAGGACAAATCTTGGGCATGGACTGACGAGTGTCAGCGGTCATTCGATGCATTGAAGGAAGCGGTCTCGACATAACCAGTTCTTCGCTTTCCTAGCTTCGATGTATAATTTGAAGTGCACACCGATGCTTTGACCGGGGCTCTAGGGGGAGTCTTGGTGCAAGATGGCCATCTAGTGGCTTACGAGAGTCGTAAGCTTAATGATCTTTGAAGAGAGATACATTGTGCATGAGAAAGAGATGTTGGCAGTGATACATTGCTTAAGAACGTGGCGCCATTATTTGTTGGGAACTTATTTCATCATAAGGACGGATAATGTGGCCATTACGTTCTTTAACAGCCAGAAGAAACTTTCGCCAAAACAAGCAAGGTGGCTTGACTTTTTGAGCGAGTTCGAATACAAGTTCGATCATAAGCCATGAAGGCTTAATTATGTACCAGATGCGTTAAGCAGAAAGTTGGTGGCAGAATATGTTGTGGCACTGACCACGATTGAGGCATAGTTGTTGCCTCGAATCAAAGAAGAGGCGAAGAATGATCAGGAATGTGTGCGCCTGACTAAACAGATCTGTGATGGGATCGTTCGTCGATTTTAGCTAGATTATGGAGTCATTTATGGCAAGGGAGGAAAAATTTATGTACCTAATTCAAGTGGCTTGAGAAGGGAACTCTTGCGAGAGACGCATGATTCCATCTGGGCTGGTCATCCAGGCATGGAACGAACGCATGCTTTGATAGCTCGTTCCTATTACTGGCCTAAGATGGAAGAAGATGTTGAATTGTATGTGAATACATGCTTAGTGTATCAATTGGATAAGACGGAAAGGAGAGGCGTAGCAGGATTGCTACAACCTTTGCCGATTCCAGACAAGCCATGGCAGTGCTTGTCGATGGACTTATTAATGGGCTGCCAAATGTGCAAGGCTTTAGCTCGATAATGGTCATCGTTGATCGCTTTTCGAAGTATGCTACATTCATTCCCTGCCCCCATTCTTGCAATGCAGACGTTGCAGCGGAGCTATTCTTCAAGAATGTAGTGAAGTATTGGGGAATTCCTCAAGATATTGTGAGTGATAGAGACTCACGATTTACAGGAAGGTTTTGGAATGCTTGGTTCCGAAATAAAGTTTTCTACTAGCAATCACCCCCAAACCGATGGTCAGACGGAGCGGATAAATGCATTGCTAGAAGAGTACTTGCGTCATTATGTGATGACAAGCTAGGAAAATTGGGTGGCGTTGATGGATACGGCCCAATTTTGTTATAATTTGCACAAGAGTTTAGCTACGGAGCTGAGTCCTTTCGAGTTAGCTACAGGCCAACAGCCATTAACCCCTCATGATGTGCCAAAGGCTAAGAAGCAAGGTTCCTTTCCAGCAGCTTATCGTTATGCAAGGTCAAAGACAGAGATGACTGAGCAAGCGCGTGATAGTTTATCAAAGGCGCAAAGATGAACGAAGAAGTATGTTGATTTGCATCGCAGAGATGTAGAGTTTGAGGTGGGAGATATGGTGTTGCTAAAGCTAACGCCCGAGATTTGGAAGAAGATTTCTAGTAAGACAGTGCATAGAGGCCTAATTCCAAGATATGATGGTCCCTTTAAAGTGATGAAAAGAGTTGGTAAGGTGGCTTACAGACTTGAGTTGCCGGACAGGTTGAAAGTGCATCCCACTTTTCATGTCATATTTTTGAAGAAATACCATCCTGATTTGATGTACACTTTGATACAACAAGCGAAGCGTGCACCACCAATAATCAGATCACAATTCGATAAGCAAGTTGAGACAATACTTGATGATCGAGTTATGGGGAAAAGCAAGAAGAATAGGAGAACTTATTTTCTAATTAAGTGGCAAGGGTTTCCAGACTCCGAGGCTTCTTGGGAGAAGGATAATACATTGTGGCAATTTGAAGAACAAATTCAAGCTTACCTACGATAAAAAGAATCGACGAGGGCGTCGAAGTTCAGCTGGTGGGGGAGGTCTATGACGGTGTTTTCAAGTGTCCAAGTGAAGATGCAACATAGTGGCGCATTATCAGTGGCTTGGCCAAAGTGTCAGAGATGCAAGTACTCCGCTGTAATGGTGCAATGCAAAGCTATAATAGTGCAATGAGGCCATAATAGCACAACATAAGCCATAGTAGCGGTATTCAATACAAGTGCATGTCTGAGTTGCAGCAAGAGAATGGCATGTGCCAAATAGGGTTTGGACATGGCCAAGGATGCGAGATTAGCATCACGAGATGCCAAATGAGTTTGGCATGTTACTTGTATGCATGGGGCGTGCGTGGAATGCAAGCAAGACTTGCATTAGCACACTTGCATCATTGGAAGAATGATGCACAGCCGTCAATATTTGGGTGGCAAATGCGTTGATCGGGAAACAAGGCAAGATGACATTTGCGGGGGCACATGGCCTTGACGGTTTAGAGTTGGTTACACGAGAAGTGGGTTTGCTTTATGCTTTCTTAACTGTTAGGAAAGTCCCGTTTGGCTAGTAAACGGTTTGGCAAGTTTGGCACAGTTAGCTAACTGCCAGTTGTAAAGTAAATCTGAATCGCTTGCAATTAGTTGTACATAGCTTTTTGTAAGGCTATATAAGCTGATCTTGTGAAGGGATTGGGTAATCCGGAACAAGAAGAGTGTGTAACCCTAAGTGTGCAATAAATAAAAGGCTAAGGCCTGATTTAAAGAAAAGTTTTGTTGGTGCATATTTCCCTTTGGTTTGGTTTATTGTTTATGCATCAAGCGGAGTGTGTGCATTTTGTTGAAGGCTTGAAAGATTTGTGAGTAGAACCTCTGTTTAGTATGGGTTGAACAGAGAATTAGTCAAGAAGTTGAAGTATTGGCTAAGTGCGAGTTGGCTGAGATTGTGTTGTAGAGCATAATTAATTGCCATTGTCAAGTTGGTTTTGCATTTGATAAGTGCGAACCTATGACAATATCTAACGCAAAGAACTGAAGAGAGGCTAGGATTCATAGCTAGCAGGGTAGGTACTGTAAGCAGAGTATGTAGAGGAAGTGAAACTTTGGACTGTCTTCTAAGAGTTTTGGTATGGGTAAATATAGAGAAATCATTGTCCTTTTCCATTCCAGGCAATAAAGGGAAAGGAAAATCACCAATACCGGCAATATGCACCTGTCCCAAAACACCTCAAGTCAATTTGGTGGATAAAAATGCGAATGAAGTTTGTGGTACAAGAACTGAAAACAATAAGTATCTTATTTTCCTTATAAGAGTCTCTTTTGTCCATTACCAAACGTTTCCCATTACCATAAATTTCCAAAAAAAAGCATCGAAGATAACGAAGACTATCATTTCAATTTAAATAACTGAAAACCTAGTACAACATACTTAGCATCCAACATTACAAGTGAACAGAAGCACTCCAAAACAAACAAAAAAAAGCAAGGAGATAGAAACTGACAGTGATAGTATCCACAACTCATCATACACCTAGAAAGAAGATACCACAAGGAAGATAATCTAGTCTACAGAAGAAACATCACAACAAAAGACATGCAGCAAAGTTACTGTGTTGGTTACTGGCATCAAACACCACGAATGGCAGTTTCCCTCTCATTCTTTGGTTTTACACAAGCTGTATGTAAAAGTTAACCAAGTTCCTAGATACAAACTGTGAAACATATCCATGCAACGTCTACAAATGTTATAACAATCAGATATCGTCTTATTGAAAAAAACTGACAGCAAAATCAAATAGATGAGATAATATATCATGTATGACAAGGTCGCAGAACAAGAATAGGTTCATGAATAGATGAAAAGATTATTTAGATTTGAGAAACTCGCGTTAACCTGGTAAAAGGAAGTACCTTAGCAAAGAACAATTATTTGATGGTTTCAATAATGCAGATGGATCTGTCTTTGGATCTAAGCATAAGAAAACACACTTTTTCATCTATACATATCATATGTACTAGGGGTTTACCTAGTACATATTGAAAGGGTTTTACAAAGTGCATATTCATATGGTAAAAGGGGTTTTAATAGCACATATTGATATGTAATACATATTTCCAAAAATTCATCAAACCAAAAGTAACTTATCAATATGTACCTACTAGTTATCTAGAAGTACATATCAGTATGTATTGATGCTTTTTCAAGTGTAAAAGATTTTTTTACACAGTACATATCAATATGTATTGTTGCATATACACAAAACAGTAAGGAAAACTAAAAATTGTTTTACATAGTACAATAACACATATTGGTATGTAGTGATGCTTATGGAGAGCATAAAAGAGGGTTTTACATAGTACAACAATGCATACTGGTATGTATTGTTTCTTTTTAGAAGTGAATTCAGATTTAAATGTTGTACCTTTTTTTGAGCGGTGAAGGAGCAACAAATTTAGTTTTATGTTTTGTTGTTGGTGAAGGAGCAACATCATTTCTCTTACTTTTTGATCTTTCTGTTGGTGTAGGACTTAATTCTTCAATTGGTTCAGTTGATCGTAAAAACCCAAATCGAAGAAACTGAACGCGTGTATTTCGTAAGAAAAACTGACCTAGATTTAGGAGAAGAAAAACTGACAATGAATCTGACCTAGATTGAGTTAGGGTTTATAAGAAAAACTGACCTAGATTTAGTTAGGGTTTGTAATTGAAAGAAATGAATCTGTTGCTGATGAAATTAGATCGAAAGAAATGGAAACGAAGAACTCATGGATTTTGAAATTGAAATTAAGGAAACGAAGATGGATTTGAATTGGAATGATGGGTTTGAGTGATGTTACTGTCGAATTGGAATGATGGAAGAAGAAGGAGAAGTCGATGAAAACAAAGAAGAAACTAAACGCGTTGTTAGGGTTAGCACAGTAATTTTACTCTTTTCAAACTTTTTTTGGACTAGCGAGTAAATGGCTTCTCCCGCTGGACTACAGGATAAGTTGGGTCGGGTTTTGTGGACCAACCATCAAAGTTCTCTTTTTATATTTAAATTTTTCAATAAATCAATCGAATTCCAATAAATAAAGCAGAAATCAAATTCTTCTGTATCCTCGATCTATCAAATGCAAATTTAAGTTTGATCATCAAGCTTTCTGCAGCACCTATAAGGAAGATGGAGAATGAGAAAGATTGGAGGTGAAAGTTGGGCCAGGTAGTGGAATCAGATATTTTATTTTATTTTTGACTCAAAAGGGAAAATTTTATTAAAAATAGTTCAAGTCACTAAAGTAGTGAGAAGAAACAAGAAATGGATCAGTGTATCCCAGTTACAAATAAGAGTTGAAAGAGAAAAATTATGGAAAATATCTGTGTTTAGATCCCAAGTGAAACACAAGCATTTTACTACAATTATCAGTTGCTTAGCATTTCTTGAATGATTGTTGTACAACCTATTGTTGCACTCCTTCCATAATGTGCACCAAATTGCAAAAGGCAGGATGCTCCAGATTTTCCTTATCCTATTAGAATTCTTCTTTACTCCCCACTCCCACCGATTCATCTTCACATTACTGGAAAGTGCCCAGTTAACTCCAAAACTTCCAAGGAAATAAGACCAAATTCCATTTGTAGTTTTGCAGTGAAGAAAAAGATGCTCATTTGTTTGTGTGTGTTGATCACACATAAGACAATTATCATCCTGAACTAGACCAGGCCTCAAAAGAGTATCAATAGTTGGAGCCCTATTGTAGTATAATGTCCACACAAAAAAAAAGACACTTTCAATAGTACTTTAGAGTTCCATAATTGCTTATTCGGAAATCTCAACAGACCTCCATCCTCTAGTGTTATATAAGCGAGATGCCACTGAAAAAGTATCAACATATCTCCGACTTCTAACATCATCATCCACATTCACTGGAGGTTTACCAATTAATTGTAATAGATTAGCTACTTCAAAGATTTCCTGCTCATTCAAATTTCTTGAAAACTTGAAATCCCAAGCACCATCTGCAGTAACCAAATCCTTCACCATAGCTAGTTTAGTTCTTGAAATTTTGAACAAATTAGGAAATAGATTCCTAAGAGATTGAAATAACCGAGAGAGTAATTCTATATTTTACACGCGTTTACCATGTTGCAATGTGGTGATTGCTGCCGGGCTATTGTGGTTATACTCTAAGCGAAAATATTGGAATTTTACGTTTTTCCTTGCCAAAAAAATTACGTTTTTATTGGCCGCACACACGTGCAGACACTCTACTTGTTGCAGGTAACGTTTTTATTGGAATTGTTGGAGAAAATGAGTTTATTGTTTTGGTTTTATGGTCTTGATGGGAATGGATCTTAGGACCTTTGGGTCTCTAAGAGAACTTACTCATTTTCTTATGAGTGAATGAAATAGAACCTTTAGTCCCACATTGGGTATAACTAAAGAGGAGTTCCACTATATAGCTATTCCTTTATGGATAGTTAGTAAAACAATGTAGGTGGAACGGGTGGGTCAAAATATTTTTGTTTCACTAAGGCTTAGGGCTCGGGCTCGGGCTCGTGCTCGCGTCAACCAAGACTTATCTCTTTGACAAAATGATTTTAAATTATTTCCTTAAATATTTTACAATCAAATTAAAATTTTGTGTTAAATATGGGGGGGCGTGTGACATGGGTGAATTTATTTTCTAACCAAAAATAATTTTCTTAAAGGCTTTATGTGCATGGATGGCGACATTTTTCTTACCATTTTTTGACTGTTTTATGACAAAATTATGTCGACACCATGCAACATTATTTCGCATGCAGTATTGATTCACACATTAATGTGCATTGATTTCTCCCTCTCCGTTTGCCTATAAAAAGAATTCGACTTCTTCATTTCATTTTGTGTCCAGAAGAGCTGCTATCCTCTTCTTTTCGTCTCTCTCCCTCTGTGTGGTTTTTACTTTCATTCTGTGCCATTGTTGTTGAGTTCGTAAGAGTGGGCAAGTACTGTAGTGCTAACAGTTCTTGCAACGGGCAGTTTTATCCTGGATACGACTTCACCACGGGGTATAGGCATCACTCATTTTGAGGTGTACCGGTGAACTATCGTGTTAAGGACAGCATGTTGAACACGTCACTCTGTCCTCTATTTATTGTTTCCCATTAAGTGTTTATTTAAGCTTTTTCAGAAATTTGTTTCTAACATCATTCTTTGAGTATTTTATTGTTACAGTTCCAACAATCTTAACACGATAGTTTCATTTCTGTCTGTAACAATGGGTAAGAACGATGTTGATGGGTCTACAAAATTTTCTGGGGAACGTATCCGTTTTGTCAAACCGATCACTTCCATTATAAAGGAGATAAGTATCAATAACTTTTGTTTATTTGATTGTTCCTTGTTTTAATTATTGCGCCCAACAATCTTGGATGTTATTTGTGGAGTGAAAAACAAAAAAAAAATGATTTTTTGGGTCAGCTGTAGAGTTTCGAATATATCTCTCAACCTAGAAAGAATTTCGATAAACCCTTTTAACCTACTGTAGTAGACTTATTGATAGTAACCCTCACAAAATATCAGAATTTTTGGAGTTGTAAAAGTATTTTTTTGATATTTTACAAAACAGATAAACGTTCCTAAAAAATTCTGACGAGAAGAATTTTGTTGTTGACTAAATTGGGTT
This sequence comes from Papaver armeniacum, assembly GCA_023531295.1. Lineage (NCBI taxonomy): Eukaryota > Viridiplantae > Streptophyta > Magnoliopsida > Ranunculales > Papaveraceae > Papaver > Papaver armeniacum. Next base: position 93,160 of record JAJJWW010017283.1, on the reverse strand, counting down.
TTATAAGGTAACCATGAGTTTTTTGAAATGGTGATTCAAACGAAGTTTGTATATCTAGATGTTAACTTCAGAACTCATATTTTGTTTTCTGATTCGGAATTGTGGTTTGTGAATAAAGGTGCCATCTACAAGGGACATGGCTAATAGGCGCATGTGGCTGAAAATAAATCTTCCAAAGATGGCAAAGGTGAGAACGTCAAATGCAACACTATGCATAGCTCTCATAAGAAAGGTATGTTTCTCGGACCTAAATCTAGCATTACTTTATTAAGGATGATTGTTATGTTTGTAAAATTTCTGGCCTTTTGGCAGTGTTTGTAGACAACACAAAAACCTTAATAAGTAGAAAGTTAATGCTAATTCATTTGAAACAAACTAGAACAAGGTAAGTGGCATGATGTCGGAAGTTATTTTAATAACCAATGTGAGAAATTGGGGTGGACTCTGGAGCCACTAAGCATGTTTGTTGAAACAGAGACCTTTTCACCTCTTATCAGAGGATAGGGGATGTCGAGTGACTCTATATGAGTAACTCATCCGCAACAAAGGTTGCATAAAAGGAAAGGTCGAGCAGAGCCTCATATCTGTAAAGACTCTCACATTGAATGGAGTTTCCATATTCCGGGCATATGTAAGAATCTTGTTTTTTGTTCTGTTTAAGATTTAAGATATTAATTAAATCTGTAGAAATTGTTGAAACCAAGGACACTGATTTTTAGGCAAGGGTTATAAGACTTAGGGTCTATATAATCTTAACAGAAAAATCTGATAAAGTGAACATAGTTGGTTCTTATGCTTTCTTTTGTGTGTTTTGGTTGTTTGCATGGTAGACTTAGAACCGCTAGTTTATAAGTCAATGCATTAACTGGCTAGCGAACCAGACGAACCCAAATTTAGTTTGGTTTTTGAACACAAAAGTGAGACTTGTGAAGTATCCAAATTTTCTTTAAAATCTTTTAGAAAAATTAATCTTGTTAGACCTAATTGACTCGTTTTTAATCCTTTCTAAGGTGGTAAAAATTGGTTTGTAACTTATGTAGATGACCATACGTGGAATGGTCATATATACTTGCTTAGGGATAAGGATGATGCCTTAGAAGCCATAAGATGATCCTTTAAGTGTTACCATTAAAAAAAAGTTAGTTCTGGACGTGATTGCTAGTATGAAATTCTTAAAGAGAATTTTATTTTCAAAATGGCATTATTCATAAGATCACACTTGTTTTCACCATAGTCTATTGGTATAGTTGAACTTAAAGAACCGTTAAGGAGATGATATATGCCATGTTGACTAGCTCAGGATTAAACCGCCAACTTGTGGGGGGAGGTCGTTATCTAAAACTGTTATATCCTGATTAGATTAACCTTAAAGGATCAGATAAAACTCCATATGATTATGGAAATTTAGACAACCTTCTTATGTTACGTCTAAGTGTGGGGGTGTTTAGAGTACCTGCTGCATATAGTTTTTGGTTGTGAGTTTTGATTATTCTGACATTGGTGTGAATACTTTTACGAAGTCTAGGGATGATGAGGTTTTTGAACATATTTTTTATGAAACCTGTCTCCTCTTAAGATGTGTTTTTGATCCCCTAGGTTTCTTTTCAACTAGTCAGAAATTACCTTCAAAGAAAGATGGAGTAAAGTTGATCCTAGGAGATGTAAAAGGATTAGAACTGAGACTTCTTATAGATCTGAATTCTTAATACGCCTAGCTTTGTCTGAGCTCCAGACTCATAAGGAAGTCATAACATTTACTAATTAAAACCCCATTCTGGTAAGAAGCTTCATTTAGTGAAATGGACTCGGTCAATCGAAACCGGACTTGGGAGCTTGCTAGTTTACCTCCAGGGGAATAAGACCACGAGTGTAAATGAGTCTTTAGGAGGAAACGTAAGGTAGATGAAATTGTGGAATTTATAAGGCTAGGTTGGTAGCTAAAGGCTATAAACTAAAAGAAGGTTTAGATTTCTTTAATTCTTATTCACTTATGATGAGAATTAATTCCTTTGAGATGCTAATTGCTTTTGCTTTGCTATATCGAGAGATACATCGAGTTGATGTTAAGACAGCCTTTTAAAATCGTGAATTAGATAAAGAAATTTACATAGACCAACCTGAGGACTTTGTAGTGAAAGGTTATGAAGACAAAGTTTGTGAATTGAATAAATCTTTGTATGGTTTTCAAATAAGCACGTAAATAGTGACATGGAAAATTTGATCATGTGCTAATGAGTAGTGGATTTAAGTTAATGAATCGACAAGTTGTTGATGGTGGTTTTTAGGCAAGGGGTAAAATCGTAAAACCCCATGACCTAGTGTTACCCGCAACACATTGAATAAGAGCATTTAACTCAGTGTAAATAATTAATAGGGGTATTTTTTTCAAAATACCAGATTAGGGTTTTCAACCACGAACCCTAATTCAAAACTCGAGCCGCATCTTTTGCGCACCATGGCAACCATGCCAAACCAAGCCGCATCTTGCGCACCATGGCAACCATGCCAAACCAAGCCGCATCTTTGCGCACCATGGCAACCATGCCAAACCAAGCCGCATCTTCACGCACCATGGCAACCATGCCAAATCAAGCGCACTCCGCGCACCCATGGCAACCATGCCAAACCAAGCCGCATCTTGCGCACCATGGCAACCATGCCAAACCAAGCCGCATCTTGCGCACCATGGCAACCATGCCAAACCAAGCCGCATCTTGCGCACCATGGCAACCATGCCAAATCAAGCCGCACTCCGCGCACCATGGCAACCATGCCAAAACAAGCCGCATCTTTTGCACCATGGCAACAACGCCAAATTCCAAGCCGCCATGCCTCGGGCCCACGCCCAATATAGCGCCCTAGGTTTGCAAGACTTGCAACTAGGTCAACATGGCCGCACGTGCCATTGGCACATGCCAACACGTGCCGCAAGCCATATTTCTAAGCCGCTATGCCTTTGGCCCACGCCAAACATGGCGCCCTAGGTTTGCAAGACTTGCAACTAGGTCAACATGGCCGCACGTGCCATTGGCACATGCCAACACGTGCCGCAAGCCATATTTCTAAGCCGCTATGCCTTTGGACCACGCCAAACATGGCGCCCTAGGCTTGCAAGACCTGCAACTAGGTCAACATGGCCGCACGTGTCATTGGCACATGCCAACACGTGTCGCAAGCCATAATTCCAAGCCGCTATGCCTTTGGCTCACGCCAAACATAGCGCCCTAGGCTTGCAAAACATGCAACTAGGTCAACATGGCCGTGCATGCCATTGGCACATGCCAGGTTCATGGAAACCTCATCCACACGCCTCCAACACCCTTGCACGCAATAAGTAGCCCGTGGCCCTTTTACAGCTGGGGACTCGACATCATCGGGAAGATCAACCCCCCATCCTCAAAACAGCATGAGTACATAATAACCGCGACCGAGTACTTTACCAAGTGGGTTGAGGCCGTCCCGCTGAAAGGAACCACTGGAGCCACAATCGCGGCATTCATCAAAGAGCACATCATCTGCGTTTTGGTGTACCTAAACACATCATCACCGACAACGGCACACCTTTCGCTAACAAGCAAGTACGGAACTACTTGAGAGGTACGGAATCAAACAAGTCTTCTCTACCATCTATTATCCTCGGGGAAATGGGCAAGCCGAAAGTACCAACAAGACTCGATCCGAATCCTCGGTAGGACAAGTACATGACAATCCCAGAACCTGGCATGAGCAATTGCCAATGGCCCTGCGGGCGTACGGGAATATCTCCTAGAAGCTCCACCGGCGTGTCTCCTTACTCCCTCGTCTACGGTACGGACGCAATCCTCCCTGGGAGAAATCAAGATCCCATCCGCTGAAAGGCGAGCGGACCCAGGTGGAACGAAGCCGAATCACTCAATGCCAGAATTGCGGAACTGGATACTCTAGACTCCAAAAGATCCCGGGCAGAGGAACATGCGCAAATATACAGGAACAGGATTTCTAGGGCGTACAACAGCCATGTAAAACCCAGGGTTTTCAAGGAAGGAGATCTGGTGCTAAAAACCGCCAAACACATCCAGCAAGACGCATCAGCACCAAAGTTTTCTCCCAAATGGGAAGGGCCGTACATAATCACTAAAGCATATAACAGCGGTTACTACAAGATCATCAAAGAAGATGGGGGAAAGCTAGAGACAATTATCAATGGAAAATGGCTAAGGCGTACTACGCCCGATCATTCCCCTCGCAACATGCTACATCAAAAGTGTGAACGTCCGGGCATTTTCTCCGCTTTTACTTTCTTTCTTACCGATTATCGAATTTCAATACAAAGCCAATGGATTAACAGAATCTCTTTATTTTCTTCAAAAAAAAAAAAAAAAAAAGAAAGGGGAGCCTTCGAATCTCATAATGCAAATCAAAAAAGCCCATCTAGTAAATTATAATCCCTACAAAATATCATCTTCAATCGGCCATGATATCTTTCGGTCCTACTCTTTAAATCTCGAGTTAACTCTTCAATCTTCCGAGACTCCGGGGCCAAAATTTCCTCTTCTTCCAAAGATGGCTTTCGTGGAAGGAATCACACCCCGAAGAAGAATACCAGCCTGTCAACCTTCACAATATTGAGGCGGTGCACAACCCGACTAACGTTAAATTCCAAAGACTCGCAGGTAGACACCATGTTCTCCCACTTTTGAATGGCTGACTCCACAACAGCATGAATGGACACATTCTCCATCTCAACAATCATTGGCAGAAGACAGTTCACTACGGAAACCAAAGCGGACGAGCAGCACTTCACCACGTTCCTGGTAGCAATATGGCCATACGTTTTCCATATCCTCGTATAAAGGGCTACGAATTCTTTCCGCACCAAGAAACCACCAATATTCCGATAATTGGAGGAGAGACACCTCATACGAGTCCCAAAGGATGAACCTGCAGAAGGGTATTCGTGACAAGAGAGCCCTAAATCGGTATTCTCTAAATCTGCGGCGATCACAAGGTCGGACCTGAAGGAAGAGGAACAACTAGGTCATCCTCGTCGATAACAGTGACGCATGCTCCAACAGGATATCTCTGCACAAGGAAATTCTCCCATTTACACAACAAGCATTAAAGTGTGTGTCAATCCGCCAAAGAAGAAGAAAACATACCGGTATGATTTTCTTAACCCGAATAACATTTGTTGGGACGCTCATGCAAGAATCAGACCTCGCGCCCTCATCCAGAGAACTTTTGGTTAGAAGATGACTCGAATCTGCGACATGACAAAGAGAGAAATCCAACAAGAAGAATCTTTTCTCAAACAAGGAATATGATGCGTTTGCATTGGGAATAAATACGGGATTCTAAAAAAGGAAAGGAAGCAATGAGGGACGTAACGCTTTCAGATCTTAGCATGAACAATGCCCTAATTGAAGCCGCACGTAAAGTAAAGCAAAATAAGGAAACTTTGCTGTCTGAAGAAACGCCTACTCCCTCTCTACATAAGTCACGCCTGCAAGCACGACTTCCAAGTTGCACCGGCCCCACCAATTGCGCCGACCTCCCAACGGTCGCCCAAGTCACGCCTGCAAGCATGGTTTCCAAGATTAGACTGACTTCCCAATACCGCCCAAGTCACGCCTGCAAGCGTTGTTTCCAAGATTAGACCGACTTCCCAATGTCGCCCAAGTCACGCTTGCAAGCATGGTTTCCAAGATTAGACCGGCCCCACCAATTGTGCCAGCCTCCCGATTTGTGCAAAACTACCAGAGGCAAGGATTCCAAATCCTATTCATAAAAGGTCAGACAAGCCTCTTTCAATTTTCTTTACGGTTTGTTGTCAATAGTTTGTCACCATCTTATGCTTACCTTAGTGACAAAGCCCCTGTTCCGAGCTGGCGGGGACTTAATGTTGATGGTGGTTTTTAGGCAAGGGGTAAAATCGTAAAAAAACCTCATGGCCTAGTGTTACCCGCAACACATTGAATAAGAGCATTTAACTCAGGTGTAAATAATTAATAGGGGTATTTTTTTCGAATACCAGATTAGGGTTTTCAACCACGTAACCTTAATTCCAAAACCAAGCCGCATACTGCGCACCATGGCAACAATGCCAAACCAAGCCGCATACTGCGCACCATGGCAACCATGCCAAACCAAGCCGCATACTGCGCACCATGGCAACCATGCCAAATCAAGCCGCATACTGCGCACCATGGCAACCATGCCAAACCAAGCCGCATACTGCGCACCATGGCAACCATGCCAAACCAAGCCGCATACTGCGCACCATGGCAACCATGCCAAACCAAGCCGCATACTGCGCACCATGGCAACCATGCCAAACCAAGCCGCATACTGCGCACCATGGCAACCATGCCAAATCAAGCCGCATACTGCGCACCATGGCAACCATGCCAAAACAAGCCGCATACTGCGCACCATGGCAACAACGCCAAATTCCAAGCCGCCATGCCTCGGGCCCACGCCCAATATAGCGCCCTAGGTTTGCAAGACTTGCAACTAGGTCAACATGGCCGCACGTGCCATTGGCACATGCCAACACGTGCCGCAAGCCATATTTCTAAGCCGCTATGCCTTTGGCCCACGCCAAACATGGCGCCCTAGGTTTGCAAGACTTGCAACTAGGTCAACATGGCCGCACGTGCCATTGGCACATGCCAACACGTGCCGCAAGCCATATTTCTAAGCCGCTATGCCTTTGGCCCACACCAAACATGGCGCCCTAGGCTTGCAAGACCTGCAACTAGGTCAACATGGCCGCACGTGTCATTGGCACATGCCAACACGTGTCGCAAGCCATAATTCCAAGCCGCTATGCCTTTGGCTCACGCCAAACATAGCGCCCTAGGCTTGCAAGACTTGCAACTAGGTCAACATAGCCGCGCATGCCATTGGCACATGCCAACATGCTCGCTAGCTAGCTTCCCTATCAAGGTCACGGCCCTAACGGCCCCGCATGCCATTGGCACATGCCAACATGCTCGCTAGCTAGCTTTCCTATCAAGGTCACGGCCCTCACGGCCCCGCATGCCATTAGCACATGCCAACATGCTCGCTAGCCAGCTTCCCTATCAAGGTCACGGCCCCGCATGCCATCGGCATGCCAACATGCTCGCTAGCTAGCTTCCCTATCAAGGTCACGCCAATGGCCCCGCATGCCATTGGCACATGCCAACATGCTTGCTAGCTAGTTTCCTATCACGGCCCTAACGGCCCCATGCCATGACATGCCAACATGCTCGCTAGCTAGCTTCCCTATCAAGGTCACGGCCCTAATGGCCACGCATGCCATTGGCACATGCCAAACGCACATGCTGGTAGCCTAACTTGCAAACCGTGCAATCTACCACCAAGGAATTCCGCACATGCCATTGGCACATGCCAAACGCACACGCTGGTAGCCAAAACTTCCAAACCGTGCAACCTACCACCAAGGCATTCCGCACATGCCATTGGCACATGCCACACGCGCCACTAGCAGCGCCACTTGCACTCAAGATGCAACCAACACTCGAGACATCAACACAAACGGGGGATGCTTCTTTAGGGTTTTGGTTTGGCGGTCACATGACATGCGAGCGTACACTACGCTCACATTAAGAAAGCGTGAAAAGGAATAAAGCGGTCAAATAAAAGAGGAAATAATGGTGAAAAACGTTTTCATCCATTAAACCATGCGATTACCACCTCCTCCCATTATTTCACCCTTTACTCTCTTCCTTCATGAGGCCGGTACATTTCAATCTCGACTTGTATAAATAGGTCTTACCTATTTCCACCCCGGACAACAAGTCTCGGTCAGGAGAAATATACTACACTTACACTCTCAGAAAGGCAACTTTGCAAGCTTTCTCAAAAGCTTCCATCTCTTGCAAGCTTCCTAAGCTTTCACTTTCTGATACAAGTCGAGATACTACTCTCCTCAACACCTTTCTTTGCTTCCCTCCCCAAATCAACCCTTCTCCTCCACTTTGTGACCGAAGCAAGTCTGGAACGGCCATTTCTTGGTTTAGGCCGGACTTGTATGCATTGATCTCTCGAACCTATAAAGTGCTCACGTGCGGCACATTTGTTTAGGGTTTGAATCAGTTTCTCACTCACTCACCGAAATTACCGAAATCGACGAAACGATTTTCACCCATAAACAATTGGCGACCACGGCGGGAGGATTGATCTTTCGGTTATAACATCAAGTTCTAGCTCCCATCCGCAAGCATGGTCGGCTATCGAGGCAATCTCCACAAACATGGATCCCGCCCAAGGTTATGATAACTCCTCAATTTAAAGCGGCACCACCAATGGAGAGGTCCCAAGACCGGTTGACGATACGTGTTCGGGAGATCCACGCCGAAACATGGACCTAATGAAGGACGCGATTACCGGCATACTCGACTTCCTCATCAATCTAGTATCGGGGCCAAGTGATCCATGCTCCCCGGAGATCAAGAGCGGGGACTAATATCCCGAATGAGCGTGCTCAAATCAACGGCTTTGTCACGAGGCGGAAGCCGGCGGACCGGGGAGGCGACCATGTTGATAGAAAACTTATGTGAATTGCTGCACCTCTCCAGGACCAGCGGATAAAAACATTCTCTGCTATCAACCGAATAGCACTAAACGCATCACTAGTTCCTGCACCCACGGGGACTCCAAGGATCCCCGGAAGATCCGCCAACAATATTGTTTTCACCGACGACGACATGATGGTAGAAGACGGTCACAACCGGGCCTTGCATGTTACGGCTCTCGTCAAGAACATAGAGTTTCGAAGAGCGCTCATTGACACGGGTGCATCTTCCAATGTCATCACTCTCAAGACACTAAGCCGCCAAGGTGCGACCTAATGAGATCGTTGACAGCCCACTACGATGACGGATTTGAGGGCAACCAAACTAGCACATACGGCTACATCAACTTGGAGGGGCAGTAGGGCCAATCCAATCAAGCGTGAAGTTTGAAGTAATTGAAAAGAACCGGACTACCACATGATACTTGGGAAGGCCGTGGGCTGCACAATCTCAAAATCGTCCCTTCAACATACCACCAATGCCTGAAAACAGTATTGAACGGAGAAGTCGTTCGCATTTCCGCGTCTCTGTCCCCCTATGCACCAGTCTACTGCATAGAAGCACATGGGCCGAAGGAGGGTTCAAAAGGCGTGGCGACCAAGATTCACATTTTTCTGCTACCAAAATGGACATCGCTCAGAGATAGCGACAAACTGGAGATACCCGCGAGAGGAGACCGTCCTTCCACCACCTCCTCGGAAGGAAGACTCGCCCGAGTCTCTTGCCACGGGCGTAACCCGTGCCCGCACAAAGCGAGTACACCCTTACCGCAAGACGAAGCAAAAAGGAAAGCTCACACATTATCACCGTTGTTAGCAATTAGCGGGGAGACCATGGCCCGGTCTCTCCGCCCGAAGGAATGTCTTCACAATAACCGGGAGAGGAAGTTCCGGACGCCCTTGTAAGCTACAAGATGGGACCGACTTAACCACCGACGAACTCGAAACTGTCAATATAGGGAATGAGGAGTTTCCGCGACCCATTCCGATCGGTTCGACTCTACATCCTGCGAACGCTCAAAGCTAGTCGACCTACTCAACGAATATCGGGACGTCTTCGCATGGACTTATGAAGAAATGCCTGGCTTGGATGGAAAACTGGTCACCCACCATCTGCATGTGATACCGGGTCCAAATCGGTCAAGCGACCTCCAAGACAATTCGGACACGATGTAGAAGAACAAATCAAGGCGGAGGTCCAAAAATTACTAGCCGGATTCATCGAGGCCTATTCATCATCCTACTTGGTTGGCCAATATCGTTTCCGTTAAAAAGAAGAATGGTCGGATCAGATGTTGTGTCGATTTCAGAGATTTGAACAAGTCTTTGCCCCAAAGATGATTTTCCGCTACCTAACATCGACATGATGGTATATGCTACCCGATGGGCATGGTATGTTCTCTTTCATGGATGGATATAGCGGCTACAACCAGATAAAGATGTATGAGCACGACACAAGTAAGGCGCTTTCCGTACCCCTCTCGGAAACTTCTATTACACCGTAATGCCTTTCCGGTCTGAAGAACGCTGGCGCTACTTGCCAACGCGCCATGACTACCATTTTCCACGATATGATGCACAAGCAAGTCGAAGATTACGTAGATGACGTGGTGGTTAAATCAAAGACTCGAGCGGATCATCCAACGCTGCGCCAAGTGTTCGAAAGATGCCGCGAATACAAGTTGAAGATGAATCCTCTGAAATGCGCCTTTGGTGTCTCTTCGGGGAAATTCTTGGGATTCCAAGTGACGGCCGCAGGAATAAAAGTTGATCCGAGTCAAAACGCAAGCTATCCTCACGATCGCCACCACGAACCGTAAAGGAGCTCCAGAGTTTCATGGGCAAGGTAAACTACATTCGCAGCTTCATGCGGGCTCGCACAACTCACCACTACGTTTACTCTCTGCTAAAGAAAGGAGCGAATTTCGCATGGGCTACGCCTCGGCAAAAGCGTACCGGAAGATCCGGCAAATACTTGTCCTCTCCGGCCATCATGAAGCCTCCTATGCGAGGGAAACCACTATGTCTCTACACAGCCTTTAGCGATCTTTGCCGTTGGAGCTCTCCTCGCACAAGAGGGGCGACAAAGGAATGGAATACCCCATATACTATTTCAGTCGAACGTTGAGAGACGCTGAACTCGAATACCCCAAGCGGAAAAGGCGTGTTTAGCGATTTATTCCATCCAGAAGTTCAGGCACTACCTCCTCTCCAATAAAGTGGTGCTAGTATCCAAATCAGACCCTGTAAAGTTTCTCCTCTCGAAACCGGCTCTGATAGGAAGGCCGGCTAAATGGCTCCTACAGCTGTCAGAGTTCGACATAACGTGCGTCTCCCAAGGGCCATAAAGGGACAAGCTGTTGCGGACTGTTAGCGGCATTCTGAGGGAAGATACCGCGAGAATTACGAGAAGATCTCCTGGAGATCTTCCGGATATCTTTTAGTCAAAGAAGAAACGTGGCTCTTGTTCTTGACGGCTCTTCCACCCTCAGCACTAATACCGGAGGAGCGGGTGTTGTACTAGTATCTCTGCTGGAGAAGTCTTCTCACACTCTTTCAAGCTAGAGTTTCCGTGCACCAATAACTCAATTTGAATACGAAGCTTTCCTCATTGGACTATCACTAGATAAACAAGTCGGGGCCACGCGTTTGGAGATAAGAGGAGATTCAAGTTACTCATCAACCAGGTAAACGGGATCTATGCATTGAAGGAACTAACGGCGGCACCATACAGGCTGAAGCACAAAAACTACTCAATTATTTCGGCGAAGCAACCATCACACATGTCGGCCAGTAGCGACAACAGCATGCCGACCGCTTAGCTACGCTAGCCTCAAAGCTGCGGTTTGAAGGGAGGCGAGAAACCACGACGGTAAACGGCGAACGATAGCTTCAACGTGGCTTTCACAACCCGAGAAAGCCGAAGATGACGACTGGAGAACTCCGATCATTCAAGAACTCAACAACTCACTCTTTCAAGGGAAGGTCGACCTCAAGACCTTACGAAATTTCTTTATGCTTCAGGCGTTACGTATCGCCGAAATCCAGACGGATCTGTCAAGGTGTCTCGGGAAAGAGGAAGCACAAAGGCGGCTTAAACGTATTCATCTTTGAAGTCTGTAGGATAACATCGGTGGTAACTCTCTACGTCGTTTACAACGACTTGGGTACTCTGCGGCCGAGAGATGGAAACTCAATCCCGATTGCTCCAAAAGCGTGTCCAAATTGCCGGGCGCCCCCATGTCGCCGTCAAATCCTCAACATCAGCCATACTAGGGACTGGCGGGAGCCGTACATCACTTTCCTTCGCGATAGCATTCTTCCTACTAACAAAGAGGATGCGTCCAAACTAAGACAGAAGTCCAAAAGAGGTCCCAGTTATGTTAAGAGAGATGCACGAAGGCGAACACCAAGGAAAACAGAAATTATTCCCCGGATACACGAGAGGTACTCTTGGCCGACCATGGAAGGCGACGCGGCTACCTTCGTTCGAAATGCCGAGAATGCCCAGTTCATGGAAACCTCATCCACACGCCTCCAACACCCTTGCACGCAATAAGTAGCCCGTGGCCCTTTTACAGGTGGGGACTCGACATCATCGGGAAGATCAACCCCCATCCTAAAACAGCATGAGTACATAATAACCGGGCGACCAGTACTTTACCAAGCTGGGTTGAGGCCGTCCCGCTGAAAGGAACCAATGGAGCCACAATCGCGGCATTCATCAAGAGCACATCATCTGCCGTTTGGCGTACCTAAACACATCATCACCGACAACGGCACACCTTTCACTAACAAGCAAGTACGGGGAACTACTTGAGAGGTACGGAATCAAACAAGTCTTCTCTACCATCTATTATCCTCGGGGGAAATGGGCAAGCCGAAAGTACCAACAAGACTCGATCCGAATCCTCAGTGGACAAGTACATGACAATCCCGAACTGGCATGAGCAATTGCCAATGGCCCTGCAGGCGTACGGAATATCTCCTAGAAGCTCCACCGGCGTGTCTCCTTACTCCCTCGTCTACGAGTGCAGGACGCAATCCTCCCCGGCGAAATCAAGATCCCATCCGCGAGTGCCGCGGCGGCGGACCCCGGTGGAACAAGCGAATCACTCAATGCCGAGTGCAGCTGGATACTCTAGACTCCAAAAAGATCCCGGGCGAGAGGAACATGCGCAAATATACGAAACGAGATTTCCGGGCGTACAACAGCCATGTAAAACCCGGGGTTTTCAAGGAAGGAGATCGGTGCTAAAAACCGCCAAACATATCCGGCAAGGCATCGGCACCAAAGTTTTCTCCCAAATGGGAAGGGCCGTACATAATCACTAAAGCATATAACGGCGGTTTACTACAAGATCATCAAAGAAGATGGGGAAAGCTAGAGACGATTATCAATGGAAAATGGCTAAAGGCGTACTACGCTGATCATTCCCTGCAACATGCTACATCAAAAGTGTGAACGTCCAGGCATTTTCTCCGCTTTTACTTTCTTTCTTACCAGTTATCGAATTTCAATACAAAGCCAATGGATTAACGAAATCTCTTTATTTTCTTCAAAAAAAAAAAAAAAAAGAAAGGAGCCTTGAATCTCATAATGCAAATCGGAAAATCTCATCTAGTAAATTATAATCCCTACAAAATATCATCTTCAATCGGCCATGATATCTTTCAGTCCTACTCTTTAAATCTCGAGTTAACTCCTCAATCTTCCGAGACTCCAGGGCCAAAATTTCCTCTTCTTCCAGCATGGCTTTCGTGGCAGGAATCACACCGGCAAGAATACCAGCCACATCCCTTCACAATATTGAGGCGGTGCACATGACCAGTAACGTTAAATTCCAAAGACTCGCGAGTAGACACCATGTTCTCCCACTTTTGAATGGATGACTCCACAACAGCATGAATGGACACATTCTCCATCTCAACAATCTTTGGCGGAAAGACGAGTTCACTACGGAAACCCCGAAGCGGGCGAACAGCACTTCACCACGTTCTGGTAGCAATATGGCCATACGTTTTCCATATCCTCGTATAAAGGGCTACGAATTCTTTCCGCACCAAGAAACCACCAACATTAGATAATGGAGGAGAGACACCTCATCCGAGTCCCAAAGGATGAACTGCGAGAAGGGTATTCGTGACAAGAGAGCCCTAAATCGGTATTCTCTAAATCTGCGGCAGTCAACAAGGTCGGACCAAGAAGGAAGAGGAACAACTAGGTCATCCTCGTCGATAATCGAGTGACGCATGCTCCAACGGATATCTCTGCACAAGGAAATTCTCCCATTTACACAACAAGCATTAAAGTGTGTGTCAATCCGCAAAGAAGAAGAAAACATACCAGTATGATTTTCTTAACCCGAATAACATTTGTTGGGACGCTCATGCAAGAATCGGACCTCGCGCCCTCATCCGGAGAACACTGGTTAGAAGATGACTCGAATCTGCGACATGACAAAGAGAGAAATCAACAAGAAGAATCTTTTCTCAAACAAAGGAATATGATGCGTTTGCATTGGGAATAAATACGGGATTCTAAAAAGGAAAGGAAGCAATGAGGACGTAACGCTTTCGAGATCTTAGCATGAACAATGCCTAATTGAAGCCGCACGTAAAGTAAAGCAAAATAAGGAAACTTTCTTGTCCGAAGAAACGCCTACTCCCTCTCTACATAAGTCACGCCCCGCAAGCACGACTTCAAGTTGCAAGCCCCGCCAATTGCGCCGACCTCCCAACGGTCGCCCAAGTCACGCCCCGCAAGCATTGTTTCCAAGATTAGGCCCGACTTCCCAATGCCTTCAAGTCACGCCACAGCGTTGTTTCAAGATTAGGCCGACTTCCCAATGTCGCCCAAGTCACGCTTGCAAGCATGGTTTCAAGATTAGACCGGCCCCACTGGTTGTGCCCCGACCTCTCCGATTTGTGCAAAACTACCGAGGCAAGGATTCCAAATCCTATTCATAAAAGGTCGACAAGCCTCTTTCAATTTTCTTTACGGTTTGTTGTCAATAGTTTGTCACCATCTTATGCTTACCTCGCAACAAAGCCCCTGTTAGAGCTAAGCGAGGGACTTAATGTTGATGGTGGTTTTAGGCAAGGGGTAAAATCGTAAAACCCATGACCTAGTGTTACCCGCAACACATTGAATAAGAGCATTTAACTCGGGTGTAAATAATTAATAGGGGTATTTTTTCAAAATACCCAGTTAGGGTTTTCAACACGAACCCTAATTCCAAAAGCGAGCCGCATCTTTGCGCACCATGGCAACCATGCCAAACCAAGCCGCATCTCTGCGCACCATGGCAACCATGCCAAACCAAGCCGCATCTCTGCGTACCATGGCAACCATGCCAAACCAAGCCGCATACTGCGCACCATGGCAACCATGCCAAATCAAGCGCTCTCGCGCCATGGCAACCATGCCAAACCAAGCCGCATCACGCGCCCATGGCAACCATGCCAAACCAAGCCGCATCACTGCGCACCATGGCAACCATGCCAAACCAAGCCGCATCTTGCGCACCATGGAAACCATGCCAAACCAAGCCGCATACTGCGCACCATGGCAACCATGCCAAATCAAGCCGCACTCGCGCACCATGGCAACCATGCCAAAACAAGCCGCATCTGCGCACCATGGCAACAACGCCAAATTCCAAGCCGCCATGCCTCGGGCCCACGCCCAACATAGCGCCCTAGGTTTGCAAGACTTGCAACTAGGTCAACATGGCCGCACGTGCCATTGGCACATGCCAACACGTGCCGCAAGCCATATTTCTAAGCCGCTATGCCTTTGGCCCACGCCAAACATGGCGCCCTAGGTTTGCAAGACTTGCAACTAGGTCAACATGGCCGCACGTGCCATTGGCACATGCCAACACGTGCCGCAAGCCATATTTCTGAGCCGCTATGCCTTTGGCCCACGCCAAACATGGCGCCCTAGGCTTGCAAGACCTGCAACTAGGTCAACATGGCCGCACGTGCCATTGGCAAATGCCAACACGTGTCGCAAGCCATAATTCAAGCCGCTATGCCTTTGGCTCACGCCAAACATAGCGCCTAGGCTTGCAAAACATGCAACTAGGTCAACATGGCCGTGCAAGCCATTGGCACATGCCAACATGCTCGCTAGCTAGCTTCCCTATCAAGGTCACGGCCCTAACGGCCCCGCATGCCATTGGCACATGCCAACATACTCGCTAGCTAGCTTTCTATCAGGGTCACGGCCCTAACGGCCCCGCATGCCATTGGCACATGCCAACATGCTCGCTAGCTAGCTTCCCTATCAAGGTCACGGCCCTAACGGCCCCGCATGCCATTGGCACACGCCAACATGCTCGCTAGCTAGCTTCCTATCAAGGTCACGGCCCTAATGACCCCGCATGTCATTGGCACATGCCAACATGCTTGCTAGCTAGTTTCCCTATCACGGCCTAACGACCCCGCATGCCACTCGGCACATGCCAACATGCTCGCTAGCTAGCTTCCCTATCAAGGTCACGGCCTAACGGCCCCGCATGCCATCGGCACATGCCAACATGCTCGCTAGCTAGCTTCCCTATCAAGGTCACGGCCCTAATGGCCCCGCATGCCATTGGCACATGCCAACATGCTTGCTAGCTAGTTTCCCTATCACGGCCCTAACGGCCCCGCATGCCATCGGCACATGCCAACATGCTCGCTAGCTAGCTTCCCTATCAAGGTCACGGCCTAATGGCCACGCATGCCATTGGCACATGCCAACGCACATCTTTGGTAGCCTAACTTGCAAACCGTGCAATCTACCACCAAGGCATTCCGCACATGCCAAACGCACATTATTTGGTAGCCAAAACTTGCAAACCGTGCAACCTACCACCAAGGCATTCCGCACATGCCATTGGCACATGCCACACGCGCCACTAGCAGCGCCGCCACTTGCACTCAAGATGCAACCAACACTCGAGACATCAACACAAACTGGGGATGCTTCTTTAGGGTTTTGGTTTGGCGGTCACTTGTCATGCGGCGTACACTACGCTCACATTAAGAAAGCGTGAAAAGGAATAAAGCGGTCAAATAAAAGAGGAAATAATGGTGAAAAATGTTTTCACCCATTAAACCATGCGGTTTACCACCTCCTCCCATTATTTCACCCTTTACTCTCTTCCTTCATGAGGCCGAGTGCGTTTCAATCTCGACTTGTATAAATAGGTCTTACCTATTTCCACCGGACAACAAGTCTCGGTCGGAGAAATATACTACACTTACACTCTCGAAGGCAACTTTGCAAGCTTTCTCAAAAGCTTCCATCTCTTATGACTTCCTAAGCTTTCACTTTCACGTCTGAGTCGAGATACTACTCTCCTCAACACCTTTCTTTGCTTCCCTCCCCAAATCAACCCTTCTCCTCCACTTTGTGACCGAAGCAAATCCGGGAAACCATTTCTTGGTTTAGGCCGGACTTGTACGAGATTGATCTCTCGAACCTATAAAGTGCTCACGTGCAGCACATTTGTTTAGGGTTTGAATCGGTTTCTCACTCACTCACGAAATTACCGAAATCGGCGAAACGATTTTCACCCATAAACACAAGTATGTTTATAAGTAACTTGTTAAGGATGCTTGTTTGATTGTATTCTTGTATGTTGATGATATGCTTATACTTGATACAAACGTAGATGTGATTAATTCCACTAAAAACATGCAATGAATGAGAGCGTTGACTTGAAAGACTTAGGACCTTTCGATGTAATCTTAGGGATGAGGATTAAAAGATAATCAAACATTTGTAGTCTTAGTCATTCTCATTATGTTGAATTTACGCTTAAGAGATACAATTAGTCCGATTGTATGCGTGCACATACTCCATACGATTCTTCTGGTAGACTCGAGAAAAATAAGGGTAATGGAGTATCTTAACTTGAATACTCAAGAGTTATAGGATGTACGATGAATTTAATGAACTGTAAGAGTCCACACATTGCCTATATTGTGAGTAAGTTAAGTAGATATACTTGTAGTCCGGAGAAGAGCATTGGGATGTACTTAGTAGAGTATTATGGTACCTAAAAATACTCTATTACCTTTTGTTTGATTTCTTAAAGTTATCTTGCTGTCCTTGAGGACTTTGTGATGCAAAGCATAGTTGACTCGGGGGAGTCAAAGTCTACAGTGGATATGTTTTCACTCTAGCATGAGGGTTTGTTTTTGAAGGATTTCCTAACAGGACATATATTGCTCAATTCTTCATGGAATGCGAGAGTATTGCGTTATATAAAGCACGAGAGAGGGCCGAGTGCCTAAGATGCTTTTAGAAGACATTCCTCTCTGGCATAGGCATGTGCCAGCAATATCTATACATTGTGTTAGACAAGCTATAATAGCTAAAGCTAAAAATAACTAATCTCAATCGGCGTTATTTCTATTGATTGGATAAATTCCAAGGAGAATATCGCGCAACCTTTGACGAAAGGTTTTTCCAAAGAGATCGTTAATAATGCATCGAGGGGATGGGGCTTAGGCTCACTAAATAAACTTGCCATGAAGGATACTCAACCTTCTTGACCGGAGATCCCAAGATCAAGGTTTTGAATGAGACAACTAATTTGTGGCGGGTCAAGGTAAACACTATCCGGAGAATTTCATTCTCTCCCCTTCCCTATGGTGTAGACGTGATAGTGTGACTTGCATGTGAAGGATGACTTTTAACTAAGTCTTAATGAGTTCTATAGTTTCAATTTAAGATTGAAGTGGGGTGTAGCAAAGAAACACTCTTGATAGAACTCACCTATCTGAATGTGGAAGTGGGTCGCTTCTAATGAGAATAGATCGATTCTCTAGAGCATTAGAAACGGGATTTGTCCGGGGCCAAAGGACACAAGCGCACGAACTTGACAGCACCTAGAGAGATATCACGCGTGGTTATTATCGCGGATTACACCAAACGATGGCAGTTCAAGACATCACGTCCACTGTCCATCAAGTAGTCCCTAAGCAATTTCTCACTAAGCAAAGGTTCAAGACCTCATGGACACCTCTTGCCTAAGTGGTATTTCTCGCTTTCCGTTTTCGGATTTCTATCGGTATTTCATTCATGTGGGGGATTGTTGGAGAAAATGAGTTTATTGTTTTGGTTTTATGGTCTTGATGGGAATGGATCTTAGGACCTTTGGGTCTCTAAGAGAACTTACTCATTTTCTTATGAGTGAATGAAATAGAACCTTTAGTCCCACATTGGGTATAACTAAAGAGGAGTTCCACTATATAGCTATTCCTTTATGGATAGTTAGTAAAACAATGTAGGTGGAACGGGTGGGTCAAAATATTTTTGTTTCACTAAGGCTTAGGGCTCGGGCTCGGGCTCGTGCTCGCGTCAACCAAGACTTATCTCTTTGACAAAATGATTTTAAATTATTTCCTTAAATATTTTACAATCAAATTAAAATTTTATCTTAAATATGGGGGGGCGTGTGACATGGGTGAATTTATTTTCTAACCAAAAATAATTTTCTTAAAGGCTTTATGTGCATGGATGTCGACATTTTCTTACCATTTTTTGACTGTTTTATGACAAAATTATGTCGACACCATGCAACATTATTTCGCATGCAGTATTGATTCACACATTAATGTGCATTGATTTCTCCCTATCCGTTTGCCTATAAAAAGAATTCGACTCTTCATTTCATTTTGTGTCCAGAAGAGCTATTATCCTCTTCTTTTCGTCTCTCTCTCCTCTCGTGTGGTTTTTACCTTCATTACTCGTGCCATTGTTGTTGATTTCGTAAGAGTGGGCAAGTACTAGTGCTAACGGTTCTTGCAACGGACGATTTATTGCGATACGACTGCACCACGTGGTATAGGCATCACTCATTTTGAGGCGTACCGGTGAACTATCGTGTTAAGGACGAGCGTGTTGAACACGTGACTCATTCCTCTGTTTATTGTTTCCCATTAAGTGTTTATTTAAGCTTTTTCTGAAATTTGTTTCTAACATCATTCTTTGAGTATTTTATTGTTACGGTTCAACGGGAATAATGTAAGACACAAACGAGAAACAATGACTAAAAAGAAATTGAAGAGATGGTCTGGTTGTTATAAGTTTACCCAAAACAAAAAACGACGAGAGCAGCAGATGGTGATTTCCTGCCAATCATAGAATGATTGATGGGTGGATATACTTTTGCTTAATTGGTTTGTACAACTCGCATTGATTTACAGGGCAGGGATTGTTGGAATATTTTCAACCGTGCTATCCAGTGGGGGTCCTGGGGGCGTAGCCCCCCGTGGCTCGACCTAGAATTTTTGGTGGTACATAAACTGTTTGACAGTTAGAATCATATCCAGAATCTTCGATTCCAACAGGAGCGCCATTCATGTCGATGATGAAGAGACTCATCGTTTCGATTCCAACCAGGCGCCATTCCCAGAGATGCGAAAACATCTATAAATAGCATCTCCCAAAACTCGTTTATCATCATATCAAAAACAATCTGTTTTCTTCTTCCCTAATAGCATCATCGAGAATCTTATACGGTGTGATTCTTGGTCGGGTCAAGGAAGTACAATCCTTGAATTCGATTACGGTGTTAGGACTTCATTGAATCTGAAGGCATAATTCGAGAGACTGTTGTACTCGCCAAGTTAATTGGAAAAGGTCGAATAATTGTCTAAAAGAATCGAAAGAGCCTTGAAGTCGGGGTACACCATTGTTTGGTTTCTGTTTTTCTTTATTCATCCTCTTGTTTTTAACCCAATTTTCCAACAGGGATCACAGTAGTCGTTGACATAACAGATTATGCACTCATTTAATTAATTTTAAAGCTGTATGCTCCGCCACATTGTTTGCGGAACTGGCCCTTATTGTAATAAATGGGTTACATGGGAGTGGTAAAAGCTAGTACTGTTAATAGTAAGTTAAGATCGTGCAAGCCACTATATAGAATGCCACTGGACGACTTGAAAATCGCCTGAAAATTGATTAACAATTATTATCGTTAATCAATTAAATTAGTTGTTAGATCAGATTATAGGTTGTTTTAGAGGATTATCTTACTGTGTGTAGATTTAGTCCAATAATTTTTTTAAGTGCCCTACTTGGTTCCAATAATGAAAGTTTATAAATGAAATATTTTAGTATGGAAGACTTTTCGCGAATGAGCCTTTGCTCGCTTCAAGAGTTGCTTGCATGTCTGTTCAACGACCGAACCTGGATTCGTTAACCTGAACTGTTAAAAAGAGAAATACAGCAAAATATCTGAAGTAGGCAAGCAACACACTATATTTCCAACGTTTAATCTTTACGAAACAATCGTTATGGTACAACATTAATTAGTAGTCTAATAATTTGAAATCCCAATTACTCACCAACTGCCTAGAGCAAAATGTTAAAAAGAGAAATACAGCAAAATGTTATCTCCTCCTGCCTAGATCAGAGCACAGATAAAATCCCCGTCTCTCAAATTCTGTCTTTCTGCCAAAATCATCAAATACCGTAAGTACTTGAAATCCCAATTACTCACCAACTTTCTTACAATTTTTAAACCTTTCAGTTGCCATTCTATCTGTATGGATATATGGTATTTAAGTAATGGAGTTCATGTTGATGAACTCAATGGCTATATATGGGCATCTCTAATCTTATTGAAAGGGGTGACAAGCTGACAATAAATTAATAGAATTTTGGGGATGGTCTGGAGAATTCTTTTTTTTTTTTTTTTTTTTTTTTTTTTTTTTTTTTTTTGCCCTAGACTAGTTTTCCCTAGACTAAATCCAAACTACATAAATTAATCCGAACTACATAAATCGGAGTAGATTTCAGCAATTATAGGGTTTGAACCCCTACCTTCGCAGTGGAAGGGAGCATGCCAACCACGAGACCATTTGGTAATTGGAAAAGAGAAAAGAAGTTAGTGATGCAATCTTGGTATAGGGGCGGCAAGAAATGGTAGAGGGGCGGCAAGTGTGATAGCAATGTCCCTATTATTGGTTAGGGGGTGTCCTATAGGGGGTGTAGATTGACTAGATTACCCCCTATCAACCGTAACCTCCATCAACCGTAACCTCCATTAAAACCGAAAATTTCATCGTCTTCGATTAATCGGCGATTTGAAAAATGTTTGGAAAACCCAGTTAGGGTTTAGTTTATCGTGTTGGATTTAAGTTAATTTTGTATCAAAAATTAGGGTTTTGTATGAAAATTGAAATTGAAATTTCTCAGTTGCATGTGAGTTACGGGTGGTAATAACTCAAATACGAACCGTAACCGTAGATTGGGTTGATGTTACGGTTGGTTTAAACTCAAATACCAACCGTAAGTTCTTAGTTTTGAGAATATGTTCAGTTACGGTTTTTATTTGCATCATATTTATCAACCGTAATTGAGTTACGGTTTGTTACTCAAACAACCATACCAACCGTAAATAATCCTGTGTCTTAAGAATTTATCAAATAATGATTTACGGTTCAAAAGTTAAGTTGACATACCAACCATAGGGTAGTTACGGTTGGTCTCGATTCATTAGTTACCAATCGTAATTTAGTTACGGTTGTTGTACAAATTTAATTACCAACCGTAACTGGTTTTACGATTGGATCTTCCCAAAATTTAACCAGTTACGGTTGGTATTCGATAACTTATGAACCGTAACTAAGAGTTACTAAGAGTTACGGTTGGTCACGAGCAAAATTGCAACCGTAAGTTCTTCTGAAAATTCAAAAGTTTTGATTTTATTATGTACTTAAGATAATTTTGAGCGAGAAAAAGCTAATGGGAACTAATTTAGAAGTATCTTAGGTCACCGGAATCACTCATTTTGGTTGAGTGAATCAAAATCTAGGGTTTCACAAATATCACATAAGTTTTTTTCTTCTCCTCTAAACTTTTTTTTTATATAACTGATTTTAGAGTTATAATAAGTGAATAATTATCAACACTAATCGTGATTATTATTACTAATCTTGATTATTAACAATAAGGGCTAATTGGTCATTTCCTGATTTTTCTTTGATAAGGGGCACTTGAATTACCTTGTAATGACCTTTTTGTCTTATTAGGTTGCCGCCCCTCTACCATTTCTTGCCGCCCCTATACCAAGATTGATTTTTAAACCTTTCAGTTATTATTCTATCTGTATGGATGGTATTTAAGTAACGAAGTTCATGTTGATGAACTCGAAGGCTATATATGGGCATCTCTAATCTTATTGAAAGGGGCAGCTACGAAACCAGGAATTTATGTTTGGGTGGGCTAATTTTTTTTCTTCTCGAACTCTAAACTTAATTCATCTCAACTGCGAGAATGACAACTGTAGTAATATAGTTAAAGCGAGTATGGGTATGCCACACGATCTCTTTTCCTTGGAGCACAAAGCTTAGAATCAAATTTTTTCAGCTTGTAACTAATATAAGGGACGAATAATTTGCATATCGAAAATAATAATCCCGATTTATTTAGCGGCTGAAGGCCGCCCAATTTTTTTCTAGTTTCAAAGGTTATTATAGGGATGCAAACATATTTGGAGTTTGTACATATACGCATAATAAGTCATGACATATTGTATTTTTGTCTCATGAATACACTGCATTTTTAGATTATACATAGATATACATAAAATTGTAGTCACTTCATAGAAGAAAAATGAATTTTTGGACAAACACTTGCATTTTTTTGTTTTTTTAAAGGTGGACAAACGCTTGCTTAGTTACGGACAAGACACTCCCGTTTGACACAGTTTTATTTTATCAAACGACACGTAACATGTGAGCCCATTCAACACACGATTTTAAGAAATATCATGAATACTTGTTTTTCCCTATAGCTTTTGAACGGTTGAGATGCTATTCAAAAATTAATCCATGTGGGATCGGGTTCCAAAATCTTCTGATTTCTTCCACGCAGAATCATATCTTAACAATTAATCGGGCTAATTAAAATTTACACAGGGCTAAATTTTACAAATGTTAAAAATTACACTAACAAAATATCTTTTTAGAAATTTTGGGGTGGCTCTTTGGGTAAGCCACCCCTAATACCGTCCACGGAAAGGGGTGACAAGCTAACAATAAATTAATAGAATTTTGGGATGGTCTCGAGATTTTTTTTTTTTTTTTTTTTCTTTTTGATGCTTTAGACTAGTGGTCATTAGACTAAATCCAAACTACATAAATGGGAATAGATTTCAGCAATTACAGGATTTGAACCCCTATTTCCGCAGTGGAAGGGAGCATGTCAACCACGAGACCATTTGGTAATTGGAAAAGAGAAAAGAAGTTAGTGATGTGATCCCACTATCCTTTAAACCTTCTATAAGCTTTTTAAATCTTGTCTCTTGGAAATGATCATCTTGCAGCTGCAGTGGTCTATACCACTTTGATTGAAATTTTGGATAACTTCATTCAAACTTGCATCCAATTCATTTCAATCAATCCAAAAAGTGATTACATAATTGTTTAAATCAAAATCAAAATCAAAATACAAGAAATCAGAAACTAAATGCAAATACCGATTATAAGAAATCGAGGGGGAATGAAAAAACGATACAATCCGTAATCAGTTTCGAAAAGCTTTTGTAATTAGCGCCATCTTTCGCTTTAATTATATGTTTGTGATATTTGTCCCCCAACTAAAGTTTCTTACGTAAACCTCCAGGTGCCTCATAATCATCAGAGCCACGAAGACTGTTGTTGTCAACACAAACTCCCGATACGGTACCGTCGCAAGAAAAGCCGTCACAGCAATGATGGAACCATCCGCAGCCTTCCCCCTCGTTATAGCACACACCGTCCCAGACATCAGCATCCGCACTATAAGCTAATAAGACCAAGACCATGGAAACCAAGAATAAACTCGTAGCCTTTTTGCTCTCCATGGTTTTGCTACTCAAGTTTGCTATCTTGCTGAAATATTTGTACAAATCAAGTTTGATGTCTTTATGCTTTTATAGATGGATGAGTTAGTGCAAAGCAACGATTTGTGAAGTCAATGAATGAACAATCAATAAATTAATGAAACTGAACTATTGCATTTGTTATTGATTTTCCAATATAATCTTTAAATTTTAACTCCCTCCGTACCTATTATATAGACGAATATGACATTTTCTTTGTACCATTAGATAGGCGGAGTGACAATTTTAAGATGGTTTTTATCCATTTTACCACTATTTATGTTGCTTGGTTATCCTCACATTTAGGTTTATGTTTCTAACATAGGAAATATAATAAGGGGTAAAACAGGAAAAGCCATGGATATTTATGAAATCAAAAAAAAATTCTTAATCTAAGTGATTTGGTCCCTCCGCCTATATATGTGGTAAGGAGGGAGCAGTAGGGGGTGGAAATTATAGTATTTACTTTTAATTTTAAATAATTTGCTTAGGTAGTGGAAATTTTAGTATGTAATCTATAATAAAAACGATCTTAGAAAGCTTCTTCACCGAGGGCAAGAATTGAACTTCCAACAAAAATTATCTCCTAAAGCCAAAAAAAAATTGGAATGAAAGGGACATAACCCCATGGCGTACTTTTGTCAAATTTCTTTCGACCAAAATGGCAAAAACCGCTTTGTTTTTAAAATTTTATTTTTGTCCATCTACAATCTTTAAAAACCGCCTTGTTTTTAAAATTGCATTTGTTATTGATTTTCCAATACAATCTTTAAATTATAGTAGGCAGTGGAAATTATAGTATTTACTTTTAATTTTACGGAAAATGGGTCATTTGTCCAAAAGTTGAGTAAAAATAGTTATTGGTGAAATGGACAAAAAAAAAAAATAGCCTTGGAATCATCACCTTAAACTTAAAAATAGCGAGGATGGCTTGGATGTAAATTAAAAAAGAAAAGAATTTAAAAAGAACTCACAATTGGGGGATATGGAAACTAATTGGGGGATATGAATTACTTCCCCCAACCAAAGGTGGTTTAAAAGGGGTGTTTTTTGGGGGCGAAAATACTAAAACACCCTTAGATTAATTAAAAAACATTATGAAAAGATTGTTATACCCTTTCAACTAAAACATAAACATCAAATAACCAAAATCATATATCCCCCAATTCAAATTTGTACCGGCATAGGTTAGTTCATCCAAAAAAAAAAAAAATTCTTCATCTTCTTCCTCATCGTTCATTCCTCATCGTTCATTAATCGTTGAATCAAAAATTTCTTTGTCGATTAACATAACATAACCATGCCTCCAAGAACCAAATCGAAAGCAAAACCGATAACCAAATCGGCTGCTCAACAAACACATGAACAAAGAATCGAGAACATTGCTCAACAACTAGAAGAGGACGCAAAGCGGCGTACCCGGATGATCAAACACTCATGGCTTCTCCGAGAAGGTAAGTGATTTTGAACTCATTTATGATTGTTTTACTCGATTTGTAGCCATGGGTTTAGGTTAGAATCGCCAACAATAGCGTAAACTTGTCGATTCACGGAGAGTACCGCATTGGATCTTGGTTTGAATACCAAGCTTCGGTTTAGGTACCGGCATAGAATTTGGGTCGAATACCATACCGGTTTGCATTCTGAAATCGAATTTTTTATCTGGCATACAATTAGGGTTGAATAGCATTCCGGTAGTCAACTAAAAACACACAGGAACTTAATTGTGTGTCTAAGCATTCTATCTAGGTTTCGTGAATGCCGGTGTTTAAAACCTAGGCATCTGTTAGTTCAATTCGGAAATGCCTAGTGTACACTAAAACATACGAAACATCATTTGAAATGGTGCTCAATACCGGCACATAATTTAGTTTTTAAAAATGCCGGTACAACGATACCCAGGCATGCTCGATATTTAAGTTCTTATGTCGGTCCATGTGTTGATGGTGGTTTCTAAACAAGGGGTAAAACGTAAAACCCCTTGACCTAGTGTTACCGCAACACATCAACTAAGAGCATTTAACTCGAGTGTAAATAATTAATAGGGGTATTTTTCAAAATGCCGGTTAGGGTTTTTCGACACGAGAACCCTAATTCCAAAACCAAGCCGCACACCGCGCACCATGGCAACCATGCCAAACCAAGCCGCACTCTGCGCACCATGGCAACCATGCCAAACCAAGCCGCACTCTGCGCACCATGGCAACAATGCCAAACCAAAAGCCGCATACTCGCGCACCATGGCAACCATGCCAAACCAAGCCGCACTCTGCGCACCATGGCAACCATGCCAAACCAAGCCGCACTCTGCGCACCATGGCAACAATGCCAAACCAAAGCCGCATACTGCGCACCATGGCAACCATGCCAAACCAAGCCGTACTCTGCGCACCATGGCAACCATGCCAAACCAAGCGCACTTTGCGCACCATGGCAACCATGCCAAACCAAGCCGCACTCTGCGCACCATGGCAGCCATGCCAAACCAAGCCGCATACTGCGCACCATGGCAGCCATGCCAAACCAAGCCGCACTCTGCGCACCATGGCAACCATGCCAAACCAAGCCGCACTCTGCGCACCATGGCAACCATGCCAAACCAAGCCGCACTCTGCGCACCATGGCAACAATGCCAAACCAAAGCCGCATACTTCGCCCCATGAGCAACAACGCTAAAACCAAATCTGCGTATCACATTCATTGGCAACCATGCCAAACTAAGCCGCTATGCCATTGGCGCATGCCAAATATAGCGCCCTAGGCTAACAAACCACGCAACCTAGGCCAAGTCGGCCCCCACATGCCATTGGCACATGCCAAACATGCTCGCTAGTAGCTTTTTCTACCAAAGCCACGGCCCCCCATGCCATTGGCACATGCCAAACATGCTCGCTAGCGGCTTTTCTGCTACCAAAGCCACGGCCCCTAACGACCCCGCATGCCATTGGCACATGCCAAACATGCTCGCTAGCGGCTTTTCCTACCAAAGCCACGGCCTAACGGCCCGCATGCCATTGGCACATGCCAAACATGCTCGCTGGCTTTTTCTACCAAAGTCACGGCCCTAACGGCCCCGCATGCCATTGGCACATGCCAAACATGCTCGCTAGCGGCTTTTTCTACCAAAGCCATGGCCACTAACGGCCCCGCATGCCATTGGCACATGCCAAACATGCTCACTAGCGGCTTTTTCTACCAAAGCCACGGCCCGCATGCCATTGGCACATGCCAAACATGCTCGCTAATGGCTTTTTCTACCAAAGCCACGGCCCTACGGCCCCGCATGCCATTGGCACATGCCAAACATGCTCGCTAACGGCTTTTTCTACCAAAGCCACGGCCCTAACGGCCACACATGCCATTGGCACATGCCAAACATGCTCGCTAGCGGCTTTTTCTACCAAAGCCACGGCCCTAACGGCCACGCATGCCATTGGCACATGCCAACATGCTCGCTAGCTAGTTTCCCTATCAAGGTCACGGCCCTAACGGCCACGCATGCCATTAGCACATGCCAACATGCTAGCTAGCTAGTTTCCCTATCAAAATCACGGCCCTAACGGCCACGCATGCCATTGGCACATGCCAACATGCTCGCTAGCTAGTTTCCCTATCAAGGTCACGGCCTAACGACCACACATGCCATTGGCACATGCCAACATGCTCGCTAGCTAGTTTCCTATCAAAATCACGGCTCTAACGGCCACGCATGCTATTGGCACATGCCAACATGCTCGCTAGCTAGTTTCCCTATCAAGGTCACGGCCTAACGACCACGCATGCCATTAGCACATGCCAACATGCTCGCTAGCTAGTTTCCCTATCAAAATCACGGCCCTAACGGCCACGCATGCCATTGGCACATGCCAACATGCTCGCTAGCTAGTTTCCCTATCAAGGTCACGGCCTAATGGCCACGCATGCCATTGGCACATGCCAAACACACATCTTTGGTAGCCTAACTTGCAAACCGTGCAACCTACCACCAGGGCATTTCGCACATGCCATTGGCACATGCCACACGCGCCACTAGCGCGCCACTTGCACTCAAGATGCAACCAACACTCGAGACATCAACACAAACCGGGGATGCTTCTTTAGGGTTTTGGTTTGGCGGTCACTGACATGCAGCGTACACTACGCTCACATTAAGAAAGCGTGAAAAGGAATAAAGCGGTCAAATAAAGAGGAAATAATGGTGAAAAACGTTTTCACCCATTAAACCATGCGGTTACCACCTCCTCCCATTATTTCACCCTTTACTCTCTTCCTTCATGAGGCCAGGAGTACGTTTCAATCTCGACTTGTATAAATAGGTCTTACCTATTTCCACCGAGACAACAAGTCTCGGTCGGGAGAAAAATACTACACTCTCGGAAAGGCAACTTTGCAAGCTCCCCAAAAAGCTTTCATCTCTTGCAAGCTTCCTAGGCTTTCACTTTCGATACAAGTCGAGATACTACTCTCCTCAACACCTTTCTTTGCTTCCTCCCCAAATCAACCCTTCTCCTCCACTTTATGACCGAAGCAAGTCCGGAACAGCCATTTCTTGGTTTAGGCCGGACTTGTCTGATTGATCTCTCAAACCTATAAAGTGCTCACGTGCAGCACATTTGTTTAGGGTTTGAATCAGTTTCTCACTCACTCACCGAAATTACCGAAATCAGCAGAAACGATTTTCACCCATAAACACAAGTATGTTTATAAGTAACTTGTTAAGGATGCTTGTTTGATTGTATGCTTGTATGTTGATGATATGCTTATACTTGATACAAACGTAGATGTGATTAATTCCACTAAAAACATGCAATGAATGAGAGCGTTGACTTGAAAGACTTAGGACCTTTCGATGTAATCTTAGGGATGAGGATTAAAAGATAATCAAACATTTGTAGTCTTAGTCATTCTCATTATGTTGAATTTCTGCTTAAGAGATACAATTAGTCTGATTGTATGCGTGCCTGTACTCCATACGATTCTTCTGGTAGACTCGAGAAAAATAAGGGTAATGGAGTATCTTAACTTGAATACTCAAGAGTTATAGGATGTCTGATGAATTTAATGAACTGTAAGAGTCCACACATTGCCTATATTGTGAGTAAGTTAAGTAGATATACTTGTAGTCCAGAGAAAGAGCATTGGGATGTACTTAGTAGAGTATTATGGTACCTAAAAGTACTCTATTACCTTATGTTTGATTTATGAAAGTTATCTTGCTTTGTCCTTGAGGGACTTTGTGATGCAAAGCCGGATAGTTGACTCGGGGGGATTTTTGGGTTTGAACCAGTTTTTGGGGTACCTAAAAATACTCTATTACCTTTTGTTTGATTTATGAAAGTTATCTTACCTAAAATACTCTATAAAGTGCTCACGTGCAGCACATTTGTTTAGGGTTTGAACCGTTTCTCACTCACCCACCGAATTTACCGAAATCGCGAGAACGATTTTTACCCATAAACAATTGGCGACCACGGTGGGAGGATTGATCTATCGGCTACAATATCGGACTGTCGATCTCGTTCTTCGACCCGGATGTCAAGATGGTAGGGAAGGCGACTCAATCCGACTCAACCGCCCGGGCGACCTTGTTATTAGTTGTAAAAACTACACAAGAAAATCAAACTTGTCAAGATGATATTACTCAATCACGGGGACTCGAAGATGAAGATGCTACCAACGATTGGGGACTTGTCAAGGCGATGCTACCAAAGAAACCGCCACCAAAACCGCCTTTTACATGGAGAGGGGCGTGTTCGCAAAACCTATGAAGTGAGTAAATTCAGATCGGGCAAGATATATAATCTATTTTTGGTTCTTAGTAAAACCGTCATACTATCGAGTCTTGTGCCTATTTCTAGCACACACTTTCATAAAAGCAATATTCCTTTCCCAAAACATAATCGTAGTCATATTATCAAAACCATTCATCCCAGAAATAATCCAATACCCTAAAAAGCTACCAGCTATCTATCAAAGGTCAAGTTTTGAACCAGACATCCGATACGTCTTTCAAAAAAATAAAACCTAAATGAAAGTTTAACAGAGAAACGTTCAAGGAAAATCATCCAACAGAAGTCTGCTCTTCTTGGAGAAAGTCAACTTTGCATCTTCAAGAGCCGCTCTCTTCATAGTCAACATCTTGGAAAGATTTTCGAGTTCCATCTCCTAATCGTGCAATCTCCTCGGCGGAAAGGCTTTCGATTGCTGCATCTTTCAACTTTTAGATCTCAGCAAGGCCTTCGACAAACCACGAAGTGTTGAACTCCTTTTCTACGCACACGTCGCGATGGTGCTCCCAGTCGGCAATAACGTCTTCGAAACGGTGTGACCAAATCACCTCACGCATATCCTCGATGGAAGATAAAGCCTCTTCCACACGCTTAACCAGCGCAAATCGACTAGTGACTTTCTTGGTTGTAGCCATATGTTCGTGCTTCTCCCAGATTCTCCGTGTACAACGCCTCATGCTTAGCCGGCGCTGAAGCCGCCAACCAACACATGACCTGGATAAGGAACCAAGTACGGGGATCAAAATGGCGCTGCACCCGGCCTCACTACTCGCAGAGGGTCTTCTTCCATGTCTACGACAAAGAACCATCGAGAATCATCCGCCGTTTGAACCACATCTCGTGCCTCCGCAATTGGCTAACGCCCATCTCCAAGTCACCAGCGGTGGTCACCAAAGACTTTACTACAGTGACATTTGAAGAATTATTTATGATGAAATAGTTCCACAAGTTTATGAAAGGCATACCTGTGTCTATATATGGTTTGCACCATCACAAGAATAAAACAGATTGAAAGAGAAACGCTGGAGTACATAGATGGAATATGCTTGCCCACTTTATCACTACTGGCGCTATCGCTAACACCGTGACGGGATAACAAAGTTACGAGGATTTCCTGTTTGAGCTACGTATGGGAAGGGGAAACTGGGCCCGCAGGAACAAGTCCGAGCCACACCAAGCCAGCACCGTGCCGATCCAATGGTCCACACCATATCGAAATCCAAGCCAACGTCCATGCCCAACCAGCGTCCACACCAAGTCAGCGCCCATTCCAAGACGATCCAGCGCCTACCAGGCGCGCTTCCTGAATGCACTTACAGACGCGCTTGCCGGAGCGCTTGCCGACGCGCTTGCCGGACGCGGCTTACCATACGTGCTTACCGAGACACGCTTACCGAGACGCACATGCCGAGCAAACATGCGCACGCGCATGCCATTGCCAGCGAGAACCACACTCGTGCTAACAGTTTGCATCCTTCCAACTGCGCTAACATCTTGCGCCCTTCCAGCACCATCCTTGCCCTTCGAAACAGCGCCATGACTCCAGCACTTCGTGATAAAAACCGTGTCATCTCTGCACGATACACTTACGATCACGGAGAACCCGCAGCCACTTCCGCCACCCCAACGGTTCTTCAAGCATGGCGGCTTCAAACGTCAGCGAGACGCTACTCCACCATCGTGGCAAGATATCTTGGAAGATCCGGAAGAATCCGACCTTCTTTTATCACTTTGTTGATTTGATGAAAAGACAAAAGATACTTCACAGGACGTGCGTTTATAGATGAAGAGGCTCACGTTGCTCTTGGACGCCCAGTAGAAGGGGATAAGCAATCCAATTTCGTCACACGTAAAGATCAGGAAAGACTTCTCAAAGCAAAGGAAATCAACAACTCTCCTGAGTTCACGAAGACCCTTCTCCCGTCAGGACCCGCACGATGGAAACTTCGCCCACAAAGTCGTACAGTCTATGATGAAACAGTTATGTGAGATTCTATGTTTCTCCAAGTCGTAGCGTCAAGACATATTTGCACCCCTCAACCGCACTGCGTCAGGAAAGAAGGCGTTTCCGGCCCGGAAAATGTTCCCAAACCCCAACACGTGTCGCAAGCCATACTTCCAAGCCGCTATGCCTTTGGCCCACGCCAAATATAGCGCCATAGGCTTGCAAGACTTGCAACTAGGTCAACATGGCTGCACATGCCAACACGTGTCGCAAGCCATACTTCCAAGCCGCTAAGCCTTTGGCCCACGCCAAATATAGCGCCCTAGGCTTGCAAGGCTTGCAACTATGTCAATATGGCCGCACGTGCCATTGGCACATGCCAGCACGTGTCGCAAGCCATATTTCCAAGCCGCTATGCCTTTGGCCCACGCCAAATATAGCACCCTAGGCTTGCAAGACTTGTAACTAGGTCAACATGGCCGCACGTGCCATTGGCACA
Source organism: Papaver armeniacum (assembly GCA_023531295.1). Lineage (NCBI taxonomy): Eukaryota > Viridiplantae > Streptophyta > Magnoliopsida > Ranunculales > Papaveraceae > Papaver > Papaver armeniacum. The sequence continues at coordinate 60,492 of JAJJWW010017283.1, read as the reverse complement.
TGCCAACACGTGTCACAAGACATATTTCCGAGCCGCTATGCCTTTGGCCCACGCCAAATATAGCGCCTAGGTTTGCAAGACTTGCAACTAGGTCAACATGGCTGCACATGCCATTGGCACATGCCAACACGTGTCGCAAGCCATATTCCAAGCCGCTATGACTTTGGCCCACGCCCAACATAGCGCCCTAGGTTTGCAAGACTTGCAACTAGGTCAACATGGCCGCACGTGTCATTGGCACATGCCAAATACACACGCTGGTAACCTAACTTGCAAACCGTGCAACCTACCACCAAGGCATTCCGCACATTCCATTGGCACATGCCAAACACACACGCTGGTAACCTAACTTGCAAACCGTGCAACCTACCACCAAGGCATTCCGCACATGCCATTGGCACATGCCAAACACACACGCTGGTAACCTAACTTGCAAACCGTGCAACCTACCACCAAGGCATTCCGCACATGCCATTGGCACATGCCACACGCGCCACTAGCAGCGCCACTTGAACTCAAGATGCAACCAACACTCGAGACATCGACACAAACTGGGATGCTTCTTTAGGGTTTTGGTTTGGCGGTCACAAAGATGCAGCGTGCACTACGCTCACATTAAGAAAGCGTGAAAAGGAATAAAGGATGAAATAAAAGAGGAAATAATGGTGAAAAACGTTTTCACCCATTAATACCATGCGGTTACCACCTCCTCCCATTATTTCACCCTTTACTCTCTTCCTTCATGAGGCCAGGGTACGTTTCAATATCGATTTGTATAAATATGTCTTATCTATTTCCACCAGAGAACAAGTCTCGGTCAGGGAGAAAAATACTACACTCTCATAAAGGAAACTTTGCAAGCTCTCCCAAAAGTTTTCATCTCTTGCAAGCTTCCTAAGCTTTCACTTTCTGATACAAGTCGAGATACTACTCTCCTGCACTATTCTCGGTCTCAACACCTTTCTTTGCTTCCCTCCCCAAATCAACCCTTCTCCTCCACTTTGTGACCGAAGCAAGTCTGGAACGGCCATTTCTTGGTTTAGGCCGGACTTGTACAGATTGATCTCTCGAATCTATAAAGTGCTCACATGCAGCACATTTGTTTAGGGTTTGAACCAGTTTCTCACTCACCAACCGAAATTACCGAAATCTAAACGATTTTTACCCATAAATAATTGGCGACCACAATGGGAGGATTGATCTATCGGCTACAAAATCAGATAGTCGATCTCGTTCTTCGACCCAGATGTCAAGATGGTAGGGAAGGCGACTCAATCCGACTCAACTACCAGACGATCTTGTTACTAGTTGTAAAACTACACAAGAAAACGGGACTTGTGAAGATGATATTACTCAATCGAAGATGCTACCGGCGATTGGGGACTTGTTAGCGATGCTACCAAAGAAACCGCCATCAAAACCGCCTTTACATGGAGAGGGGCGTGTTCGCAAAACCTATGAAGTGAGTAAATTCGACCGGGCAAGATATACAATCTATTTTTAGGTTCTTAGTAAAACCGTCATACTACCGAGTCTTGTGCCTATTGCTAGCGCACACTTTCATAAAAGCAATATTCTTTTCCCAAAACATAATCGAGTCATATTATCAAAACCATTCATCCCGTAAATGATCCAATACCCTAAAAAGCTACCACTGCCTATCAAAGATCAAGTTTTGAACCCGGACATCCAATATGTCTTTCAAAAAAAAAAACCTAAATGAAAGTTTAACGGAGAAACGTTCAAGGAAAATCGTCCAACGTAAGTCCGCTCTTCTTGGAGAAAGTCAACTTTGCGTCTTCAAGAGCCGCTCTCTTCATAGTCAACATCTTGGAAAGATTTTCGAGTTCCACCTCTTGTCGGGCAATCTCCTCGGCGGAAAGGCTTTCGATTGCTGCATCTTTCAACTTTTGGATCTCAGCAAGGCCTTCGACAAACCACGAAGTGTTGAACTCCTTTTCTATGCACACGTCGCGATGGTGCTCCCAGTCGGCAATAACGTCTTCAGAAAACGGTGTGACCCAAGTCACCTCACGCATATCCTCGATGGAAGATAAAGCCTCTTCCACACGCTTAACCGCGCAAATCGACTAGTGACTTTCTTGGTTGTAGCCATATGTCCGTGCTTCTCCCGCATTCGGTGTACAACGCCTCATGCTTAGCCTAAGACGCTAAAGCCGCCAACCAGCACATGACCTGGATAAGAAACCAAGTACGGGGATCAAAAATGGCGCCCGCAAGTGGCCTCACAACTCGCAAAGGGTCTTATTTCATGTCTACGGCAACAACCATCAGAGAATCATCCACCGCTTGAACCACGTCGTGTCCCGGCAATTGGCTAGCTCCCATCTCCAAGTCACCGGCGGTGGTCACCAAAGGCAATTTTTCGTGTGACTCCACCCCAGAATCGTCATCCGAACCGGATTCCTCCTGCAAACTTGAGTTAGGAATTTTTCAAAAGAAGAAACAGAAGAAGAAGAAAGAAAAGAAGCGCGAAACTCACCGAACCACTTCCCGAAGAAGAACCAAAGTGCTGCCGGAGGAATCACTCGCTTGTTGAACTTTCTTCTTTCTCCGACTCGTCACCGCTATGAGTAGGCTCGGTGCCGCCTGAATTCCTTGAAGAAACCGCCGTCCCCCTGGCAACGTGCAAGGGCAGCGAAAGCATTAACACTACCGAAGCCCCCAAGGAAACAAGACACATGTTCTCAGCCGAAATTCGCGTGTTTTGAGACAAACCAATGAAGAGGCGACACATACCTGGTTATTGGAAGAACTGAAAGACACAAGAGTCGTGGGAGGATCTTGTGAAACCGTCCGGAACCCGCCAGCACGATTCTTCGTTCTCCGTTCTTTGGCCTGGGGACTTTCCGAATTGCTAGGCAACTTTCGCTTGGGATCTCTCAACATTGGATACTTCTTCAAAACTGCTGGGGAAGGTTTGCAACGAACGTTTTCCACCACGTTATTCACAAAATCTCGGATCATAATAAACTGAAGTCGCACCAAAACTCATTATATCCGAAGGTCGTCGGTTACTCTTCCTATTTGAAAGAAGGGAAGACGGATACCCGCTCAAGGGCACTGGCGCCAAGGGCGACACGCAACGAATCCTTAGGGATCACCTACCGGTAAACAAGAGGCACCCCTTGATCAAAACCCATGTGACGAGCAGCACGGTCAATATTATAAGCAAATTATCCTGGAAAGATCCCACGAAGAAAGACGGTATATAAACGGGCGAGCAGCTCTGAATGAACAGGTTTTCACCAACACTCAAATCGTCATCGAAGACAAAGACGTGAGCGGAGCGAAGCAAAGGTGTCCATTTGAGTCACCGACTTATGGATCGGCCCCCATGGACGAAAATTGATTTCATGCAACTTATCAAGAAAACTAACCAAGCTCACGCCAACTCTTGGGCCCCGTTCACCCATCGAAGAATTCGAGAGCCCCCAACTCACGGGGAAGCGAAGGCAGCGGTTTGGGATCATACTTCTCGAAGTGCTCCCATAGCCGACTTGCGGAAAGCAACGTGCACATATGAATCCACTTTCATGAAACCATTCGAAACTTGCATGTTCGCAACTAGGTGATCCGGATGCACATACAGAGAACCAAGGAACAGGGCTTGCCAATGGGAAGAACTTCACCTTTTGCCAACTTCACAAGAATCTCTAATGACTCGGTCTTATTCCTTTCTTGCCGTAACCGTCATCAAAAATGTCTCTGGATAACCAAAGAGCCAAAAATGCTGCGACATGAAGATCACTCTTTCCTGTTCGGGCTCCAACTCGTCCGAAACCATCACTACACCATATCCTGTAATTTGCAACATGTCAATTTCGGGGGTGTGCAACGGATATTGATGTTGCACCCTTGTGCAACGTCAATATCCGTTGCACACCGAAAAATACGTTGCACAAAATAAATAATATTGGTTAATTAAATGAAATTAATAGAGCAACATTTTTGAAACGTGTAAAACGTTGTACATCATTGCCATTTATGTAATATCGGATATTTTCGTGGGCTTTTAGTAGTCTTGTCATTTTAATATCTACATATTTTTTTATTGTTATTATTTTTATTTTTTTTAGAAAATTTAGAAAATCTTAAAATTAGTTCAACAAATATTCTCTCTCTTATTTTCATTTTCGTCTTTTGCTCTCTCTCTTTTTTGCGGAGAGTTTTTCTTCGGAAAAAAAAGGAAACGAATCAAACCCAAGTTTTCTCTCGTAATCAAAACCAACCCCGAGAGATCTCTTTGGCTTTACTAACCATATGAAAAAATCTAATCAAAACCCACAAATCTCGTGTATTTTCTAAAAATCAAAAATTCCTAAACCTAGAAAATCAATTTTGTTCCCGAAATCCAAAATCAATTCATGTGATAGTTGGTTGCTTTGTTGATCATCATCGTGTATAAACCAAGATCTACTATTACTATTGTTTAATTTTGATTTTGTTGGGTATCTTTTGATCTATTATTTGACCTAACTCGTGAAGATGGAGTCTTACCGCATGTATAGTTTTTGGTGTTCTTTTTTTTACATTATGTAATTTTAAAGCATGGGGTGTATTTAGATTTCAGTTTATTGAAGTTGTTTCGGTGTTTTTAAGTTACTGAACCATAGTACCGATATTCCATTGACGATTAGAAAAGGTCGGAAGTAAACGGTGTAAATGCCGAAAACATCACATTTCGTTTCACAGAAAGTAAAGATAGGAGGGGTCCCCATTTTCAGTGGATATACGCTTTTGAATCTTGGTGGGTTTCTTCCTTGTCTTCCCAAACACAATCATAATGGTGGTTCCCACTTACGTTGTACAACAATGAAGAACTGGTAGGGCCAATTAGCAGCTGAGCTTTGCATGCTTTTGTGCACTCTTCTAATTTACCTTTTCATGCCTTTTTTCAATAAGAACTGTTATCACCAATAATACCAAACAAACATTGAATTCATAGTCGACAAATTGGCATTAATTCGATTCACCGGGTATCCATGTACAATTTGGGTTAAGAATTTGTATCAAGAGAGTATCTCCCTTTCATTGGAGATAGAATTGTGTATAGGTTCACCAAGATCCATCCAAAACTCTAAAGCCTCTCTGGTTTTGTACTTGGTCACCCTCATTTTTTACACTTAGCTTACACTAGTTCTTACACTTTATTCTCATGGGAGATTATGCTTTCAAATTCTCTACTAGGCGAAAGATCTAATCGGAAGTCATGTTCCAGCTTAACTTCGCTAAGTGGAGGACCGTGCCGGATAATTTTAAAGATGATGTTTGGGCGCCTTTGATGGTATTTCTACTATTCTTGAATTGCCTTTTGTCATATATAAGTTAGAAACAAAGGTTGCTTCTATTCATTGCATCTTTGAATCAAGAGATCCATGAGTATTTAGTTCAAATAGATGCAAAGGTGAATGCGACTACCTTTTACGTAATAATTGGGATCTACTCCTGACTCAGTTTCTTGCAAATAAAAATTGGCATGTAAAATGTTGTTCGCTTAGATGCAAGTAGTCTTGCATGGACTTTTTAGCTGTGGTCTTGCATATATCCTTAAATTGGTTAGAGATCTATCAAAATTTGGCTTCTTTATCGAACGAAACAAAGAAAAAAACACTTGCTATTATGCAAAAGTGTGCGTAAATTACACTATTTTATGTCGTTCCGTTGTTTTTACATACGCGGTTTTCACTAATTGAAATGAAATTGGTTGTCCACAGGACCACAAATCAAAAGAGCTTTGGACTGGGAAACAGCTATTCAGTACGTTCTAATTCGCCCTCATGCTCGGATGAGGGTCTATGTGAATCTTACTGTTGCGAAGAAATCTTACTAGCAGGGCAAAGAAACATCACGCTCTAAAGAAGGATTTGTCTATATTTAGAAGAGTGAACTCATTTGTGGGCAAGTTGGCAAAGCTACTTTAGGTGGGTTCCTTTACCTCATATCTAAATTATTGCTAAATCTGATATTTTATTTCTTCTTTTTATTTGTCTTCCGCAACATTTATCGTCATGTGATATATTGCAAGTGACATATTTAGTTTTGATGGATTAGGTTTCGTATTGGTTTGTGTCAAGTAGCACTGTTAAGCATTAAGGGATCCTATTTTAAGGAATCATGTTGTATCAAAAGATGTCACTGGCATGAGAACTCCCACATCTTACAGAGCTCCACCTATTTAAAATCTTAAAATGGAGTTTCTGGTTAAACAAGTGACAAGGAACACCTTTAACTATGTCCGGGATTGGTAGGCGGTGATTGGTTGTACATACATTGGCTTATATTAGTTATACCCATCAAAGTTAAGTATTTCAACATATAAGCAAACCATTTTACGGAGATTATCACTTTTTTATACAAGCTTGCTCCTCCTTTGGTTTAATTTCTTGAATCAATCATTATGTCCTGTGTAGTGTGTACCACATATGTTGCCCGTTTGCTGTTCTTGAATGGGCACTTTGAGATCTTCTCTTCCTATCGTGGGATTGGATGGAAAAGCTTATGTCGTGCAACTATGTTTTTGTTTTGTTGATTTTCTAAACTTCCCAGGATTTCTTTCCTTCTGAAATTCACCTCCAGGAAATGACGAATTTTTTTTTGTTCTTCTTAAAGATTACAATGCACATGTTGCTGCTTTTATGAACCTTTTAGCAGAGTTGGGGTAATAATCTTTCATGAACCTTTAGGCTTATGATAAGTTGTGGTTCACTAGATCAGTGAGGCAATCTATTTCGTGAAATAGCTTGTGCACAGTTTTACTATGTATTGTCAATGATATCCTTGTCCTATTTGATTAATAATATAATGATCTTAGCCTCTCACTGCAAGCCAAATATCACAGTAGTTGATTCTTTGCAAGTACTATTATCCATTTCGTGACGGCGTACGTTGTACTTTAAATTCCTTTCTTTCTTGCAGGTGCTCACTGGATTGGGAACCATGGGTTCTCGATTCAGTTGATGATATCCAACCTTTGGAAAGTCTCTAAGTACAGAGATACAAGATAGGATCAAAAATGGAAAACAAATAAATGATGCACTTGTTCGAAATACAAAATTGGGACACTTTAAATTCAACCAGTTGTGATCTCGCTCAAACATTGGAATCCGAGATAACTTATCTTCCGAATGGCTTTAGAGAAAAACTTGAAAGGTAAATCATGTTATGTGGTTGCATTTGTTTGACATTTATCTTTATTAATAAATGATGGCGTACAATATTTTCATTACTCTGGTTAATTGGTCCCAGGTTTGTATGGGAACCAAAGAATAAAACAAAAATGTAAGCGAAAAAAGTAAAACCACATTGGTGAAACAGCCCTCTGATTATGTTGCAGTGCAGATCCGATGCGTCCCCCGATAATGTCAGTCAGATCATTGCATGTGTTAGTCAGCAATTAGTTGGGGGTCGCTCTGTATTTTTCTTAAAAACTGTATGTAAAGTAGGATCTGCCTCTATTTTTTAAAGTGGTTCATATCCCGGTCTCATTTTTTTTTTTGTTGATGGTGTAGGATATTGCTTTTTCTTGAATTGAATCCTACTCACCCAATAAGGCTTGGACTTGCTCTTAACTTCTCGGTGTTCTACTATGAAATCCACGATTCACCGGATCGTGATTGCACTCTAGCTAAGGGTTCGTTTCTTGATATAGAATTATTTCTCCGGATGTTTGTAGGTTGGGTGAAATTGTTTTGCACGTGAATTGTGTTTTTTTACTCAAGATAGTATTGTTAATTATTCATCTTTACGATATTCTTCTTGTTAACTATGTAGATGACCACCACTACTTAATTACTCTAGGAATCTGAACATTTACTAATTACTATATTCTTCGTTGTAATTAACAAAGCTTGTTTCTCTTTTATACTTGTTCGATGTACGTGATCGATGATGGAAGGCAATTGCAGTCATGTTTCCATATAAGGTGCCAATAGTACCTTCCGGTTCTGTGTTATCTACCATTAACACATTGAATTTTACCCAAAGACATTGTTTACTAAGTAAGTTTTTCTGTTGAGGTTTCTTTTGATGTCATGAATTGAAGTGTCAACATTTTGGTTTTGTCAATAACTATGAGGCTTATGTATCAACTTCAAATTGGATTATAATCATCGTGTACTCTGCAGGATTGATATTAATGCTCTTCCACCATTGGTACTTCTCATTATACAATATATATGTAAACAACTGGAGGTATTCTTATGAACTAACTTTCATATTGCCAAATTCAGAAACTTGGATTCTTGACCAAAGTTGGTATTTATCTTTGAATCAACCAAATAATTGTATGGTTTATTATAGTTCATCTCGTTAGTTTATATATGAATGTGTATCTTGATGGAATGTGATGATGAATAATGATGTGCTTATGAGATTCTTCCCATGTGAAAAATGAGATATCCGCCGGAATTATCGTCGGAATTTTTTTTTACCTGGAACTATCGTCGAAAAATTTTTTTCCCACCAGTAAATCGGTTTGCAACGTATATAAGTGTTGCTCAAATTAGTGTAATACGTTGCCTAAATTATTGTAAGCGTTGCACAAATTAATAAATCCGTTGCTCAATAAACGTTGGTAAACCGGGTGACCAACGTTTTTATGCGTTGCACAAATTAATTTAACCAACGGATTTACGCGTTGCACACAAATTTGCTACGCCATATTTCCAACAGATATACGCGTTGGTGAAATTCATTGCAACACGTATATCCGTCCCAAATCGGATGTTTTGGTATAGTGCATTGAGATATCCACCAACCGTAAGGGCACCTTTCATCCTCTTTCCGGGCAGAATCCTTCGACTTCGCAATGGAGTCTTTCCGAGCAAAATCCCCCAACTTAGCGGCCAGGTCATCCCGCATCTTCACCTCACTTTCGGATAATTGGATTCTAAGATTCCCGATTCTGGGAAGATTCAAAGAAGAGAGCCACACTCTCCAAGGAGAAAGTTATCTCACCCCATCTACATATGATTGTATGGGTGTCCGAACACCATCCTGGAGATGAAAGCAACCAAGCCCTGGATGTCCTTCCTAACTGGAGATTTATCAAGTCTTGATGATCAATGACCTGCGCTCGAGTCAAGTTGGTATTTATACGCTCCGCTCACCATGAACTCAACCCATCCGTCAAAAAGAACGCAATGGACTTTGACATCCTCAAGTCAATGTTGGAAGAGAAATATACCCCTTTATGAAGACAGAACCGAATGGTGCTCTCTCTGGCGAACCGAACGTGTCTTCTGTCATCCTCACCACCGGTTAGCAAAATTGGCACGAAACCTGGGTGATTCTTCCGAGCAGGGCGAGGGCTCTAGTGAAGAATTCATCATCTATGTTCGGTTTGGAATTATGAGCATCCCTCGACGAAGTGAAATGTGGTTCAGGTAACATCTTATCGAATTCCTTCATAACAATTTGGTAATAAGATATCTGCACAAAACAAACTGAGAAAGACGAAGTTATCTCCCTGACACATAATCGTACCCAACAAAAAAAAAAAAAAAAAAGGAAGAAAGGGAAGGATGACGTATTTTATTCGGTTTTTCAAGACTATATACGCAGTATTTTTCTTCTGAGTTCGAAACTATATACGCGGCATTCTATACGGGTACAAGTGTGTCTACAGTATCCTTCTTGGGGTTCAAAAATATATATGGAGCATTTTTCTATTGGTTCAAAATGCGCGCGTGATACTTCTTTCAAGAAGCAAAATCATATATACAATATTTCCTGCGGTTTCGAAGTCATATGAAGCATATACACAGTATTCTTCTTCGGGATTCATACAGGGTTCTCTACGGGTTCGAAATACACACGCAGTATTTTCTTCAGGGTTCAAATATTTCTTTCAGGACCGAAAATTCATATATGCAATATTTCCCACGGGTTCAAACAATATATGCAGTATTCCCTTGGTTGCATACGTACAATATTTTCTACAAGAGGCACGCCAAGGAATCATATGCAAGGATTGTGGAAGCGCCTACTCTTAAGGTTTATACCTATGTGAAAAAAAAAAGAGAGAGAGAAGAGTACTCGAAGACATACCTGGAAGCTGGTTTCTCTTTGCCGCTAGTATGAAAAGAGGAAAGAATAAAGCGCAGGATGGGGAGAAAGGGGCTTTATATATATATACATATATAGGCGTGAAAGACTTTGAAATAGGGAAGGATTTCCCTTTTCACCAAAATCACGCGTGTAAGAAACGGGCCCACAAAGGGTGCGACTTCCCAATGCCGCCCAAGTCACGCCTGCAAGCACGGTTTCCAAGCTGCACCGGCCCACCAATTGCGCCGACCTGCAGGCACACACGGCTTCTACACTTTGCGCCGGTCCCACCAGCTAGCCCACTCGCTTCCCAACTCACGCCAACTTCCCAACGTCGCCTAAGCTACATCGGGCCCACCAATTGTGCTAGCCTCCCGATTTGTGCAAAACTACTCGAGAGGCAAGGATTCCAAATCCTATTTATAAAAGGTCGACAAGCCTCCTTCAATTTTCTTTACGGTTTGTCGTTAATAGTTTGTCACCATCTTATGCTTACCTGCAACAAAGCCCCCGTTCCGAGCTAAGCGGGGACTTAATGTTGATGGTGGTTTTTAGACAAGGGGTAAAATCGTAAAACCCCATGACCTAGTGTTACCCACATTAACTAAGAGAATTTAACTCGGGCGTAAATAATTAATCAGGGGTATTTTTCAAAATACAGTTAGGGTTTTCAACACTTAACCCTAATTCCAAAACCAAGCCGCACACTCGCGCACCATGGCAACAATGCCAAACCAAGCCGCATCTGCGCACCACGCAACAATGCCAAACCAAGCCGCATCTGCGCACCATGGCAACAATGCCAAACCAAGCCGCACCCCGCGCACCATGGCAAAGAACGCCAAAACCAAGCCGCATATCGCGCACCATGGCAACAATGCCAAACCAAGCCGCATAATGCGCACCCCGGCAACAATGACAAACCAAGCCGCATATCGCGCACCATGGCAACAATGCCAAACCAAAGCCGCACCCTCGCGCACCATGGCAGCAACGCCAAACCAAGCCGCATATCAAGCGCACCATGGCAACAATGCCAAACCAAGCCGCATATCGCGCACCATGGCAACAATGCCAAACCAAGCCGCATATCCCGCACCATGGCAACAATGCCAAACCAAGCCGCTTCTATCGCGCACCATGGCAACAATGCTAAACCAAGCCGCACCCCTCGCGCACCATGGCAACAATGCCAAATTTCCAAGCCGCTATGCCTTTGGCCCACGCCAAATATAGCGCCCTAGGCTTGCAAGACTTGCAACTAGGTCAACATGGCCGCACGTGCCATTGGCACATGCCAACACGTGTCGCAAGCCATATTTCCAAGCCGCTATGCCTTTGGCCCACGCCAAATATAACGCCCTAGGTTTGCAAGACTTGCAACTAGGTCAACATGGCCGCACGTGCCATTGGCACATGCCAACACGTGTCGCAAGCCATATTTCCAAGCCGCTATGCCTTTGGCCCACGCCAAATATAGCGCCCTAGGCTTGCAAGACTTGCAACTAGGTCAACATGGCCGCACGTGCCATTGGCACATGCCAGCACATGTCGCAAGCCATATTTCCAAGCCGCTATGCCTTTGGCCCACGCCAAATATAGCGCCCTAGGCTTGCAAGACTTGCAACTAGGTTAACATGGCCGCACGTGCCATTGGCACATGCCAACACGTGTCGCAAGCCATACTTCCAAGCCGCTATGCCTTTGGCCCACGCCAAATATAGCGCCCTAGGCTTGCAAGGCTTGCAACTAGGTCAACATGGCCGCACGTTCCATTGGCACATGCCGGCACATGTCGCAAGCCATATTTCCAAGCCGCTATGCCTTTGGCCCACGCCAAATATAGCGCCTAGGCTTGCAAGACTTGCAACTAGGTCAACATGGCCGCACGTGCCATTGGCACATGCCAACACATGTCACAAGACATATTTCCGAGCCGCTATACCTTTGGCCCACGCCAAATATAGCGCCCTAGGTTTGCAAGACTTGCAACTAGGTCAACATGGCTGCACGTGCCATTGGCACATGCCAACACGTGTCGCAAGCCATATTTCCAAGCCGCTATGCCTTTGGCCCACGCCAAATATAGCGCCCTAGGTTTGCAAGACTTGCAACTAGGTCAACATGGCCGCACGTGCCATTGGCACATGCCAAACACACACGCTGGTAGCTAACTTGCAAACCGTGCAACCTACCACCAAGGCATTCCGCACATGCCAAATACACACGCCTTTGGTAGCCTAACTTGCAAAACCGTGCAACCTACCACCAAGGCATTCCGCACATGCCATTGGCACATGCCAAACACACACGCCGGGTAGCCTAACTTGCAAATCGTGCAACCTACCACCAAGGCATTCCGCACATGCCATTGGCACATGCCAAACACACACGCTGGTAACCTAACTTGCAAACCGTGCAACCTACCACCAAGGCATTCCGCACATGCCATTGGCACATGCCACACGCGCCACTAGCAGCGCCACTTGCACTCAAGATGCAACCAACACTCGAGACATCGACACAAACTGGGGGATGCTTCTTTAGGGTTTTGGTTTGGCGGTCACAAAGATGCAGCGTACACTACGCAAAATTTAAGAAAGCGTGAAAAGGAATAAAGCGGTCAAATAAAAGAGGAAATAATGGTGAAAAACGTTTTCGCCCATTAAACCATGCGATTACCACCTCCTCCCATTATTTCACCCTTTACTCTCTTCCTTCATGAGGCCGAGGTACGTTTGAATCTCGACTTGTATAAATATGTCTTACCTATTTCCACCGTAGAACAAGTCTCGGTCGGGAGAAAATACTACACTCTCGAAAAGGCAACTTTGCAAGCTCTCCCAAAAGCTTTCATCTCTTGCAAGATTCCTAAGCTTTCACTTTCCGATACAAGTCGAGATACTACTCTCCCAGCACTATTCCGGTCTCAACACCTTTCTTTGCTTCCCTCCCCAAATCAACCCTTCTCCTCCACTTTGTGACCGGGCAAGTCCGGAACGGCCATTTCTTGGTTTAGGGCCGGACTTGTACGCATTGATCTCTCGAATCTATAAAGTGCTCACGTGCAGCACATTTGTTTAGGGTTTGAACCAGTTTCTCACTCACCTACCGAATTACCGAAATCGGCAGAAACGATTTTTACCCATAAACACCCGTGCTTTGATATTTGCTTCGATTGAGGCTGAACTTCATATTCGTCTAAAAATTGGAGGCTTACTCCCAATATTTACGTATATAGGATGTGTTTTTTTAAGCATGACTCCTGATATGAGGAGGTAATTACATGTTGCTTCTTATTCTTCTCTGTTTTATTATTGTTTCCTGGATTTGTAGTTTAGTGGTCTTAAGAAATTGTATGACTTCGACTCTCTTTCAAGGGGCTTCTATTGGTCCTCTTATTCGGATGGCTATGGATATTGACTTCACGTGATTATTGATGCATAAGCATTGTTTTTTTTTTTTTTTTTTTTGCTATGGGTATCTGTTAGCATATTAACCAGAGAGGAAATATTAATTTGTTGTTTTTGTTCTTCTAGATGATAGTTCATTGGCTTATATTAGGAGGTTAAAGCTATCACCATATTCCAGGGTATGTCTGTTTTAGCTATTTGCATCAGTTGTATTAACTTCTATTTCACGCATCACTTTAAACTGTATGTTCCCCTGTTTTTTTCCATTCGAACTTTAAGTAGGTTTTTCAGGTTTCAGTATTCCTACTAATGTTTGTGTGTAATAATTTTCTTAATAATTTGAAGATTGTCTTGTTTCCACAATTGCAAGAAGCATTTTGTTGTTCATTTTGGGAGAGAACTTTGCGCCTCAAGAACTTGAAGATGCTCGATTGTTTGAGTTTTATAATAATTTTCGTGTACGGAGTGAATTTACCCCTCCATTTCAAAAGTATTTGTCTTTTTGCACGAACTAACTATGTGAAGGCATTATTGAACTGACTCATGTCAATGAAATTGGTTACATCGGCATGTTGGGGTTCTCCCTTTTAACTGAATGTTTCTCTCTTATGCTGCAGATGCTGGTTAGCATGCATTCAGTCAATGTTGTGTTTTTTTTCCTTTGCGGATGTGGCTTTGACAACTTGGTAATGTTTAACCGAAAAGTGAATTTGTAAATTTAACATAATCAGGAATGAATTCACTAGTTATTATATGTGGGTAGTTGCCAAAATCGGAATTTATGACTTCGTTTGTGATTTGAGGGACCCGAAATGCAACATCAAGCTCATCAACTCCCCGTCTAAGATATTGATAGTTATGCTTGTAAGAGTTTGCTAATTGATATTCTTGCTTTTGTTTCTCTATGGGTTTATATATTATACCCCGATGTTTTCCATTTCTTGGTGATTTTGGGACCCATATATGAACATGATATGTCTTACGGCTTAGATATGCCAAAGTTTAATCTTAGTTATGTGTTACTTGACTCTCTTTGTATATTTGTATACGTGAATATAACTTACTTGAATTTGATATACTTTACAACCTAATCGCAAATTTGTCCTTGGCTACGGAGTTACGAGAGGTACTCATCCAACAATACTATCTTCAAATAAAAACGTCATTTGAGCGGGTGATTGTCTTTAGAATTGTAGTACAAAAACCGATAGTCTGGCGACTAATACCTTTGTTCTCATCAGGTTGAGAGTGTGAAATACATCTGTCTCTTGTTATTAATCTTTTGATTTTTCATAAATTAAGAACCTTAACCTCCGGTCATTAAAAAGGCAAATGGTGCTCAGGGTACTTGTCTGTCTACCCCCGTCTCAGTTCATTAGTAAATCTAGCATTAGTGGTTCTCTTAGGTTCTTACTTATTGCCTTTATCTGTATCGTTCACTTGTCCGAACTTGATTATGATTTTCAACTCGCAGAGTAGTGAAGGGTTTGCTGCAGAAGAAGGCGTGCAAAATACTCCCCACGGATTCTGCAAGTATTCTTGAGCTTTTCAAAGTTAACTTCATTCTCCGTACTCTCAAGGTTGTAAAGCTCCAACATGACTGAGATAAATCAGTGCTAGACATGTAAGGAATAATATATGGTCTGCCGAATATCCGGTCGAACACTTATTTAGTAGCTCTTATCTAGGAATTTGATGTGTAGTTAATCTGAGTAAATCAAATAGATTCAGAAAAATGTGCAATCATTCAACTCAATGACATTATTTGCCATTTATATACAATTTTGGTTTTTGTTTATATCAGTTATCAATTTGAATTACAGGTGCAGGATTGAAATATACTGTTTTATTGTTTGCATAGGGTAAATTTGGGTTGAAAACTTAAGAGGAAAGATCACAACTTTGAAAACCTTGTCTTTGAAAAACCTTGCCTTTAGATCTCAACTCTTAAAAACTTTGAGTTCTTTGCACAGGGTAAGATCACACTTTTCATTGCAAAAGAATTGTGATCTATAGATGACCCTTTAGATTATACCGGCAAAGATCACAGACAGCAAGACTTAGATCACACTTTTTTAAGAATGATCCATGTATGTTTTTGTTGTAGTGTGTGGTCTAGCGAAAATATTGGAATTTTACGTTTTTCCTTCCCAAAAAAATTACGTTTTTGTTGGCCGCACACGTGCAAACACTCTACTTGTTGCAGGTAATGAAAATAATTTAAGACACATACAGGAAACAAAGACTAACAAGAAATTGAAGAGATGGTCAGGTTGTTATAAGTTTACCCAAAACAAAAACCGACGAGAGCAGCAGATGGTGATTTCCTGCCAATCATAGAATGATTGATGGGTGGATATACTTTTGCTTAATTGGTTTGTACAACTCGCATTGATTCACAGGGCAGGGATCACAGTAGTCGTTGACATAACAGATTATAATTTTAAAGCGTATGCTCCGCCACATTGTTTGCGGAACTGGCCCTTGTTGTAATAAATGGGTAACATGGGAGTGGTAAAAGCTAGTACTGTTAATACTTGGTTCCAATAATGAAAGTTTATAAATGAAATATTTTAATATGGAAGACTTTCGCGAATGAGCCTTTGATCGCTTCAAGAGGTCTGTTCAACCTGGATTCGTTAACCTGAACTATTAAAAAGAGAAATACAGCAAAATATCTGAAGTAAGCGCGCAACACACTATATATATTTCCAAGTGTTGGACGTTTAATCTTTTCGAAACAATCGTTATGGTACAACATTAATTAGTAGTCTAATAATTTGAAATCCCAATTACTCACCAACTTCCTAGAGCAAAATGTTAAAAAGAGAAATACAGCAAAATGTTAGTTATCTCCTCCTGCACAGATAAGATCCCCGTCTCTCAAATTCTGTCTTTCTGCCAAAATCATCAAATACCGTAAGTACTTGAAATCCCAATTACTCACCAACTTTCTTACAATTTTTAAACCTTTCAGTTACTATTCTATCTGTACGGATGGTATTTAAGTAACGGAGTTAACTCGATGGCTATATATGGGCATCTCTAATCTTATTGAAAGGGATGAACTCGATGGCTATACATTTTTTTTATGGCAATTTTTTCTTTGATTGAAATTTTGGATAACTTCATTCAAACTTACATCCAATACCAGAATACATTTCAATCAATCTAAAAAGTGATTACATAATTGTTTACGAGAAAAATCGAAATCAAAATACAAGAAATCAGAAACTAAATGCAAATACCGATTATATGTAATATCGGGATGAGAGAGAACGAAACACACACAAAGATATCTTATTCTTTCATAAGAAATGGAGGGGGAATGAAAAAACGATACAATCCGTAATCAGTTTCGAAAAGCTTTTGTAATTGGCGCTATCTTTCGCTTTATATGTTTGTGATATTTGTCCCCCAACTAAAGTTTCTTGCGATAACCTCCAGGTGCATCAAAATCATCATCAGAGTCATGACGACTGACAATACAAGCTCCCGATATGATATCTTCGCAAGAAAAGCCGTCGCAGCAATGATGGAACAAGCCGCAGCCTTCCCCCTCATTATAGCACACACCGTCCCAGATAGAAGCATCCGCACTATAAGCTAATAAGACCAAGACCATGGAAACCAAGAACAAACTCGTAGCCTTTTTGCTCTCCATGGTTTTGCTACGTACTGAAGTTTGCCGTCTTGTGTTTCTTGCTGAAATATTTGTACAAATCAAGTTTGATGTGTTTATGCTTTTATAGATGGATGATCAGTTAGTGCAAAACAACGATTTGTGAAGTCAATGAATGAACAATCAATAAATTAATAAAAATGAATTATTGCATTCATTATTTATTTTCACGCAACAGATTTTAAATTTTAAATTTTAGCTAGTGGAATTATTGTATTTACTTTTAATTTTAAATAATTTGCTTAGCTTTCTGTGAATGTAACCTATAATTCAAAACGATCATAGAGCTTCTTTACAAAGGGAAAGAATTGAACTTCCCACCAACATTATCTATACTGAAAAGAAATTACTAGAATTTTTGTTCCTGAGAGAAAATAAAAGATACAATCTACCCAATAATATATAGGAGAGCTATCCAAGTTACCATTGGATCGTTTTACAGATTAATAGTGCAAAGCAACGATTTGTGAAGTCCATGAATGAACTATCAATAAATTAATAAAAATGAATTATTGCGCATTCATTATTTATTTTCACACAACAGATTTTAGATTTTAAATTTATTTTCACAATGAATTAGAGCTACTATTTACCAGACATTATCTGGGGGCAAGAAGGATTTTAAATTTATTTTCACAATGAATTAGAGCTACTATTTACCAGACATTATCTGGGGGGGGGGGGGGGGCAAGAAGCATCTTCACTGCAGATATCATGTACCCACTGTTCGCATTGTTCTGATAATAAAATCCAAGTCAACTCGATCTTGTCTACCGCGCTACATGTGATAGTATCATTCAAGACGTCATTAGCTACGTCTTAGTGTTGTAAAGTCTAAACAATTCCTTGTTTGTCAGGTAGCGTTTGCTTTGAAGTTTCCTCGAACCTGCTGCAGGTATAAATGGGTCCCGTCCCAGCTAGTTCTTTTTTAACCTGATTGACTGGGGTATCCTCAAACTAAAATGGGGTATGCCCAATTTTAAAGGGACACTTTTTGTGGGTTTTAGGGGGAGTTTTAATGGGTAAGTTATTCTGTATCCTTTTTGTAGTTGTAGGAAATCCTACACTACACCCCTCACTAAATTCTACTCAATTAACACATTTTGAATATGAATGATTATAGATTTTATTGATTATTCTCTTGAAATGTTTACTGAAGAAAGTTAGAACAGTTAAGGAAATTACAATCACTCCAAAGTTTCTCTCTCTAATAACTTGCCTAACAATTCCAAAGACCTCTCTTACAAATGACTTACTCGACCCTTTATATAGGATATTACATAGTGGATGACGGTTAAGCCGTCCTTTATTTTCGGGAATCTTTTCGCGAAGTGTCGCATTGTATAAGTGTTAACTCTCGCGACACTCCTAAATCTCGCCATGTCTTCACGCTTTCCTCACGTTTTGACTATCGTCATTCGGTTACGTCATTTATTTTTCTTCCCCGCGACCCCTCGCAATGTCGTTGTCTATTAATCTCGCGAAGTGTTGTTGTCGCGATATTCGATCCTACATCTTGCCTCTTCTCATGTATTCTGCGAAGTAGAGAATGTCATGAGAATTAATATTTCGACAAGTCGCCACTGCTTATTCTCCGTTTATTTTTCTTTTTCACCGACAAGATCCCGTGAATTTAGGAATGATCATACGTGTCAGAAATTTTATTTTTTACCTGCTATTCCTAAGTTTACTCTTCTCCCGTCTATTTAAGAGGAATCTCCTTTGAAAAAACTCTTTTCTTCTTTTTTACTTCATCTTCTCTATCGTCTGTAACTTTTCTCCAAGTACTTTCCTTCATTATCTTCCTGCTATAATTCTTCTCACTCTGTTTTTATGGCATCAAGGTCTCCATTGATTTTATTAATTTTGATTACTTCATGATTGATCTCTTTTTTGTAATCTTTTATTTGAATATTGCTTCTTCTTTTAATGTTTCTCCCACTATTTTTTATTTCAAATAAGACAAACCCGGCTCCAAATTCAACGTTAAGAACCTAATATTTCTTCGTGTTCAAAATTGAAATCCTTTGCTTCTAAAAAGGCAAATTTACTGCGAGTAGCAAGGTATTTAAGAAACATTTACTCTTTTAATAACAATATTGTTGCCTCTGTTTCTTATTTAACTTGTAATTCGCAGGATGACAAAAATGAAGGTAGATCTCCCAAGAGGCATCGCCACTCTAAATCTGTCGCACCTTCTGTTTCCTTCCCTGGATTCAAACTTGCTTCTTCTCCTGTGGTGCCTTCATAAGCGATTCATCTCTTCCAACGATTGCCTCGCAAGATAAACCAACTCCTTCTCTTCAAGATAATCCATCCTCTCCTGCGATATCCTTGCGAATAAATCAATTCTCGAGTTTTACGTGGAATGACATTCTTCAAAATGTACCCTCTCCACTCTTTCTCTTAATACTTTTCTTTCTCCTTCAACTGTTTGCCAGACTTCTCCAACTGGCATTCTTATGATCAAGAATGATTCAGCCCACCAACATTATCTATACTGAAAAGAAATTACTAGAATTTTTGTTCCTGACAGAAAATAAAAGACACAATCTACCTAAACTATATCCCAATAATATATAGGAGAGCTATCCAAGTTACCATCGGATCGTTTTTCAGAATTTTTTACGGAAATTTGCACGATAACTAGTAACACCTAAATAAAATGAAAATTAAGGATAGCCCAAATAAAATGAAAATTAAGTATCCTGGACATGTAGACATCACTAAATAGTATTGATGTCTATCTGGCATTGTTCTGGAATTAACTTTGAAGGTTGGTGCAAAACACAACATTTGGGGGGCAAGAAGCATCTTCGCTGCAGATATCATGTACCCACTGTTCTCTAATAATAAAATCCAAGTCAACTCAATCTTGTCTAGTTATATGTGATTGTATCATTGTAGACGTCATTAGTTACGTCTTAGTAGAGTTAACCAGTGGAAGATTGCCGCATTTGATTTGGCAGATCAAGAGTTCCGATATCTCCCAGCACCACCATCTTTAGGGCATCATAGTATGTATCGTTGGTCAAGAATTCAATGATATAATCTGGATACAATAACACGACCTTTTTCCATACTACTGTAACAATTCACCGTGGGCGCAACAATATTCAGCAGCTAAAGGATCAATAAGGAATATAGACATTTGATCAAAATAACATCATCAAACTCATAGTAGACCATTTCTCTTCCCAATATACTGCACCGCGCCACCTCCATTGATGAACAACTCTTCGACGCCGTATCACCTCACCTTACCCCAGGCAATGCTCTACACTGATTGCCCCAAAAGAACCCCAGTGGAGATTAAAAAGGCGTTGTTTGATATTGGTTCGTAACGTGCTCCTAGACCAGGATGGATAAACAAGTAAGTTCTTTTCAATTTTTTTGGGATACCACTCATGTGCACCTTTTAGCCAAACCATACAAACATAACTCTCATCCCTAAAACTGACCACCCTTCTTCACCCGCTCATTTTCGACCTATAGGATTGTGTAACGTGACATACAAGATCATAGCAAAAATCCTAGTCAACCGGCTAAGACCTATCTTCCCTTTTCGATCAGTCCGTACTGCCGCGCCTTTGTCCCCCAAAGATCAATTCATGATAACATTGCCATTGCTGGCGAATTGTTCCATCATATCAGAACTTCGGCCAACACCAAAGATCCTAAAATTGCTTTGAAGTTAGACATACAGAAAGCCTATGACAGCCTTGATTGGGGTTTTATCCATTGTGCTCTCCCCTCTAAGCTAGGGTTCCTTGACACTTTCATCGATACGATGCTTTGTATCTCTTCGGTCACCTACTCAATAAATGTTAACAGAAGCCTACGGGTTTTATTACACCTACCAGGGAATTAGGCAAGGTGACTTCTCTCCATACATTTTTATTTTGTGTGATGAGATTCTCTCAACAAACCTCGCTAACCTAGAGCACCAAAACAAAAAATCAATGGACTTAAAATCTCCAGACATGCACCCCCAATCCTCCACCTAATGTACGCTGATGACTTACTTATCATGTGCAAAGCCTCACCTCAAAACTGTCATAACCTCAAAACCTTCCGCACTCTTACTCTTGCTCTGCTTTGGTCAAACCATCAACACATCCAAATCTACCATTATCCATCATCCTCACCTATCCCCAGGAATATCAAGCGTTACAAAAACAATTCTCTATGACTACTACGACAATTCCACCAATCTACCTGGGGTCAATATAAGCAAAAGGTAGATCTTGACCCATATATACACCTCTCTCCTCCGGAGAGATTGGCATGAAAAGTGAAAGGATGGAAAACCAAATGTTTAAACCCCAGCAGGAAGATTGGTACTCTTCAAAACATCCCTGACGCCCACTGCCAACCACATAATGCATACACATCTAATGCCCAAACATGTTCACAACAAGATCGACCAGATTAATCGGAATTTTTTTTTGGGCCATGATTCAACCACAAAGTGGCTGCATACCATAGGGCGGGACAAACTTATAAAGCCTAAAACCCAAGGAGGATTGGGAATCCGGAAAAGTGAAATCCACAACCAGGCACTCCTGATGAAAAGAATTTGGACTATTCATGACCCGCCGTACGCCTACACATCCATGTAAGTAGAGCGAAATACCTAAAGGATGAGGAGATCCCGGGAAACTATGACAATATCCCGGACACTGCCCGGCCCGATGTGGAAACAGGTATGTTCTCTGATACCCATCCTCAAATCCAATTATCAGTACCAGATCTGAAATGACACCATAACTAGTATTACATCAAACTGGATCCCCCACTACCAACCACTGACTCCATCACAATGCAACGGCATAGACAAAGTTTGTGCTCATTGATCCGATTTATCAATCAATGGAATCGATCGACTAGCTAGACTCTTGACGGGACACCATGCTAATCATCAATATCCACCTACCACAGACAGGATCGACAGATAAAATAGTTTGGCCACACCATAGATCTGGTAAATACACCACCAGTTCGGGAAACAATCAACTAGCACTCCAACTGGAAACCAACCAACCCAACCTTCTACCCCATCCAAGTACCTGTGGACGCTCCCCTGCCCACCAAAAATCCGGCTTTTCTTGTGGAAAGGTCTTAATGAAGGATTAACAACCTTCAACACCCTACACCATATCCACCTCACATCCTCCCCCTTATGCCCGCTTGCAACCTAGATTCGGGATCAAGGACACTTCTTGCTTCACCGTCAAATCACACCGAGGCCTGGCAACTCTGTTTTTCCCAAACCGATGAGCGACCACGACTTTGCCCGACACAAACCCCCATGCATTGCTAACCAAAATTCAACCTTGCAACTTTTGTTAACTTCAAAAATCCCATCCTATGCTACCACAGCCTTCTGTTTCCTTATTTGGACGCTCTGGATGGCCAGAAACCAACTCGTTTATAGGAGACAACGACAAAGACCAGCTGACGTTGTCCTATGGCCTTCCAACTCCAACAAGAGTTCACCTGGGCCAATAGTTGATCACCCACCTTCCTACCGAATCAATTGCAGTATCCCACCACCACCTCCCATGGCAATCACACAAGAACAATCTACATCGGATGGAGACCTCCAGACCCAGACTGGATCGATAAATACAGATGGAGCCGCGAGAGGACACCCGGGACATGCAGGGGCAGGTCTTATTTGCAGATCATCAGGCACCGCTACTATCAAGGCGATTTCTCAACCTTTGGGAATCACTACCGCTCCAATGGCGTAAACACAGGCCCTTTCTCACGGTAAAGAACCGCAGCTGTGACCATCAATGGACAAAAGTTTGGTTCGAGACAGACTCCACCAGCATAGTACAACTCATCAAAACAAAAACACCACCACCTTGGTACCTTCAAGCGATGATCGAAGAAATCGTCCTCACTCTCCAAATTATTCCACATCACATGCTCACACATATCTACAGAGAGGGAAACCAAGCAGCGGATGGACTTGAAAACAACGCGGCGGATAGCAGCGAAATTAATAATTTCACTGCTTCCATTTGGGATCACACGATTCCAAATTTCTTAACTTCCATTACTTTCAATGATACGTTAGGAATAACGTATCCCCGTGTACTAAACTCTTAGTTTTCTTTTCCATTTATGATTGCTTCAACAAAAAAAAAAAAAAAAAAAAAAAAAAAAAACTTTGCTCATTTGAGCTATTTTTTTTTTTATTCTTCGGAAACTCCAAATTGACCATGGTTGGGATCTTGCGGTTTGTCCCGACTCTAACGCGGACCCACACCAATAATATGTCCGCCCCTCGTTGGTCTGTGGTTTTTTGGGTATCCCCACCCTCGCTAAGAATAAACTCGTAGCCTTTTTGCTCTCCATGGTTTTGCTACTAAACCAGGGGTGCACGTTCCCCCCTTCACCATTGGCTACTTATTTTACCCTAGTTACTCCTCTCGTTTTTATATCTATACATTGGAACTAGAAAAACAAAATCAGATTATCTTTTTCTTCTACCTAGAAAAACAAAATCTGATTTATCTAAAGAACAACGAAAACAACTTTAGAAATTTATCTACAAAACAGCCTGATTTAAAAACAACTTTAGAAATTTACGCGATTGAATCATGCTTCTAAATCTTATAGATTTTCAGTTCATTAAAGTTTACAAGCTTCTTTAGCCATCACCACTTGCACTTGGTTGCAATTTTCCATTAGACTAGTACTACACCAACTTTATTGATCGCACAAAGTACAAACTTTTCATAGGGTGTTTTCTTTTTTATAAATGATGATCAAAAAAATTTCTAATCGGGGAGGAACAAAAAAAAAAAAACTTCATTAGACCCCTGAGGTGTTCAGTTACTTCTCATTCCAGCTGTAGCTATAAAATGAGAATTGATGATTAATAATATGAAATTGATCCATGAGGTGGTTTCGGATTTGATCATCAAATTACTAGATTTTATAAGAGTTTGATTTAATTGTCTCACCTTAATCGACTTCTCACATAAAACAGAGACTTTTTTTTTTTTTAATCACCATAATCATGTATCTTGTGGAGACTGCTTCTTCTTTTTTTTTTTTTTGGTCCAGAAGAAGAAAATAGTGGAGACTTAAAAAGGAAAGAGAGTTTGAACCGGGACTTGTGCCCACTTTATTGTTTCTCCTGATTATTATATATTTCCAAAATTAAATATGAATTACCATGGTTAAGGAATATCCAATAAGGAAGGGAGGAACGTGCACCCCTGGTTTAGTAGGGGTGCACAAAGTCGCAGGATGATCAGTTAGTGCAAAAGCGAAGTCAATGAATGAAACTATCAATAAATTAATGAGAATGAATTACTGATTTTTCCAAGACGTCATTAATTAGCTACGACTTAGTGTTGTAAAGTCTAAACAATACCCCGTTTGTCAGGAGCGTTTGCTTTGAAGCTTCCTCGAACGGTCGAACCTACTTCAGGTATAAGTGGGTCCCGTCCCAGCTAATTGTTAACATTATGAGCTTCGATATTAAAACTACTATTAATAGTAAGTTAAGATCGTGCACTGAATATAATGCTTGCACGACTGAAGGGGAGAAAATGATCGTGTTAATAGGTAATAGCCTGAAAATTTTGAGAACTACTCGCAAAAGAAAATCCACAATTATTAGTGTTAATCTATTTAATCTGAGTTGTTACATCAGATTAATTAGTTTTAATTATTTTAGAGAATTATCTTATTGTGTAGTAAGTATGTACCTAGGCCTCCAAAATTAATTTAAAATGACGAAAAAATCCCATAATTATACAGGATCGAGCTCAATATACCAGTCAATTAGTATTACCGTATTATATGGGACCGACCTCATCTTTGTACCAGCTGCTTATATAATCTTCATTATCGAGCAAAGGCATAATCGGTACATATAATCCAACAATTTTTTTAAGAACAATAATTTCCCTACTTGGTTCCAATAATGAAAGTTTACTTGATGTATAAAATGAAATATTTTATTATGGAAGACTTTTCGTGAATGAGCCTTTGATCGGTTCAAGAGTTACTTGCATGTCTGTTCAACGACTTCCGTGGCGGAGTCGGAGATTAAAATTAAAGGGGCTAAATTAAAATTTTATAAAAAAAATGGATTTAATGGACTAAATACTAAACACGGGATGGGCTAAATAGAGAATATAACATGAATTTTAAGGGTTTTTATAAGATTATTAGGATTTTGGGGGTGGGGTAAAATATCCGAAGTAAGCAAAGCACGCGACACACTATATCTCCAAGTGTTGGACGTTTAATCTTTTCAGAACAATCGTTAGTAATACTACAACATTAATTAGCAGTCCGATACTCTGACTAAAATCAAATTTCAAAATGCTAATTTCATTGTTTTATAGTGGTAAACTTAGCAGGTGATACGGGTGATTTGAGTTCAAAACTTGTCAATACCAAATTTTTTACGGAAAATGGGTCATTTGTCCAAGTATTTTTAAAACACGGTTCAAATGGACGAGTAAAAATTAGTATGGGTGAAGTGAACAAAACAAATAAAATAGAAAAGATGAAAACCGGATTCATGCTTTGACTTAAACTTAAAAAAATAGCAAGGATGAAACTGGATGCATCCTCGTAAATTAAAAATAAGAAAAACTATTTGAAAGTGGGCGGGATGGAACCGTTTACATCCTCACTATTTTTACATTTTTGTCCATTTAAACATGATCAAAATCTAACTCGTCCTTTTCACCCAAAAATGTTGATTTTGGTCTTTTGAACAAATATTAAATTTAGAATTTTTACGGAAAAATTTGGAGGTATTTATCATTTTAGGCACAATTTTGAAAATTAAATGTATATCCATTATGCAAACCACCACAAAGGAAACATAATATTTTATGTAGCCATACTTTAGCTTATACATCAACTAATTTTCTATTGCTTTAGAAACACAAAATAGCTTATACATCAACTAGTCATACTTTAGAAACACAAAATTGTTCAAAAAGAACAAAATCAACAATTTCTGGGTGAAAAAGACAACTTAGGTTTTGATCTTTTGTTTAAATAGCCAAAAAATTAAAAAGATACTATTTAAATGGACAAAAATTTAAAAATAGGCATGATGTAACCCAGTTTCATCCTCGCCATTTTCAAATATTTTTTTCTTATTTTTATTTTACACATGATGCATCCAAGTTTCATCCTTGCTATTTTTTTAAGTATAAGCCGGGATGAATCCCGCTTTTCATCCTTGCTATTTTTTTTTGGCTATTTCACCCGTATTTTTTTACTCAATTTAAATCGTGTTTTAAATTTTTTTAGACAAATGACCCATTTTCTCTTCTAGAAAGGTGATACTTTCATTTTAGGCACAATTCTCGAAAATTGAAACAGAGTGAAAGTAACCGCATAATTGTTTACAAGTGAAATAAAAACCAAAATAAAATGCATTTCAAGCAAACTGAAAAAACAATTACATGATTGTTCACAAGCAAAATAAAAAAACAAAATACAAGAAAATCAGAAACGAAATACAAATGCAAAGATTTGGAATGTCCGGATGAGAGAGGACGGAATACACAGAAATAATCCTGTTCTTTCACGGGGAATGAAGGTAAAGGAAAACGACAAAATGCGTAATCAGTATCCACCTGGAGCAGCAAAATCATCGCCAGGATAGTTGTTGTGCTGAATACAAACTCCTGATATGGGATCATTGCAAGAAAAGCCGTCGCAGCAATGATGATGGAACAAGCGCAGCCTTCCTCCACATTATAGCACACACCGTCCCAGATAGAAGCATCCACGCTATAAGCCAATGAGACCAAAAAAGCATGGAAACCAAGAATAAACTCGTAGTCTTTTTTGCTCTCCATGGTTTTGCTACTGAAGTTTGCCGTCTTGTGTTTCCTGCTGAAATATTTGTACAAATGGAGTTTGATGTCTTTATGCTTTTATAGATAGATGGATGAGTTAGTGCAAAGGGAAGTCAATGAATGAATTATTGCATTTATTATTGATTTTTACAATACGAATTTTAAATTTTAGTAGGGGGGGCAAGAAGAAGCATCTTCGCGGCAGATATCATGTACCCACTGTTCTCTAGTAATAATAAAATCCAAGTCAACTCGATCTTGTCTAGCGCGCTACATGTGATTGTATCATGGGATTTTATATAAAATGCCCATGTGGGGAAATGCATTTAAGAAAATGCCCACGTTTTTTTCATTATATATTTAATGCCCATGTCGTTTGATTTTCCGTCTGAGCCCACCAAATCAGTAAAATCTCATGGACTTAGTCAATTTCTCATTTGACGAGATGAGATTTTAATGGGCGCAATTACTAAACTGTCCAATATCATAACATCATCTCCCACCGTCCATTAATTAATCAACGGCTCATGTAGTATAAAGTGTTCTGCATATTAAAAAGGAAGTAGTGCGATCCAAACAGGTGAAGGAGTATAGATGGAATACGTGTCCATCTACCCTACCACGTTTCTTAGGGAGTATAGAGTATCGAACACATTCTCGGAGGGTTCTGCTAACTGAATTTTATTCATAGTGTGAGATTAGAGAAGTGTAAAATAAAGAGGGGAAATCGATGTGAGGTTCGTGGTTATCGTCCCGTAATTGTAGATTTCTTCTTCCGATGCCAATAGCAAAAGAACAACAGATTTAGGAATTTCTAAACACATATTCGGGATGGGTTTACGTAAGAGTTTCTCCATTGTTATAGATTGCAAAGCAATAAAGTATTTGGATTTGCTTGATAATTTGGGTTATATTCAATTTGAATTCGCAGCAGCACAAGATGGAAGTTGGGGTTTCTTGCTGTAGATTCGTTTCTTAAAAATTGGAAAATCGGTTAATAGAACTGATTTTACTTTTTGCGATGGGTGGAGCTGTTTAGGATGGAATTGAATGGAGATGGCGAAGAGTGGAGTTTGAATTTGCAGAAATGATGACCTAATTAGTTTTGGTTCTTATAGAAATTTGGGGATTTTATTGTATTTCAATTCTTTTGCTAATTCATGAATCGGGTGATTGTAATTTTAAATGAATGGATGATTTATGATTGTCAATAGATTACCACAGTGATTTCTAGGACCGGAGACGGTATCGGGCCACGGAGAAGAAAGAGCGTTAGCAGTGCAATCTTGACGCCTCCTCAAAAGTGGACGATCTTAACACAGTTTAACCAGGTCTCGGGCATTTAACACAGCTTTAACCAGTCCTAGTTGCATGGTTCAAGGACTTTAACACCGTAAATGAGTCCCTGGTGGCACGATTCTGGGCTTGGATGTCTTTCCTACCGAGTAATTATTGCCACGTACACAATAACGTCCAGGTTAGCCGTTTTTTCAAAAAACGGATGGAAAAAGTCAAACCATGGGCATAAAATATATAATGAAAAAACGTGGGCATTTTCTAAATGCATTTCCCCCACATGGGCATTTTATAAAAAATCCCTTGTATCATTCAAGACGTCATTAATTAGCTACGACTTAGTGTTGTAAAGTCTAAACAATACCCTGTTTGTCAGGTAGCATTTGCCATGAAGCTTCCTCGAAC
Source organism: Papaver armeniacum (assembly GCA_023531295.1). Classification (NCBI taxonomy): domain Eukaryota; kingdom Viridiplantae; phylum Streptophyta; class Magnoliopsida; order Ranunculales; family Papaveraceae; genus Papaver; species Papaver armeniacum. The sequence goes on along the minus strand of JAJJWW010017283.1, from coordinate 31,768 downwards.
CTACTTCAGGTATAAGTGGGTCCCGTCCCAGCTAATTTAGTGGTGTCTAGCAGGTTGGACTTGCAGCGAGGCCGGCATTGTTAAAAGAAATACGAGTATTAAAATGGAGGATGCTGGAGTGTGAGGTTTTTCCGGAATTGGGAAAAATGCTGGGAATGGGATCCAATTCTATCTTTTACCAACCCCACGATAAAGAGCTTGTAAAAGGAGCGTCATATTTTTATCCGGAAGATTCTCGGTAAAGAGTTAAGTCAACATAGAGTAATTATCGAAGGGAAAATCTATAAGAGCATCTCCAATGCTAGAGGTCAAGGTCATCCTATTTGGATGTCTTATTTATACCTTTTTGGTTGTGGGTCATTTACTATAGGACAAAAAACTAATAAAGAGAAAGGCTCATTACCTAAAATCCATCTCCAATCCCTGGGTCCTATCTTACACTTTTTATAAATCTAGACACAAAAGATGATGTGGACTTATGACTCCAGTCATGAAGAAAGTCTTATTTAGACTTTCTCCTTTACTCCCAACTTTAGCCATGTCATCTTACCTATGACCCTCACCTTTGCATTGGAGATGAAACTTTGGTGAAAAAAGTATTAAATCCTATGTGTCATGCTAATTTAAGACCTCTACCCTTGCATTGGAGATGCTCTAAGACATCGGTATTACGACAAACTATTAACAAAATGACCATACTTTAGTTAAGTACAGAGTTGAGCGGTGACTCAATGTTAAATATGTAGATGTGGAAAATCCTACCACTACATCCAAAGGATCTCAAACATACACAATGAAGTAAACAAGCAAGAGATGAACAAGAATACAAGATATACGTGGTTCTATGATTACCTACGTCCACCAGGGTAAAGGGATGATCTTATTACTTGATTCAAGATTACAAGACGAGTGCTTTTCTCTCAAAACTCTAGGTGTGCTCTCTTTCCTCACTTCTTACTTGAGTTCTACCTCTCTACATAGTCTCTATTTATAGTCACATGTGATGATACATCCAATACTACGATGTTGGGCCTTACGTAGCTTCATTGATGTTCTTCTCTGATGATCAGTCGATGCTTTGCCGATATGCCTATTTGTTTAGGCTCGAGATATCTAGCCGAGCCGAGTGATGTCCCTTCTGGATGTCCCACTACCCGATGTCGCTTGTTTGGTGGAGATGACCGATGTCGCCCTTTAGGTCCCCGACCGAGTCTTACTTTTGACCGAGCTCTTCTTATCTCTTCACCAACTCTGTCAAGGCATTTATTGTTCTTGTACCCAATGAGCATCACATCGAACTTTTTCCCCTTTTTATGTCGGCCTCACGTTCGCTCGCCTCTTTTCTCGCTCAGATTTGGTGAGGTGATTTAGTACTTCTAGTGCTTATTTCCCTTGGTATGCCATTGCCTAGGATTGTTCCACTTGTCCCTGTGGATTATTTACACCTACATTTATGCCCCTTCTTCCGCTCGTGTGGTCGACACGAGGGGAAGAAACCGCCTCGTCTTCCCACGTTCTTGACCATGCCGGGTTTCGCGCCATGTTGTTCCCCACTACCTTTAGTTATTGCAACCTGTTTACCTTCTCCAACGGTTACGTAGATGTGGTTTATAAGTCTGACCCTTAAATCTTTGGTTTTTCTTTTCATTCTTTTCTCGCAGCTTTCTTTTCCTTCCTTCTCTGTTTTCTCCGCTTCTTCTTCATCGTTATCCCGTCATACCTTCCGACAGGTTTCTTCCTTCTCTTTCAATATCTCAAGTCTTATCTAGCTTTGCTGCCGTTTTTCGTTTCCGTTGTCGTTGTAGATTCTGATTTCTGCCGTTTCTTCACTTTCCCAGTTGTTTCTTCAACTAACTTCCATGGCGTCTTCAACTCCTTCCATGATGGAATAGAGGTGCGTGATTTATGTATTTTCTGACGAAGATGGTGTGCCGCTTGATTCCCTATTTGTTGTTGAGAGCCCTTCTAAGCATGATCATCGTGCTTTGGATTCCATCTTTTCGATAATCCTTATTCCTTTTCATGTAGGACTGACAAGAGAATTGCTAAAGATTTGTCGAATGGCAGCGGTTTATCCAACAGAAGGAAGGATGAGTTCAACCTCCATGGCTATGACGTCGGGCTCTTGTCGGTCCAAAAAGGCGTTTTGAAGAAGGATGATGTCATGAAGTTTCCACACTCGGCCAAGGTGACCATCGTCACCCAGGGGTCGATTAGACTCGGGTTGCGTTTTCCTTTGTATGATCCTAACCGTTCGTTTTGGTATGAAGCTCTCTAAGATCCGCCCGTCCCTGCTTTGGCTCAACGGAATGGCAACACCTTTCGAATCTTATCCGAGTGGGAGAGACACAAATCGAGGCGAATGTACTCCTACTCCTTGGTCCACCTACGATCCTTCTCGGGTGGGTGACTATACTCTGCTAGTTTTCTTTGATAATTATTGGCGGACTGCTACCAATGGTGATCTCGCGCGGGTTTTGCTTCTAGTCCTCATCGCCATAAGACTCTTCTTGAAGGTGTCAAGAAGCTTTTGTTGGACGAAGATCCCGAGGGAAGAGTTCCAACAAGCATGCCCGTCATACTAGTGACACGGCTTGGGACCGAGTTCCTTTAGCTATTTACTGGTCCTCTTTATCGAGCGGCAAGTTTTCTTCTCCTAGGCCGAGTCTTATCCCTTTGGGTAGTCAATGTTGATCGAATAAGTGTGTTTCCCGTTTTTTGGATTTAACTGATCGGCTCAGGTGACTAGTAGGGTGATGTTTTGATTTTTGTGTTTTACATCCTAAGTCCCAGAGCGTTCCTTCTGAGTCTCTCAGTCATCGGAAGAGCGATGGGGTTCTAGCGCAAGAGCCGAGGAGGAGACAGGGAAGGTAACAAATATATTGTTTTCTCATTGCAAGTACATGTACTTGCCCTATTTGTTGCCTTGAATGGTTCGACATCGGCTCATGTGCAGAAAAGCTGGAGGTGCTTCTTGGGCGAGAGATGGTGAGGATCTCGAGGATCGGTGCCTTTATCGCATTTTTTGAGGAAGTCGCCTCAGAAAACTTCTGATATTTCGTCTATCCTTGTAGGTGGGAAGCCTAGTGGGAAGGGCAAGGAGACCAAGGGCGACTTATCTGCTCCGGGAAAAACTTGCTGACATTGTTGTGTATCTTGAATCTGATGGTGATGATGAGGAGGAACTTTTTGATGGAGAGGACGAGGTCGATGATGGTGAAGAGGATCTTTCGAGTTTGCTCGGAAAAAACACTTCACAATATTAAATCTCTTCTTTATTTCGATATCAGGAAGACTGCAACGATCATCATATCTGGGTATTGTCTTGATTCAAAACATAAACCCTTGCTCTATGAAGCTAAATAGGTTGTTCGAATGTTGATTCTTAACTCTTTGCAACTGCTGCATCTTAAGAATAAGAACATTCTAGTTCAAATGTCTAAACTGACACACGGAAAGAATATGACAAGCTTTCTGGGCTTGCCTAGGAGGATCATAGGTTTCCTATTTCAATTATACACACAAGCTGGTGCACAGATTTCTAATTTCAAGTAAAGTATTTAAGCTTAAGATGAATTGCATTACAATATTGTTGTCTCTCTTTTGCACTTCAAGTTAGAAATGTCAATTATGTTGTTCTCGAATTTCTTTTTTCGCCAGTGTGCGGAAGAGAATTTGAAACCTTTTTTTATGAATAAGATGTTGAAGGATTATGTAAACACAAATTGTATATTTGAATTGATGACAAAAAGTATCGATACACCTAAACGGGGAGACATTAGAAAGCCTAACCCAACAAAAACTAAATACATGGATGGAAAAAAAGAAAGAAGAGGAAATCGGATCTAGTTAACTTGTTTATGTTGTAGAATATTGACGACTTTCTGGTTAATTTGGATTGCCGGACGTCCCCAAAATAACCTGCAAGAACAAGTAGCCGTTCATTCTAGTTAAAATGATATTGTGAACCTAGAAATGCCATTTTTTTTTTTTTTGATTGGAAGAGAGAAATTTTATTAGAATTAAGAAGAATTTACAAGAAAGCTACTAGATGTAGCAAAAACAAAAAGAAAACAAGCGAAATCAATAAACAACAGTTTCCCAATTGCTCACTGTATAAGAGAAATTAGTGTATGCTCTTTTCCCAGCAGCAGCGGCCCAAGAGAGGACTTGAACTTTGACGTTTTCACACAGTTCAGAGTCAGTCTTGAACTTATAGTTTTCATTGAATGTACGACAGTTACGTTCACTCCAGAGTGTCCAAATAACTGCAGCCGGGATTAAATTCCATAAATCTCTTCCAACACTACTGGCAATGAAGATGTTTGGCCTAGAAATGCCATCACTTCGTATGTTCTCTGGAACTTGCGAATTCCACTAACAATGCCCCTTGTAGCAGCAGTAACAATTTCACTATATTTGCTGAACATATCTATAAAAAAAAAATATGCTATGTAGATTGTTCATTATAAGAGAATCATTAGCGATGAATCAAATAACCGATTAGCATGTAGTCGAAGAGCAGTAGAGATGAAAAATGCCCCTTAACACTAAGTACATTTTCCCACTCTTTAAGTTTTTTGCAAGCATGAGACATCCCATTTTTCTTGTCAGATATCGTTTATAATACTCGTAGTATCAACTTCAAGTTGTATAGCACAGACATGCAGTCTTCCATTGAAATCAATTATAAGAACGAAAAAAAAAAAACTCTTTAAAATAAATTTTTCTATTTGTTTTTTAAGAGATCGATGATTTCGTAAACTAAAAAAACGGAAAGACTCCCTTCACAAAAGAAAAATCGGAAAACCAAAACATTAGACAGTAAATACAAAAACAAAAAAAAAACAAAAAAAAGTCAGCCCAAGTCATCAACACATCATTGGGTGGGATTGACCGTGGGATATAGGGAGGGCTGAGCAGAACCACTGAAGAAAGAAATCCACAATTATTATTGTTAATCAATTTAATTAGTCGCTAGATCAGATTAGTTAGTTTTAATTATAGACTATACGTTGTTTTAGAGAATTATCTTACTGTGTAGTACGATGTACCTAGGCCTCCAAAATTATTTTAAAATGACGAAAAAATCCCATAATTGAGCAGACCCATAATGGGAAGATTCGTTGAGCAAAGCCATAATCGGTAGACATAATCTAATAATTTTTCTAAGAAAAATCATAACATATTATTGTTTACACAAAAAATAAAATCAAAGCACAAAATACCACAATTTTACTTATCCAATTCTTGTATAAGAAATGGAGAAGAAAACAATTTCTATTATTTTAAATGTCTGTCTCCTTTCCGCTTTATATTTTTTTGCCCCCACCTCAGGGCCGTTCTGAGTTGTTTTTGCCTTAAGCGTACAATTTTTTTGTTGCCCCCATAATTACATCAATCATCATTTTTTTCTACAATGGTTAACAATAACAATAGCTTTTAACTATCAAGATAATGAACATATATACAAGCATACAAAGAAGAATGAGAGATTAAAGATGAGAATTACAAAACCTTTACAACTTCACTCCTAAATCCTAATAGCTTAGATTGTTTTTTTCTTTCTTTTGTAATTCCGCCCGATAATGATTATCTCGATGGAATGGGAAAACACTTTCGTTTTTAGACCGACTATTCAATATTCTTTTCCGGTATACAACACAATTATGAATAAGCTCCTAAAATATTTTTATTTTTAACAAAAACCCAAATAGCAGAACAACTATTTTGTTGCCCCTGGGCCTTGTTGCCCTGAAGTGGGGCTTTCCTGCTTCCCCTATTGGCCCAGCCCTGCCCACCTAGAGTTTCCTGTCGCCAGTACCTTCACCAGCATCCCAAATATCAGAGTAATGATGGTTGTTCTTGTCGATACAAACAGCCCATATGAAACCATTGCATGAGAAGCCGTCACAGCAATGAAGTATCCGAGATAGAAGCATCCACATTATAAGCTAAAAGCATCGACACCAAGAATAAACTTTTTGCAAAACGCAATATTTGGAGGGCAAGAAGCATCTTCGCTGCAGATATCATGTACCCACTCTTGTCTAGTTATATCTTCTACTATGTGATTGTATCATTGTACAAGTCATTAGTTACGTCTTAGTAGAGTTAACCAATACCCTGTTTGTTAGGTGGCGTTTGCTTTGAAGCTTCCTTGGAGCTACTTCAGGTAAATTCTTTCTCTATGGATGTTAATTAAGTAATTGAGGCAATGTTGATGGACTCGATGGCAATGGGTATCTCTAATTTTGTTGAAAGAATTGGTTTTTATGGGGTGACTATATAAGCTTTTTAAATCTTGTCTCTTGGAAACGATCATCTTGCAGCAGCCGTCCAAAACACTTTGATTGAAATTTTGGACAACTTCATTCAAACTTACCTCAAATTTATCCTCTCTTGCATTGTTATTAGTTTATGATTGATTTCCCTTCCTAGTTGGTTTCGTAATTCTATAATCGGCTAATTTCCTAGTTTAGTTGATAAACTTTCAGAGTTATTGGAGCCTATATATATAAAGGAGGTCTAGTATACTTCACAAAGACATCCTACACACTGTTATCTGATTAGTTATTAAACCCTAGTAGTAAATATGGGATATCTTCCGGAGGAAATTCAATCAAACATTCTTTCATATATTCCTTGTGAGGCTGTCCTAGAATGCAAACTTGTATCAAAAACATGGAATACTCTTCTTTCTAATAGAAAGACTGCGAAAGCTGGTCTCCTTATTTCTAGATCAGACAATTCCTTATGGAAACCAGAGGTTAAATTAAGCTTTGGATACTATGATGAAATTCTTAGTCTTGCAGCACGGGTTAAACACCGTTTTTCTTATGATGAAATTCTTACACGGGTTGGAAATCGTTTTGTGTTTTATCGGGTTAAAGATCGTGATGATAATGAATGTTCATACAAAAAACTTACAGAGATCAAAGTCAGACGTTCTCTGCGTAACGTACCTATGATGCCAAACTTGATTGGTTCTTGCAATGGTTTGGTTTGTTTATTTGTGCGAGATGATGGAGCACCCATTTTTCATATCTTTAATCCCTTCACAGGAGAATGCTTTGATCTTCCAACAACATACAGCAGAGACGATTACATGGTCATGGGATTTGGTTACAATGCTTCTAGTAGCAATTACAAGGTTGTTAGAATTCTGTACCCCGGCGGTATCCAGAAGGACCAGAACAAAGGATTGGTTCAAATATATACTCTTGGAGGTGATAGCAGTGGCTGGCGAAATGTCGGAGAAATTATTAACTATATATTGGAACCTAACGGTGTCCTTTGGAATGGATCCATTCATTGGTTGACATGTGACCCCAACCAGAGCAGCAACCGGTTGAATATTGCGGCATTTAATTTGGCAGAAGAAGAGTTCCGATATCTCCCAGCTTTAGGGCGTAGTATGTATCGTTGGTCCCAACTTACGCTATTGGGAGGGTATTTAAGCATTTTTAATATAGATCGAATTTATAGGCGCACGTACATATGGTCGTTTAAAAAGAAGCAGCATGATGATGATGATCCATCTTGGGACTGGATTTTGGAGTTCAGTATACCATTTTTTCCTAAACATGAAGATGATGATGATTATTTCGACCACATTCCAAGGAAGGATATATATGAGCCAATTTTCCTTACAAAAAACAAAGAAGTTTTCTTATGGCACAAGACGACAATGAGCGGGGGAGGATATGGTAAACCAATCATTCTTTGTCGCTATGACCCCAAAACTGACTCATTAATCAGGGTTATGCATTGGGGCGATGGGGACGTCACTGCACTTCCACACGTGAATAGTTTTGTTTCATTAAAAGATATGGGAGTAGATTCAAAGACAACTGGATTTGCAGCAGAATGCGGATCATCACTGAGAAGCGGTTGCATGGAGGCTACTACATGTGCAGCAGAATGTGCAGAGAACAAGTTTCAAATTTAACTGGATGCTACTAAATTGATGAGATTATTGGCTTGCTAGGAATCTGTTTCTTTCTCTTCTCGTAATATATGTGTTTCGTTAGATAATTAATGTTCTTTATTTTGGTAACACAATGAAACAGGAATATGCATCTAGAAAGTTACACTTTTTTTTTTTTTTTTTGAAGGTAACCAGTGTTATATTTATTTATATAAGGATTAAACATTGGTTACAGATCTAGGGAACCTAACTCCTATTTTGTCAAGGAACACAATTTGCTGTAGAAAGTTTGGGCAAGTGTGATCCCAACTAGTTGTTGTTGTCGGTGTTGTGCGGTGTGTTTGGTCTTCAATTGCTTTGTTGGCCAATGCATCCGCCGCCTGATTCGCCTCTCTGAAGGTATGTGTGATCTTGTGGTTTGGAATAGTTGATAGGAGTTGTTGTATCTCTTGGATCAGATGAATAAGATACCATGGTTGTGGTTGTTGCGATTTTAGTAGAGACTCCAACGCTTGTGAGTCCACCTCAAACCAGATTTTAGGCCATTGGTGTTCATGTGCCATTCATACCGCTATCAGTAAATCCCATGTTTCCGCTAACATTGATGTGGTGATTCCTAAAGGTGACGCCATAGCTCTCAGTACATTTCTATCGATGTCTCTGCAAATTATTCCCGCTCCCGCTGGTCCGGGGTTTCCTTTTGACGCTCCATCAGTGTTTATTTTAGTCCAGTGTATAGTCGGCGCCTTCCATCCAATGTAAATTGTTGTTGTTGTAGAACTTGGTCATTGCTGACGAGTTGTTGTTGGTCCATTTGCCATTATCGGTACCAAGTGTCGTTGTGCTTATTGATATTCTTCAAACATGACCATAATGATCTGGTAAGTTTGCATGGGTGTTTGTTGTTGTCGCTTGTACACCTTCGCATTCCTAGCCAGCCATATGTGCCATATCGTGAACCCAAATAGCGCCTTGGTGTCGGGTTTGTTTGCAATTGATAAGATCTCCTGAAAGTTGGTTGGACGTTGAATTGTAGTTGTTGAATGGTGTTGTTGCCGGTTTTTATTTTGATCTTCTCCGGTGCCTCCTTGTTCGCAAGATGCGTGATGATTAGTTGCCAGATTGCTCTTGAGCTGGTGTAGTCGAAGATTAAGTGCTCCTCTGATTCGTCCTGTGTGTTACAAATAGGACAAGTGTTGATGTTTGTGATTTGGAATCGGTGTAATTTTTTGAAGGTTGGTAAACCTTGGTTGGTGACTTTCCAAAAGAAAAGCTTAACTTTTGGTGGACATTGTAGTTTCCAAATTGATTTGTAGTCCACGGGGTTTTGGTAATGAATTTGGTTTTTTTTTGGGGGGATTGAATTGAATGTAGCCTGATTTTGTCGTGCAGTTTCCGTGCTTGGAAAAAGGCCGGATAATTTTGTCTTTTTGGTTTGTGTTTGGGAGGTAGATACAGATGATATGTTGAGACAATGGTGGGGGAAGGTATTGAAGATGAGGTTATGGTTCCAAGTGTGAGTAAGTTGGTCGATGAGATGAGCAACCTTTGTTGCCGGTGGTAGATGTTGTGTTATGGCTTGCTGGTCATTCATAGAGATAGGTGTGGAATCCACTTTTGACCAATCATAGTATCTTTTCCGTCTCCAATTAGTGAGAAAACATGTTCCTGCAAAATAACATACAAGTTAGCTAAACTCTTCCATAGGGGACTGGCTAATGATTGAGTCTTTGGGATATGAACTGAAGGTATGAGTGTTCCAAAAGATTTTTGGGTACAGATAGAGGTCCAAATTGAATTCGGTTGTTGTTGTAGATGCCATAGTCTTTAGCGAGAAGCGCTTGGTTATGAACTCTACTTTTCCTTATTCCTAATCCTCCCAAAAATATTGGTTGTGTAATTTTTTCCCATCCAATAGGGTGCATTTTTTTGGATTGGTTATCATGCCCCCGGATAAAGTTCCTTGTAATTTTGTCGATCTTGTCATGGATGTTGACTGGTAGCTGTTGGACTTGCATGACGTGGTTTGCCGTTGGAGTGAGAGCTGTCTTGATGAGCACGAGTCGGCCTGCTTCGTTCAAACACTTAGCTATCCATCCTTTTGCTTTCCTTTCTATTCTGTTGAGCAATTCCACATGCAAGTGTGCGGAGCTTCTACCTCTAGTGAACTGTATGCCCAAATACGTTGGTGGCTCAGAAGTTGTAGTGATATTAAAAGTTGATTGTAGCCGTTGAACTGTGTCTGGGTGCAGTTTTGGGTGATGTACTAGCGTTGATTACTCTATGTTAATAGATTGTCCCACTGAGGTTGAATATGCCTTTAAGAGTGTTTGTAGGGCCAAGCATGAGTTATTATCCGCCATGCAAGTGATTAGAAAATCATCCACGTACATGAGGTGTAGAATTGAAGGCGCCATCTTTGAGATTTTGATACCTTGTAGTACTCCTTGTTGCTCCAGTATCCCCAAGTTCGTTGAAATAACCTATGCACATAAGATAAAGATATACGGTAGGCATGGCAATATCTCGTCCGATATCCGAATCCGTTTCCGATTATTCGAGATCCTATAGGATTTTATCCGTTTTATCGGATATCGGATATAATATGTTATCGGATATTTCTTCCTTAACATATCGGAATCGGATTAAGCTATATCCGTTTGGTTAGATATCCGATATGTTAAGGACGTAATTGTAATTTTCCCAAACCCTTATTTGCCTCCACTAGTCGAGGACTCTTCTCTTCTCAGTTCTCAGTTCTCACCGCCTCTCCATTAAATCTCTGCAAGTCTGCAACAAGTCTGAGGAGTTAGTTAGTCATCTTCGATTGTTAAACTTGGCGTGAAAGATTGAGGGTGTGATGGATTAAGTTATACCCTAAATTACGTTGGTACCAATCTTTCTCTTCTCTCTGTGTAGATAGTTATCTAGTATTGTGGTTTTGTTTGTTTGTTGATAGAATTTGATGATATAGAGTGATGAATTTGTATGAGTTTCTATGAAATTAGAATTTATTAGGGTTTTGAAATCAGAAATTGCAAATTAGGGTTCTTGTTGTTGTTTCAAAATTTGGGTTTTCTTCTCAATCATCGGATAATCTTGTTGAGTTATATTTGTTTGATTTTGGGTATAATCGGCTAATTATTAGGATATTATGAGTTTATTTTGCAAATTACTGTCAGATAATTGATGGCTAATTTTATTTTAATGTTCAGGTTGATAAGTTTGGGATTCAAGCATGTGATTGCAGTGAATGTATTAGGGATTCCACGGAGACACTCTCTAGTCTCTAGCTAAGGTATTTGATTTTCTAATTCTACTTCCATATTGTGTTTATTTCGATGTTTGTGTATAAATGAGAAGCTTTACTATGTGATAGAGTTTAGAATCTATAGATATGATGAATATGCTTGTGGGATTGTATGGATTATATATAGAAAGTAATTGAACCCCATTCTTAGAATAGAATGATTCCTTACTCTTAAAACTCCAGCAATTTGCAAGATAACTGCTCTGAAGCAAGTTCGTAATGGTTCCCTTGTAATGCAATGCTTTGTTCTTGTTAGAATCTTTCTTTGTTTAATGTTCCATTTTATAATCTCACTTGCACAAATGCTTACTTTGTGTTTAATTTAAATATAGATCGCTTGCAAAAATGTTTAAAAAACCAGCCAAGGGCAAGACAGTTGCAACCTCAAAGTCAACCCCTTTGCCTCAATCTCAATCAAATGTTGTCATTTCTAGGGATGGTTCACAATCACAAAGTGTTCAAGCTTCGATGGTTGGCTCAACACCGGCACTAGTGACAGGAGATTACGAGAACTTAAGAGAACCCAATCAAGATAACATGCCGGGCTCTCATACAGATGATGAAGATGGAGAAGTTGGTGAGGATCCACCGATAAGCGCTCAAGAAAAAGATTAGAGAAATAAGGTCACCGGTGTGGGATGAATTTGAAAGGGATTGTAAAGTAAGACACAACAAGAAAACACACGTGAGGGAAGTCAAGTGTACTAGGTACATGCCATCATTGCAAGAAGGTAGTTGATCTTTGATAGTGTCACAGGTGGTACTACAAGGTTACTTTAATCATCTAAAGATTTGTCATAAGAGACCACAGAACAAGGATGGACAACAAAAGATTTCTACTTCACCGAAACAAAGAGGTAACAAAGCTTTAAAATTAGCTAATTGGCGTATGATCCTGCAGTTTCTAGGGAATACATGGTTAAAATGATTGCTAAGCATGATTACCCTCTAAACATGGCTTTACATTTTTACTTTAGAATGTATTGCAAGTCTTTGAACCCTACCATGTAAGATCATGAGTAGAAACACAACCGAGAAGTGATTTGATGATGTTTTTCATGAACGAAACAAGATTTGCAAGTAGTATTGGATAATTTGACCTCTAGATGTAGTCTTACAACTGATATGTGGACTGCTAAGCATACTAAAGATGGGTATTGTTGTGTAACATGCCACTACATAGATGATGAATGGAATTTGGTTAAGAAAATATTAGCTTATATTTTAGTGCCATCACCACACACCTGGAGATGTTCTCACAGAATGTATCAAAACTTGCACTCTTGAATGGAACACGATAGGGAAATTCCTTGCTTTAACTATTGATAATGCTGGCGCTAATGGTGTTATGATGAGAAATTTGATTAAGTGGCTAAATAATAAGGATTGTCTAGTTCTTGATGGGGAATTTTTTCACATGAGGTGTGCAACCACATTCTTCATTTGGTTGTCCTAGATGGTATGAAAGTTCTCAACTGCTGAGTTTGTGCAATCAATTAGAGCTTGTGTTAAGTATGTTAAAGCTTCACAAGCTATGAAAGAAAGGTTTGAAATGGCACTGTCACAATGTAGGTTTTCTCGAAAGGCAATTGTTAGTCTTGACGTGGAGACTCGATGGAACTCAGTTTTTCTTATGCTTAAAATGCAATTGAGTTGAAAAAAGGGTTTCAAATATTAGTTGTCCTTGATCCTCGGGTTCGATTGTATACCAAGTGAAGACGAGTGGCAACAAGGGGTAGTTATTTGCAAGTGTTTAGAGGTGTTTAATGATGTTTCAACCAGGTTTGCGGGGATGAAATATCCAACTGCAATCACTGACTACAATGGGGTCTATGAAGTTAACAAGTGCATCAAACAATGGGAAGACAGTGATTATAAGTATATCGAGATATTGGTTGTAGATGAGGGAAAAGTTCGATGTGTATTGGCTTGAAAGTGATTTGGTTATGGGCATCGGAGTTGTGTTAGATCCTAGATAAAAGGCAAGATGGGTAGAGTTTCGTTATAAGAAATTGTATGGAACCGGCTATGCAATGGAGTATAACAAATTCAAAACAAAATTGACAGCTCTTTTCATGAGTACGATTCACAAAACTCAATGCGAGATAACGAACATTATTTTGGGCGCCAGCTCCTCTAGCTCAAGTATGATGGATTCACACAATCCAGATGAAGTACGTGATCCCTGAATATCTTTGAGTTTATGATGGAGAACATTGAATTTGAGGTGCAGAAATCTGAGTTGGACCAGTATTTAGAAGAACCAATGCTTAGCAAAGGCTCACCAAAAGATGAGTATTTGTTTGAAATCTTGAGTTGGTGGAAGCTAAATGCACCTAAGTACCCAACTCTTGCAAAGATGGCAAGAGATGTCTTGGCTATCCCAGTCACCAGTGTGGCATCCGAATCAATGTTCAGTGCAGGTGGTAGAGTGCTTACAACACACAGAGCTTCATTAGATCCAGGTTGTTGAAGCATTGTTGTGTTAAACGATTGGTTGCCAGATTTCATTTGTGAAGGTAACATTTTTTTTCTTTTTGCTTAAACTCAGTGCATAGTTTCATCATTATTCTTCTTAGTTCATATTATTACTACTTATGTAGTTGTGTATCTTATCTGAATGTTGACTTGTTATAATGCGAATATGGAAAATTTGGAAATCGAAGACGAATGAAGTCAAGAGAGTCGAGAAGGCTGGAGAGGAGAGTGACAGATACTTATCATACTTCGTGTTTCGAAGTTTCTTACTTTCTATAGCATTTGCTTGTGTTTCTTTTCATGTACGTGTGTTGTAAGAGATACTTAGAGACATAACTACTTAGAGTAATGTTTTAAGACTATTTTTGAAGACAATTTGGATGGTATGTATGAGAAATAGAACTTAAATTTCACCCTCTGCATATGTTTTACGACTATAGATTTTTTCGGAGAATCGGATAAATATTCGATATCCGATAGCTTAACCTATCGGAAACGATATCGATTTTGATATCCTATATGATATTATCGGATATCGAATATCCGGTAGTGCTTAACACAGCCGGATATCGGATTCTAAATATCCACGAATATTCTTCCATTGATAGGCCTAATATACGGCGACAGGGGGTCACCCTGTCGAAGCCCTCTCGATGGCTTGATCAACCCCTGTGCAGAGCCATTGATGTTTACACTTAAACACTAGTACAATATTATGTTGGAAATTTTTGCCGTAGTATAATATTATTTTCGACAAATATTTCAACTCTTTCCAAACAATTTTCTTTTCGGTTTTCCTACATCTTGGTCCATTATGATCTAGAGGTATTGTAACTCTCTCATCCATTATTCTTTTATATAAAAATTATATCGTTTTATTGATTAAAAAAGAAAAAAATAACAATTGGCAAGTACACATTAATGAAATGTTTTCTTCATGATATAATAATGAAGCCTTAACAATGTAATTGGATTCGAGGTTTGTACACCCTTGATTCAACCAAGAACACACGGTAAAATTTCTGATGATGCTTAGAAAGAAAATAAAATACATTGATATTGTTGCTTTTTTATCTGGGCACAAATGACACCTTGGAAAAGTACCAACGTTGGCTTACGGAAGAAATCCGTCTGTTCAAATTCGAATTAGGTTGTCGCCCTCCGGATGCTCCTTTCCTAGCGGTAAACGTATATGAAAATATCCAGCATATAATAGATTTTTTTTTTTGATAAAAATAGAATATTATTGATTATTAAGAAAATGCCTTTGAAATCTTTTTGCCGAGAAGACTACAAATGTTGGCACCAAAATTCTCATAGAGTTCAACATCTAGTTCGGAAGTTCTAACCGTCTTAGCAACTTCATCTCGCTGTGATTGTCGTCTCTACTAATAAAAGTAAAATTGCATAAACTAAAACTAGAAGATAAATATTTTATCTCTTTCAAGATATTTCTATTTTCCCATTGTATTAAAGAGATAGTTCTGTAATTGATTGGATGACAAGCTTTGCATCCTTCAATGTGTATTCTCAGTGAATGATTTTCATTTGCCCAAACTAGTGCCTCATGCATTCTCCCTCTTACGGATTTAGTGCTCCATTTGCGAAACTTCCTTTGATCCCTCCACATGCTCGTGTTTCATCACGAATAATTAGACCAGTGCCTAACTTTTTAGAATTGTAGTCAAATGATGCATCTACATTTATCTTAATAATGCCTGGTAAGGGTGGAATCCGTGTGAAGTACTGCATTGTGTGGGTGTAGATGCAATGTTATGTACCTTTAAATGAGAATACCTAGAAAATTGAATCACATCTGTCTTTCCCAGATGATCCAGCATATAATAGATTTATGCATACTTACTGTTTGTCTTCTTCTTGTCCATGTACAGTAAAGTGGTTTTGGTTCGGTTCGGAAAGTGGACATTATCCGAACCGTTTAACATCCCAAGTTGGGTCGGGATGTGGATACATATAAAAAAACCAAATGTTATCCCCTCCTATAACCTAGAGCAGAGCACAGATAAACCCCACTTCTCCTCCAACTCCAAGGTTTTACTCTCAATCTCTCTGTAGGAATCATCACCAAATACTGTAAGTTAAAATCCCAACTCACCAACTTCTTACAATTTACAGGCATTTCATCAAAAAATTTATGGATTTTTGTTAATTAATGGAGTTAATGTTGATGATGAATAGTAGTAATTCAATCACAATGTGTAGTCGTATATCTAATTTAGTTGAAAGGATTGATTTTTATGGTCAGAATACTTATTCCAATCATGGGTTCTTTTCAATTCCTAAGAAGAAACCCATTTATGAGATTTCTTTAATCAAAAAGATGAATGTTTTTTATGTGAGAAGAAGAAAACAACCTAATTTCAGAACCCTAAATGCTTTGCCAAAAGGGGGTGAGAAGATACTTGAGAAAGAATTCAAATTTCAACCTACATTTGATGAGTATTTGAAAGCTATGGAGTCTGTTAAGACTTGTAGAGAAAATAGTCCTTTTAAAGATTCTAATAAGAGTATGAAAGTTTCAAAATTGGGGAAGCTTTCTTCGAAATCGGTTTCCGAAGATGATGATAATTTAGAGGAGGAGGTGAAAAATGTTGAATTGGTTAAGGGAAATGAATCTGGTTTCAAGACTGGTGAAGAAAATTTGGGTAGAGGGTTTACAGAAGGAGGTAATAGAAGGTATAAGAGGGAAAGCAAGGATGGGAGCTTGGAGAAGGATGGTGCTGGAAGTGTATGGAGATCGGTTCAGCGTAAATTGAAGTATGGAGAGAATTTGAAGGTTGAAAGGGGGTTGGGAGAGAATGGGGGTAACCGGAGTTCGGAGAGAATTAGTGGGAGATGGATTAAGGATCAGGGAAACATGGTAGATTCTGCTTTTAGTGAGTCTAGGGATAATGTTTATACCAGGAAAGGTGGTGACTACGCGAAAACTGGTGTTGTGAAAAGCTTTCGACAGAATGAGGATGATTGGGATGAAGAAATTGGGCAGAGTGATGGCAAAGTGGATTTTCGGACGAAACGAATGGTTCGAGATGAGGTTCAGGTAAATGATGGGGCTAGTGATGCGGCTGGGACAACTGATTATTCTCCCTTTAGGAAGTGTGGGGCAGAAAATGGTAGAGTTTATAGGAGGAATGTAGATTTGGACCCAAGTGATGTCAAGAAAAGCTTCAGAGGTGATGAGGATGATTGGGAAGAAGAATTTGGTCAGAGTGAAGGCAAAGCAGATATGCAGAAGAAACGGCTGATTCGAGATGAGTTTCAGGCAAACGATCGTGCTAGTGATGCGGTTGGGGCAACTGATTATTCTTCCTTTAGAAAGAGTAGGACAGAAAATGACAGAGTTTACAGGCGGAATGTAGATATGGATCCAAGTGAGCGCACAGTTAATCGAAGCTGGACTCGTAGTAAGGAATTATATGGGAGTAATGCTAAAAGGGGAGGGGTTGAGATTATGCATGATAGGAGAGTGGGAAAAAATGAGTACTTTCCTGTGAGTAACTATGAACAAAAGATTGATGAGACAAAGATTTCTAGAAGTGTTTACAGGAGAAAGCCCGATGAAAGTCAAAGTCCTGCGTTGTTAGAGCAACATGGTCCAAGAAGCAGAAGTAGCTCATCAGGCAATTGGAAGTCCATAAGGGAAAAGCTCATAAAGTATGAGGACGATGAGAGTGATGTGGAGATGGAAAGATCTGCCTTCAAGTCGTTCGAGGAATTCACTGATGTTAAAGGCATGCCCCGAGTCTCACGGCAGGAAATGGAGGAGAGAATCCAAAATCTTGCAAAGTGGTAAGAGTTAGATGCATTTATTCACATATAAGTTATAGTTGTTAATATTTGCATATGTTTTTCATGATGGCCGAAATTCAGATACATCTTGTCTAAGTATCATTTGGGTGGTTATTTCTTTTAAAAATCACGAGCACACAAAAGACATAGCTTCTAATAAAGGAGCTTTAATGGGGAAAAAAAAAATATTTTTGTGTTTCTAGTCGGATGCTCTCATTTAGCTGTTTTTGTTTCTTTACTCTTTCTGGTTTATTTTATTATAATAGGGTCTCATTTAGTTCAGACTAGAGTTTCCCTTTTCAGGCTGAATGGTGCAGACATCAATTTGCCCGAGTGGATGTTTTCTAAGATGATGCGGAGTGCAAAAATCCGATTCACGGATCATTCTCTTTTGAAGGTTATTCAGGTGTTGGGTAGATTTGGAAACTGGCGACGGGTGCTACAAGTCATCGAGTGGTTTCAATCGCGTGAGCGTTTCAAGTCCCACAAACCTAAGTACTTTCCTACTTTCTACTACCCTCATGTCCTTCCATCAACTAACATTCAGTTGCGGTATTTCACCATTGATGTGTCTGATTTTCAGTATGCAGCATCCATGACTGAAATTGTTCTCTTGATGCAGGTATATTTACACTGCTGCACTTGATGTGCTTGGCAAGTCAAAGAGACCTGTAGAGGCACTTAATATATTCCATGAAATGCGGGTAATGCAGATTTATATATGTGTGACATTCTTCTACCTTTTTGATAGTTGCACATTGATGTTATTGAGATCAAATGATCCTTGAATTGCCCATGGCACGGAGATGATCCAAGGGCTGAATTCAACGAGAATATCAGACCATGTGATTATGGGTCATTTATTCAAGTTCTCATAATTATCATGTGTACTTGCATCCTTATTGGCTGCATACATTTTGACTCAATAGTTTCATTTCTTTTTTCAGCAACAACGATCTACATATCCCGACATCGCAGCTTATCATTGTATCGCTGTCACCCTTGGTCAAGCAGGACAAATGAAGGAACTCTTAGATGTCATTGATTGTATATCGATCTCCTCCTCAAAAGAAGTGCAAACTGGGGGAGTTTGATGAGTGGGATCACGGTTGGAACCAGATCTTGTTGTCTACGATGCTGTGAGTATATCTTGTTCTCCTCTTCTAAGTGGAATCTACATCAGATATAAATTAAACATGTAGCATGAACAGCATAATTAAGTATCTCTTACTAAGAGTTGTCATGCACGTTACTTGGATGATAACTTGTGCTTTCAATCATTTATACCAATATTTACATTCATGTAAATAATGATCTAAACAGAACAAATACTAATTTTCCTCACAAATGCAGGTATTAAATGCTTGTGTGCGAAATAAACAATGGGAAGGAGCATTTTGGGTATTGCAACAGTTAAAAGAACAAAGCCTCCAGCCTTCTAGCACAACGTATGGCCTTGTGATGGAGGTACAAACCACCTTCTCATCATATCCTTTATACCAACTTTTTGCTGTTCTGTGCTTATACCCTGTTACAGTGACCACAACTCATTGAATTTTTGTCACTTTCTGCCTTGCATTTGGTTTCTTAATTACTAAGTTTACACCAAAATTTATGCTTGAACAGGTTATGCTTGCTTGTGAAAAGTACAACTTGGTCCACGAGTTCTTTAGAAAAGTGGATAAAACATCTATGCTGAAATCGTCGAATTACAAAAGTATCTAACCTAGCTTCTTTCCTACCAGATTTCTTTATTCACTTTCCTTTTAGTTAAGAAGCTTCTTATATTTCTTCATTTGTTTGCAGTTCTTGTAAATACTCTCTGGAAAGAAGGTAAAACGGATGAGGCTGTGGCTGCAGTTAAAGATATGGAAAGACGAGGAATCGTGGGCACTGCTAGTCTTTACTATGATCTTGCCCGTTGTCTTTGTAGTGCAGGAAGATGCGAAGAAGCACTGATGCAGGTTCCTTCCGAGATCTGTTTACACTGACAATTACGAGTTGTACATTTTTATCGTACATACTGTATGTTTCAGCTGAAGTAATATTACTTGTTTTCCTTGCAGATCGAGAAGTTATGTAAGGTTGCCAACAAACCTCTATTTGTGACTTATACTGGGTTGATTCAAGCTTGTCTTGACTCGGGAAGTGTTCAAAATGGTTCATACATCTTCGACCAAATGCACAAATTTTGTTCCCCGAATGTTGTGACGTATAATATAATGCTGAAAGGTTACCTGGATCATGGGTTGTTCGAAAAAGCAAAAGACTTGTTTCAGCAGATGTTGGATGATAGCAAGCAAATTACCAGCATAGCTGATTACAAGAGTAGGGTCGTTCCTGACAATTACACATTTAACACAATGTTAGATGCCTGTGTTGCAGAGAAGAAATGGGATGATTTTACTTTTGTATATCAGCAGATGTTGCATCATGGGTGCCACTTCAACACAAAGCGTCACATAAAAATGCTCTTGGAGGCCTGTAGAGCTGGAAAGGTATTTCTTCAATCTCTCTCATCGCAGTAGAAGTTTCTCGAAACATTTGAATGCTTCCTTACAATGGTGACCACATCTAAATCAATAGTAACATACTCTTACACATCCTTCCTTAAATTTTAATCATATTCTTAAGTACTTTGTAATGGATATCATTGCGATTGGAGCTCTGTTCGTGGGTGCGCCTAATGATCTGCTTAGTATAATACTTCTTGTGCATCTAATATCCCTCCTAAATCTAAATTCATTTTTATGGAAACTTTTACAGGAGAATTATTGGAGACTACTTGGAAACACTTGATTCATGCAAATAGAGCTCCACCTGCTCCCATCATTAGAGAGATTCTGCATGAAATTGGAGAAAAATGACATTTCTGGAGCCATTTCCTGCATAACTAGTACATGTCACCAGACAACGGATGAGCTTTATGCATTCTCTGAGAAGGTTTGGTTGTATTTATTTCAAAACAATTCAAGTAGATTTCAAAAGGATACTCTTATTGGGTTGATTCATGAACTGAACAACATTATTGCTGGTAGTGATCGGTCAAACCCAATACTTGAAAACCTAATATGTTCATGTAAAGAATTCTTTGACCGTACCGCAGATGCTGATCCGGTACCAAATGAAGCAACAACACTTGTATAATACTTGGTTTAAATGTATATCAGTTTTACTTTCTGAAATATACATTATTAGGTCTTTGTCTGTAATGTCTGATCATGGGGATTTTGGTAATACAGAAATGTTCATGAAAAAAAAAAAGTATATATCATAAAATGATTTATTTGAAACCAAATAGCATACACGCACACATCAAGAAAAGAAAGAAAAGGCTAAGAAAAAAACATCAAGCTCAAACAAAGGATTTATTTGATATCCATCTGATTCAACAACCTGTCATAATTTTGGAGTTGTCACCATGCAGCTATCTTTTCTTTTCCATCATAGTAATGTAACATTTGATACTCTTTTATTTTAGCATGGTATAATCCAGGCAAGTGATGCAGTTCTCAAAGAGAAAAATTCACAGCAAAACTGAACAAAAAATAGATTAATATCTGAAGAACATCCAAAGATGCTCACAATACAAAATGCTGCTAGGTTTCCTCCTTTTAGAATATGTAAAAGTGTACTACTACAAGGTTATTATGAATATGATAAGAAAAACGAAAACTATACCTGTCGGATAAAAATATTATTAAAGCTGCTTCTCTCCCTCCCTCTCCCTCTATAATTCTATCTCTTCAACCTGACCTAATTCTGATCATCCTCTTAATCTTCACTCACTCTACAAAGAATTGACTGTCGTAAGAGCTCAGAATCTGCTTGCACATTGCAAGTTGATATCAAAGTTGTATCTTAAATCCTCCTTTAAAGATAAAGCTGTTAATGTATCAGTAAGTTAAAGCCAGGGACATTGATCTTCTGTAACCATTTTGATGTGATTTCTGCCATTTCCATGCAGTTTGTAAACTCTCTTGAAGATTTGAGTACTTAGCAGTCCAGTTTAGTTCACGGTTAATCTTCGATGGATCACTGTAAACTTCGGCATAATCACCAGGACGGCGTTCAAGAAATTCAACCTTGATTTCCACTCCAGTTGCCTTCTTACATGCCTCCACAAATTCCTTTACGGATCTACCTGGTACAAGTTACACAAGTATGAACAAATAACAGTGTCAGAACAAGTGGGGATCTTAAACCAGGTGGAAGTGAAATTTTCCCAATGCATAATTTTTTGTTAGCAACAGAACTGCTTCCTTACCTTTTCCTGTGCCAACATTATAAATGCCAACTTTACTTGGCTGTGCCTTTGCAAGTGCCTTCACGTGAGCATCAACCAGATCAGTAACATCGATGTAGTCTCTTATACAGGTTCCGTCAGCTGTGCTGTAATCCGTTCCTTTAACCTATACGTACAGAAACAAGATTAATTAAGACAGCTGCAGTTGTATGTAAATGTCTAACACATTTGGAGAGCAGGAGAGAGGAAATACAACAAATAAAGTGAGCGTATGCTCGTTATGAAGTTTTAATTTAGAGAAAATAAGAGCAGTCTATCAAACAATGGACATACCTTCAGCCCAGGTATATGATTCCCAAGGCTGCATCAAAACAAGCCCCAGAAATCCGACCATGCTCCCGTAGTTCAGGTCTGGGAGCTTCGCCAACCGTCCTTCGGATCAGATCCAATCACATTGAAATACCTGAAAATGTTGGCAAAGATGGTGAGACACTAGTATATACTACTCTGAAAGTCTTGATACAGTTTTGAACAAATTAATCTTATCTGTTTGGAAAGAGTATTGCCAAATTGATCAGAAATAAGTCAAACCTTAAAATCATCACAGCCATGTCTGAGTTCTTTGAGAAGTCTAGTATGATGTCTTCGGCCATCTTCTTGGCTTTACCATATGGATTGATTGGAATCTACATTATAAACAAGTGGATATTAGAATGGAAATCTATAACCACCAATGACATTGAAATTCCGTGCTTGCAGGCCTTGATCAAACAAAGTAACAAATTACACCAGAAACAAGCACTCAAACTAAGTGAATTTATCTCACCTGAGGAGTATCTTCTGTAATAGGCATTTTCAATGGCTCACCGTACGTTGCACATGTACTAGAATAGATTAACGTCTTCACCCCATGTGCTGCCATTGCCTCCAGTACTACCAGGGTGTTTGATGTTATGTTGTGATAATACCTGCACAGAACAGTTATCTTTAAGTTTACTCCTTCCGAAAATGCAGTCCGTCTAAGCTAGAACACATTATACATAGCAATTTTAATGAAAAATAAAGTTCACGTTTTGAGTATCGCAAAATCAGAGAGCTTACCTAAGAGGTTCAAGAGTGCTTTCTCCGACATATGCGACAGCTGCAAAATGCATCACAGCATCAAATGCGTTCTCCCGGGAAGATTTTATTTACCTGAACTAGTTATTAAGGAAAATACTCCAATATTCACATTTTGCGCATACATATTGGCCAAAAAACTATGTAAGACTGGAAGATTATGGATACAGCTTTTGGATCACCCCAAATCAGCGTATATGAATTGTAGCCTTCCAGGTTCAGGGAATTGCTCCTGGAGAACCTTAACAGCACCGAAGTTTCCCCGAGAGAGATTATCCTGAATAATAGGTACAAATACAAGTGAATCCCAAGCTATAATTAAGACGGCCAACATGCATGCAATTGGTAGACGCCCAAAGAGTTTGTGAGTATCTACATGTGACATACCACTATTGTAACACGGTATGAGTCCTTTAGAAGTCGGAGAGCAGCATGTGAACCAATAAAGCCAGCCCTCCTGTTACCAGAACATGAGTTACCCTGGTTCATGGCGAGAGAACTGGAGAAGAAGTCATAGGGAAAGAAGTGTGAATCAGAATAGAACATATCAAAGTATAAAACCCAGAAACAAACAAACAAAAAAAGAAAAGGTAGACATATTTCGTAACAACAGGGAGGAAATACAGGTAGAGTTCTTTTTATTGGTCAAAAAACTTACCGGTGTTGGGGTGGTAAAACTAGATGAGTTCTTCAGAATATATATACAGAACAGTTAACATGGCAGCCAACAAAATCTTTCCAGCAAAGTTTCTCTTCTTTTTTTCGTTTCTGGGTAATCCATGCCTACAAAACCAGTCAAATATTTTAGTGATGATAGAAGTCCTTACTTTACAGAAGAAGAAGGGACATATTCCCTCACAATTGAGTGAAAAGACAAAACTGACAACAATTCCAAATCCAGCCCCAAGCTCATGTCCTGTGGAGCTTAACAAAAAGTTGAAAAATCTAACGACTCAATTTGCTAATGATTTTGTTCATCGCTTATTTGCAAGTTGCAACACACTCACTAACTATTACGTAGTGCGGCGATGAACACTTCAGCTGCATTTCTGATCCAAAAACCATATCTCTAACTTAGTACGAATGGCAAATAAGAAAAGATGCATGCATCTCCTTTTCTCTAATACTTATCCGTCATTACCGTTACATGATTTTGAGACACTTATACATCTACAAACTTGTCCACGAGACAATTCCAGCTCCAACAACTTAACAACAAACCATATTTAGATCACTACAAGTATACAAATGCGACAAAAAACATGAAAATTGTCTACTAGCTCATCACCTGAAGATGATTAGAACAAAACAAAAAGGCTCACCTGAGAATGACCGAGGTCTAGGTCTGGTTAAACCATTCACATAGTCCCTAATCCTGTTGCAATCAACATTCCAAAGATCCCTCTTCCTTTTTCAATCTCTGAATATAGTTTGATCTGTCACCAACAAATAAAATTTCAAACTTTTTAAGATGAATGAAAAATTTACAGACTCAAATTTCTCAAATAAAGCAAACAAAAATCAATTTCTCAAATATAATAAAAGAAACCCAGTACTACAAATTCATCCAATTTCATTTTATACAAATGAAATTTCACAAACAAGATCAACATGAAACCCTTATATAACAAAAGCCTAAAAAAAATCAAAATCAAAATCCAAAACACCCTTTAACTCCAACAGAAGAAGAGAAGAAGAAGAAAAAAAAATGTAGAAGTACCTGAAAGTGCTTGCATTATCAGACCACCCAAATCAGGAATACCCCAAAAGCTGAAATTGAAACCCAATTTAAAAGTTTTTTTTGGTTGAATGTCAGAGAATGTGTTATTGGACCTAATCAAAAATGTCAACTTTGTTTATAATGTAAAAGTAGTGGTGGTAGCTGCTACCAAATCGATTTTGAGATGATGAAATGTAAAAAAACGTAAGAAGAAGAAGATGAAAGGGTTAAAAAAAGTCTATAGAGATAGAGACTAGTTGGAAGGAAGAGAATTAGTCTGAACAAGGAAGGAAGGACCACTACTCTGTCTCTGTCAATGGAGTCTAGTCTTTGGTGGCTTGAAATTGAAACTCAGACAAGAGAGAGGAAGAGAGTTGTTGGATTCTCTTCTTGCTTGTTTATGTAGGCGGCTTTGACGAAGAAGTGTATTAGGTAAAAGGCTCTCTCAATGAATTCTCTTATGTTCACCTCTTTTTCAGTTTAGGTGACACTAATTTGAAAGGGGTGTTTGTTTGGGGCTAACAAGTTGAAGTGTTTCTTTTTCAACTTCCATATACACAAATATCTAAATCTGACTCGGTGTCTATCTAAATCTGACTCGGTGTCTGAAACTAATTCGATGTCTGACTCGAACTGACATCCAAATCTGACTCGGTGAGACTCGACATCTGGCGGCATGATGTGGTATAGAACTACGGTAGATTTGGATTGTTTACTTTTTCATTTTATTGATATCGACTCGATGTAGGATATCGACACAAAAATATTTGGATTAGTATAATTTTGCAGTAACAAATTTAACATTTATCACAGATAGATTAATAATTTGTTGAGTCGGATGTAATGAGTGATTCATATATAATGAGTTGGAGCTGAATTAGTTAGTTGAAGCTGAAAGAAGAAAAAGCGGACAATTTTTGGTACAAGCAGACAGCTTGAGTAAAACTAAATATCAATATAATGTTTACATAGTCGATATAGAGGTCTTTTACAAAGGGTTAGAAACGGCTCAATAAGTTATTGTGGTGACGTTTAAGAGTTTTAGTTAAAGAGGGCGGAATAAAATATACATTCCCATCATGATTTTGTTTTTTAAACTCTTCGGCGATCTAATTTTTTTAGGCAATTTGTAAAGGCGAAAAAGCAAATACTGGTATAGTTGTTTACACAAGGCTGTTCGCACATGCAATGCGGAATGGAGCCCATCAACATATGTGGGCGGTGATATTACCTTTGTTTGAGTTGGTTGATACCATTAATTACCACCAGGCATTTTGGTTGGGCCCCTTCTTTAAGTTGAAGTACATGAAATGCCCTTTTCATTCATGAATGGAAAGAATAAGCGTATGGTATGCCTTCAGTATTTTGGTTGTGCGAGAATATACCCTTTTCATTCATGAGCGAAAAGGATTGCCCTCTTACATGAAGCATACTTGCACGTGCTATAACAAGTTTATCACTACACCATTTTAAAAATTTGCACCTTTCAGATTTGTGACTTTAGGTGGTTTCTTGATTTTGCGTTGCTAATTTGATTGCAAATTTTCGCAGCGGCTGACGTAATAGTTGCTAATTTATGTAGTAGTAGGAGGTTGAATAGCTTAGTGTTGGATGATCAAGCGTGAAGTAGCGTGTGGTGGGAACACTAGGGCTAGTAAATACACCCCTAGTCAAAAGTGTGGTCCAGAGTTATCGGTTTTTGTTTCTACTTGGTCAATAAATGGTCGGGTTTATCTTTCATTTTTAACTTTTCTTATCTCATTTCTCAACCACAAATTTTCATCTTTTGCGATTCTGGATGCGGCTACGAAAGACTTACGTTCTCACTTTGCATCAATTCTAAGTGATTATGTTATGTGAAGTTGTGATGAGCAGGGGCGGTGTAACTAGGGGATTGGAATGGGTTTAGTTGTAACTAGAATTGATAAATAACAACTCGGTGATCTTTGTTTTAGGTCATGGAAAGAAAGAAAACTAGGGTTTGGTAGAGAATGAATCGGTGAGAAAATTTGAGTGGCATGTGGATAATTTAATGGATGTTGTAGTCTCGAATCAAAGGAAAAAGAAGATAAGGTGATTTTTTTAGAAATTAGGGTTTCGGTAGGAAGAATTTAGAAAATCTTTGGAAGATGAAATGGAGTTTGGGGAAATATTAGAGTTGGGGTTGGTAGTTAGAGAATAAGGTTGAAGAAAGATGAATGCAGCGAAATCGAGTTAGGGTTTAAAGTTTGTTAGAAAGGTGACATTAATGAATAAAATCGACGATTGATGATGGCCAGAACAATTGGTGAAATATGGTTTATTGATCAACCGGAGAAAGGGTAATTCACATAATTAAAATTGTAGTTTTATTAATAACTTCGTTTGATTGGGTATAATTGATGAAATCTTAGATGGATGTTTGAATAAAATTTATATTGATTGTGTAATTATAATGTTGATAGATAGTTTGGATAATATTCTTTGGTTTGAGATGAAATTGACGGACATTCATAGTATCAAGCTATTGTTTGGATGTCATCTGTTGAGTTTGCAAGGACTTGAGCACCATTGGAGATATTAGTAACCATCAATCACCATGTTTCTTAATTGAATATATCATACTTAGCATATATGGTTCGATTCTTTGAAACTTTCTTTTTGTTTTTAATGGTGTTATGATTGTAATTTCTTGAAAACTTTTTCTCTTGTTTCAGGTTGGCAATGGACCCTCTCGTGGTTGTCTTATAATATTTTTATATCATGTGTTTTTTTA
Source organism: Papaver armeniacum (assembly GCA_023531295.1). Classification (NCBI taxonomy): domain Eukaryota; kingdom Viridiplantae; phylum Streptophyta; class Magnoliopsida; order Ranunculales; family Papaveraceae; genus Papaver; species Papaver armeniacum. The sequence goes on along the minus strand of JAJJWW010017283.1, from coordinate 4,400 downwards.
CTACAAGAAGACTCTTGTCAGGATTTTCAAAAGTTCTAATGGAGGTATAAACATAAATTTATGTAACTTGTTGCTTGATTTGTGTGCTTATACAAAGCTTAAGTGACTTAGGTTTTTGGGAACCAAAGATGGTTTTGTCATGGGTATGGGGAACCAAGATGGTTTCTGAACAATGAGGTTATGTTCAGTGAGGCCAGGTATACGTCATCAAATATCTCTATAATCTTTCTAATTTACTCACTACTCTTTAACGATTCTCATTCTTTCGTTTCTCATTTTGTTTTTGCAGAAGCACATATGTTCTGTTGACATTATAAAGTCCATTCAGAGTTGATGATCGCTTAAAAACCTTGGCCTATAATTCTATGGTTTCGGGTGGACTGTTAGGAATACTCTACCTTAATCAAATCTATATCCATCTCTGTTTGAATCAAAATTTGAATTTGTTTATGTTTTTTTGTTTGGGATGCAAACAAGGTGCTTCTGAGTTGGGATTGGAAATTTTTGTAGTATGTCACAGCTCTATAAGGTTATCTCTTCTCTTTTTGGGATAATCTTCTAAAACATATGCGGAAGCATAGCTTGTGACATTTTATCCTCCTTCATTTGATATAGTGCGGTATTTTGTGCAGCGTAATTGTATTATACTGGCAATTTCGCCAGCCAATCAAGATCTCGTTACGTCCGCTGCAATTAAGATCTCTCGGGAAGTAGACCCTAAAGGTTAGATTGCATAACTCTTCCTTTGGTCTAAATCAATCGTCTCCCGTCCTACTTCTTCTTCTTCAATTTAAATTGCATCTAGGTAATAATAATTTCATCAAATTTAAATTTTGTATAAATTAAAAAGGTATGTCAGCTAAGATACATTGGGGTTTTGATACCCTGTTTTATTTTTTGGAATTTGTAGGAATGGCGAAGGATACAATATTGTTGGGTCGAGTCAAAGTTGAAGGTAGTAATTTATACACTATCCTTTTCTAATACATGATTTGCTTGTGATTTTTTAGATCTCTATCGGATAATTAGGTTGTTTTTTTTTTAGTAATTCAGTGATTTTCGCATTAGGGTATTAAGATGCAGAGTTCGTGCTACAATGCGTAATTAGTTAAAAGTCATAATTATGGATGGTTCATTTAATGTACTGAATTAGGAGATGAGATAGGATTTTTATTCAGTTCTTTAGTGTGAGGTTTTTGTTGCTTTTGTTTTTGTTGGAACTTGTGTGTAGTGACGAGGATGATGATGTTGAATGTTGCTGTTTCCAGAATTTACAAAATTAGAGATGTCTACGGTTCTCATGGGTTGAATACATGAGTATTCTTTAATCCCATTGTATATGTCCGCTGATGATTATTCAAACGACACATCGGTGTACAGGCCACGCGGATATCGTATGGTTAAACTAGGATCCAAATATGTAGGCCCCGACAATCACAACTTCCAACTCAATGATAGCAAACTAGGGTCCGATATGTAGGCTATTTGTTTCACTGGTCGCGGTGTTTTATATAGTCAATTCTATGGTTAAAGGGTTAAATTTGAATATATTTTTCATGAGTAAACTTAAAGTTAGTGAACTGATGTGCTTCAAATTTTGTGATCCTTTTAAGTGTCTTATTGTGCAAGATCTTAGGAATTGATTGGTTAAAAGAAAAGAAGTTTTGTAAATAGTAATGTATCATAATAGAAGTTGAGGATATAGCCAATGCAAATGTGGAATTTTAAATCGATGTTTTAAAGATTATCGCAGCCAAGCAACTTCTGTACCACGTATTTATTATGCAATTTGGCCTAGAAATAATGAAAATCTTACTTATCTTTTTCATAGCATTCACTTCTACTAAATGATTATGTATTGGTGATAATCTTCAATCTTAAGCTGATAATTGTTACTTGAATTTGGCTCTGGTTCTTCTTGGTTTTACTGATGTTTTTATATGGCGCGGTATGGGAGCAAAAGGCTCTGGTATTCTTGGAAAATTATCAAATGCCAAAGTCATGCTTAATGTTTTTATTTGTATCCTATCATCTTTAGATCTTTACGCCTGCATGATTACATTAAATCAATACTTTTGGGACTGCAATACCATGTGAATTCTATCCTAGGAAAGTCTCTTTTTTTCAAAGTAGTTTTAATATTAAACTTTTCTCATGAGGGTATACATTGACACGTATGTGGTACTTTCCATAATGTTTCACCCACTTTGGTGAGCATTGAATCGAGATAAATGGTACCTTACCCACTAATTTAACCAAGCAAAATTTGGTGTTTGCCACGACAATATTTAAAAAGAATATACCGGTTTGTCGACTTCATTAGTATTTCTTAACTAGTTACACTTATAGCCACAATGTTTAGTGGAACTCATCTAGTGAAGTTGCGTCTGTTGGTTTTTTTCTTTTTCTTAGGTAGGTTTATCTTGTCAAGCACATTGCCTTAATTTCAAATTTTTGTGCATGATAGTATATCTCTTATGAACCTTTGCATTGCGTTTATGTAAATATAGTCCCACATATTATCAAGTTTATGTTTTTCTTATTTTTAACCTGATCATGTGATGATATGCGAGATTCATCTTTTGATCTCCCACGGGGATGTTTGCTTCAAAAGAATCGACACCATCTCAGCTAGGAGATCGTCCTACCCATTATTTGTCTGAGGTATACTCATTGGGTTTGAACTTTGGAGACTAGGACATAGCTTCAAAATAATAATTTCGGAACTTAAATCCAGCTCAAGTTGTCCCAAAATAATAATTGAGTTTCTTAATTATTCACAGGGCTGCGGGCAATCAAGTACATTTACAGATTCTGTGTTTTTTACAGGGTTCATGTTGGCTATTCTTAATTATCAATGAGTAGAGTTTTTATAATTTTGTTGCAGTTGTTTGTGGGCATTTGCTCGCCAGCTCGAGACTCTAGCGTAGCTACATGATTCGGGGACATTCTACTCTTGTTGGACTTTTGTATGATCGAACTGCAAAAGCGACTAAGAAAGCTGGTATATGCTTCTTTAAGTTTTGCACCAGGTAGAATATCACATGTGTTTTCTTCATCCATTGCCTTTCATTTCTTCTTATTTTCAAGTTAGATACAGTATCAATCCGGTTGGTTCGGCGCGGTGGAAAAAATAACGAGTTAAAAAGTTGGTGAATGGGAATTATTTCTCTTTTGTCTAGTGCATAATCTTCTTTTTCTATATAATCTTTTTTTTTATTTTGTAATTGCCTAACTATGTTGTTTAGGGTAAAAACAGCTTATATCGATATCCACCATGCTCCCCACTAGCAAAAAGCGAAGATTTGGTATGTGAAATGCAGTACCCTTTTTCTATTACGGTGCAATGTTGCTTACTGCCAAGGTCGTGATATTAGGTTTTCTATATAGTCATTCAATAAACTTAGATCGGAGGTATTTTTAAAGATAAGGTCTTGATGTTGGATTCCCTCGGCAGCCCTATAACCACCTTGTCAAAAACACCTTAGATTCTGTACTATATGCGATGGGTGTTCACCTATTCTAGATAGGATTGTAGAACAATTCTTCTTGGAGAATTTTTTTTTTTAATCTGCTCTTTCATTATTATTTTGCAAGGTTGAACTGTTCATTATGTCAATAGATGCTTGTTCATTGTTATTTATCTATTCAGGGTGCGGTTTTTTTTTGGGTTAAACACACTCGATGGGAACGTGACACGTGATCATGTAGTGCAGCGGTGCCCAGGGATCTCAAAGTTCTGCAGCTCTTATCGTTTACCTGATCGACAAAACTTATGTCATCTATGGTTGCAGGATTCTTGGGAACTTGGTACAAACTCCCTCTCTCCCACTATGATTCATATTTAGGAAAAGCTGTTTGAAGTTTGAAATGAGATCGAAATTAGGGTTGGAGAAACAGCGGCATCCATTAGGTCCCTTAGCAGGCAAGATTGTAAGTTTATGTAGTATCTCCTTATAGTGATTTAAGTTGGAAGAACTTAGAATTTAAGTAACTTTACATAGTGTGAACTTGGGAATGAATGTATGTTGAATCAATGGTTTAAGTTAGAGAAAGATGCTAGATGTGTATTTTAGTTTGTTGTGATACTGGAACACATTTGTATCAATCACTACTTTGTTTAAAATCAGTGAAGAATCCCATTTTCATAATTTTGTTGTTAACTGATTGAATAATTCTTTTTCATAATGGTAAATGTGAAATGAAAGTGAATGAATGTGTAAGTTGTATATACGTGGAATCTTGACTATGGGAGGCTGAATGGCTAGCGATTGAGAGGTAAATATGGGGAATGGATTTTGACCAGGGTCAATTGATCCCACAGCCTTTTTTTAACGTTGCAAAAGATTGTAACGTCGATGTTACGTTGCTAAGTGGGAACTGAGAACAATAAATTGAAC
>JAJJWW010017282.1:0-48671 GCA_023531295.1 Papaver armeniacum | reverse complement strand
CTCGTCATGCTAAAACTCGGTTCAATGACATAGCACCCGATTCGGCGGTATACATGCAATTGTTATTGGTTGATTAGACATCACGAGGGCAATACAAGGCTAACCTCAAACCTTGCGCTTTTCTTATCTTCTAGGGTTGGCTCGGCTATCCACAAGCATCGTTTTTCGCTCTAATGACCATTGTGTTTCTGCTCCTCTCATCCTTGGGCTTGCCCGACAGATGTGGTACTGCTAGCTCCACAAAGAAATCTCGGAGTTCGAGTTGTGCGAGTTAAACAAAGAGAGAATAGCTTCTGCAGAGTTTCATCTATCACATAGAATAATGCGATTTGAGTTGTTGACGACTCAAGCCATGGGAACTTGAGCTCGATTGAAGTGAGATGGTGAGTGAATAAGTGTGGTGGCTAAAGATGCAAGTGTAAGTGCAAGTGCACGGAGATGAGGATGCGAGTAAAATAAAACATTTCTATTACACTATCAAAGGGATTAAAAACAAAGATGCAAATAATGATTTAAGTTATACTTGCTGATACGAGATCATGTATTGAAACTAAAAATCAAAATTGAAACTTAACTAGCTATAACTCCAGGTGGCTAGATATGCAGGATAATGATGCTCCTAAACATAAAGATAAAGATGCAAAGATGCTGAAATATGACAAGTTACAGCTAATTTATTCTACTACAGGGCTAAGTTACACTATGAATGAATAACAACAAAAAAATTTCAAGGCAAATATATACAGGGAGAAATGAAACTCAGTTAAGACAAGCAATAATCAATCACAACACTCGCCAAGTCCCCGGCAGCGGCGCCAAAAACTTGATAGGTCTAAAAAAGTGTTTATCCTCGTATTCTTTGCAAGTGCACGGTGCCTTTGAAGCGATGGCAAGCAGCGTCGATCCACGATGAGACTTGTGGTGCTTAAGATGATCTAATGGCTTACTAGACTGATTTTCTAAAAGTGTAACATAAATGTTGGTTATCGGAAAGCGATTAGGAGCTGTTGTGACAATGAACTAAGGTAGCAACTAAATTATAACAATTTGGGAAATACCGGGTGATCAATCCACCTCTAATCTCCTTTTGAGCCATATATCTTAAGCTATGTTCTTGTGCCTTCTTATGAAGGTCTCAATGGATGTTCATTAATCAAATTTTCCAACCTAACCCCTAGTATGAATGTCTTTTTATAGTGACTCATCACAATCTCATCGACTTCATCAACTAATTAGTAATCCTAATCATATTATAATTTAGCAAAAACACAACCAAAAATATATATGCTTGACATGAAATTCGGGGTTTCATTAACTACAGATAATTAAATTAGAACATTTAAAGAAGTAATTCAAACAAACAAAGCTAAGATGGTGCTAAGCTGGCCAGGGCATAAAGTTTACACATACACAAGAACCTATTTATACATGCAATTCTCAAACCCTAATTCTTTTTCAAAACATAAATTAAAGACATACCCTATGCCCATACTCTACGAATCGTGCTCTTCTCTTGTCAATTCGTCTCAACAACTCTATTGATTGATTGTTGTACAAACCCTAGTTCTAGTTATCTATGATTTAGCTTCTAGGGTTATGGAGAAGCTAAAGGGAGATAGCTCGACCTAGAGGAGAGGTGAAGGTGGTGAGGCGGAATTCTTTGTGGTGTCGAGGTATGGAGGTGGTGGTGATGGGCTATTGGTCTAGTAAAGGAGGTATGGGAGAGAGAGGTGAAGTTGCTCGCAGCGTCTGTCGGGTGAAGAGGGGAAGAAAGAAAGAGAAGAGAATAGGGTGTTGGTCGATGGGAGTTTATATATGGGTTGTCTTTGTGAGCGCAATCGGCGAGTTTGATGAGAGAGGCTGCGGCGAGCGTTGGATCTTGATGGGCGAGATCTGAGCAGCTCGGGGAGAATCGGAGTTGTTTTGGTGTTGAGCGGAGTATCAAGAGATGATGTGTAGGAGCTTGGAGCGAGCGTTGGATGAAGATTAGATCAAATCTAACGGCTCGGAAAGGACGGAGGCTCGAAATCGGGTCGTGGATCGGGTCTTGGATAGCTTAGGCCCATGTCTTGTAGATGGGTTGCTCCTTGTTGGTTTGCAAGCTGTTGTCTTGCTTGTGCTTTGGCTTTCTGTTCCATAGATGCTCTTCTCCAATTTTTCTGCTCTTTTGGCTCCTCCAGATTCTCCAGAACTTTATTTATTACCTAAAAACAAAAATTAATTCGTACAAATATTTATTCTTGAAAACAAAAGAAAATACGAGAATGCGGGATAATATCGGTTTACGAACACAAAAGATGAGTTAAATGCCAATAAATAGATGTATAAATATGCAATATTTGGCACTCATCAATTGTTATACAATTTCATAGTATTATTACCACAACATCAAAGCTCTCATATCACAACTTCGAACAACAATACTGGTGATATGTATCACCCCCCTTATCAATACTTCGTCTCAACACGAAAACCACTCCCCCTTACATAATGATCAGAAAACCATATGTATTTGTAGTGTGAACTACACATTAATTCTCCCATTTTTCGATAAAATTGGCAAAGGTCAGCGAGATCTAATGAAATTTTCATGGAGACACTTCAAGACCAAAGAAAAGTACATATCAAGCGTGATAATGCCATAATTGTGGCGAGTGATGGTGGGGTGATACTAATTCATTTCATCTTCCCCATTGTGAGTTGACCATCACTCCTTAGGATTTATATATGATCACCGGAATCCGTGTGAGGGTTGGAGCTCTGTGTCTTTAGGTGTCAACATGATCAAGGCTAATCTTCCGGAAAATCAAGGGACCAATTTAGGAAACATTTTCCAAAGAAATGGTCGAGTCAGCCTACCAGGCTTGAGATCAAGTTTAAAAGATTACGAGACGAAACTTGATGATTACGCTCAGAGGACCCTAAAGTTATTGAAGTTACTAGGGTTTTCTTATTTGTTTTCTTTGGTATACTTTCATGATCCTGTTGACCATGTCAAATCGGGCTACAGGCAGCTTTCAATGATCTTGACACTGGTGGGATTTTATGATTGGGGAAGTTGCGCAATAACTTGCCTCTTCAACGTCTCACTCGAGTGACTCGTCTCCAGGCTAATGTTCTCTCGTGGGTTTTGGCCCGTATTGAATGTAGTACCCATCACCTTGGATCCACAGTGACTTCGTACAAGCTTTCTCATTGCTTTTCTTTAACACATCTTCTTGTTCCTTTTATTGTTACGAGTGTTATGAGTATTTTTCCTACTAGGCGTCCACCATTTGATTGCGGTTTCTCTAATAGTCGGATGTTTTCCACGAATGACTAGGTGGAAGGTGCATTTGAAGTCATTCGGTTGTACACGCTCGCCTTTGTTTGAGTAGCTCTTTTGTCGAATCGTAAGTTTGTTTTTTTTTAATAAAAAGAGCCGTCGTGGCATATTATTAAAAATCGAATTTAGGTACAACATCGGTGGAGGAAGCCTAGCCACAAGTGAGCCCTAACACCTTTTGAATGGAAATACCTAATCTATAAAAAAGAAATTGCCAATCTTATAGTTAAGGTCATAATTAGCTATGAGAATTTCTCAACCTCTTGAGAGAAAAACAACCATGTCCTCCCCAAGTTCACCCCGGAGTAGTAAAAGAAAATAACTCCAAAACCGTAACCATGAGCCAGAGCACTTATCCAAATATTTGGTGTGCTTACGAGATAGCATCGAAATGGCAACCCACAGGAGTAAACACTCGACCATTGTTACCGGCCAAAGGTGAAACACCTGTAACATAGAAGCAAACATCTTGACCATTTTCCCAGTTGTAGACGATAATATCAGCGGGCCTTAGAGCCTTTGCATCGTCAGATAAAAAGCCAAGATTAACTTCCTTTCTAGCGCAACCCCTGCCTTGTAACATATATCGGAGATGACATCTCTGCCAAAATCGTGCGTAAATTTTTTCCCCACTTCACTTGCACAGTGGATTGCATGATCACACAAAATCATCTATCTTCCTATTACAACGGAGCAAGCCTCTATCTGGTGAAAATTGGAATACCAAGCACTGTAACACACAACATCCCTAAAGTGCCGAGGCCCAAGAGTTTGGTTAAGCCCACATATTGGTATAGCCTTGAGATAGTCTTGCGCATGGTCATGCTGTTGCATTGCCGAGAGAATGGAATCACGTTGGACATAGATAATTTGTTGGGAATATCTTTATTTACCACATCAAAATATAGAACTTCGGGGCTTTTATGGGACGGGTGGCAATAGATTGATATCGAAAGAAGATAGTCCACATGCCGCGTGAAATGAGACAAAGCGTGTAAATAGGCATGACTAGGACTTGCATCGGGAGAAATTTGAAGAATGGTCTCACTGCTAGTCATTAATCTGAAAACATGCAAACCCCGAGAAAACAAAGGCACTCGAATCATCCATCGTGAGAACACACGGACCACCATCCTTTGTGCTTAGCGTAGCAATCGTTGTTATAAGACCAAACCATGCCGTCTTTGCTTTACAATGTGTCGCGAAACTGTAACAAAGGTTGATCGTAGCAGTGGGTAATCCGTTGAAAGCGGGGTTAGTAGTTCTAAGATTGAAATATAGCTTCTATACACATGAGCAACTTCAGTTAGAGCATCTTGCTTTTATGGGTCTTGTAGTTGTTTAACGAGACTCTATAAAATTTGCATAGTTTTGTCGATCTTTCTCTTTACTAGATCACCACATAGCGAAGGTCGAGGCTCAATTGGTCCCCCAACAATTTTACACCACGGGAAGGCCTATTGGCTAGAAAGACACCTTTTGCTTGGCTCCTTGGATCATTGCATGGCCCGAGCTCGATCTTATTAATGTTGAGATGAAGCCCTTGCCACCTCGGCTTGAATAATCGAGAGAGCTTTAGCTACTTCCATGGTGTGACCTGCAACTATACCATCATCAAGGTACCAGGTGTGGAATTCCAGGGTGCATTGACTTGAGATCATATTCAAAAGAGGGTGTAAAACAAAGGAAAACAACAAAGGACCCAAGGGATCTCCCTGTTGCATACCCAGGGAAGATGAAAGAACAAATTCATTGTAATATAATCTCGCAGGTGAAGCATAGAAAAACTCCACCCACCTGGAGATGCTAGGACATCTCTGCCTTACCTCACCCGGATTAACGTGGTCGATCAACCATATTAAACGCATTCGAAAAGTCAATCAAAAAGCATAGACATTGTATGTTCATTGCCTTTCATCTCCAAAAATCTGTTCGCAGATTTGTTGGGATCCTTGGAATAATCTTTTGAAAAATCGTGACGACGGAGCCATCCGTGCTATGGCGCTTAGCATGCTTCGTTACTTGTTACGAGGCCCGGATTACTGCGCCTTGTATCTTGGTGATAGATTTGGGAACTAATCATTTCACCGAATGCGACACCTCGCTTTCCCCCTCCTCAAGATATATGTTTAATTTATGCATCTTTTAGCGATATGACTGCTATGTCTCGACAACCGCACCGCTTGTATGAAGACTCGGTCGATCGTGACTTGGATTTTGACACGTATTGGAAGTCTGTTTCTTTGGGTCCATCTCCATCCATTCGTGCTCCGGGTAAGAATTTTGTTGTGGAATATCTTGATTTTGCCCCCCGTCCATTGTTGACGGGATCCTCAAGTAATCATCCTACTCAACAGGCTCCTTTACTCAGCTTGGGTCATCTGATTCCTTCTTGGGATCTTCGAATACCTATCTTGGGTACTTCGAATGTGATCTAAATTGAAGGTGGTCCTTTTGATCGGGAAGGCGTTGTCAGTTTACCTCTTCTGTTCGACATACCAGAGGTATCTTCATTTTACCTGTGACGTTTTGATCATCTACAAGAAACTCTTGTTAACACGTACCTTTTTAATAGGTTTAGAAATTTTTTCCATAATACTTGCTTTGTCTGGTGGATAGCCGAGATCGCCAGCTAAATTCGGTAGTGAATGAGATGTATGGGATCATGTTCAGGAATGATGCCATCAGTAGGGAGTCTTTAGAGAATTAAGCATGGATTGAAGCTCTTTCTAAAGAATTGTCTACACTCAGACTGCTTCATGTGGTTGACTAGATAATCCTTTTTTTTTTTTTTTTTTCTTGAATAGGGAAGGGAGCTAGCGGGTCGGATGAATGACCCTGACGGATCGGGTTTCACTTCGGGTAATGCCTGAATAAGTTGATTGATGGAGCCTTATCCCTTTGCCTGATATACTTCGTCTTCTTCTTTGTCGGCCATCAGCTTCTCTCTTTTCTGCTCTGCACTTCCGCCTCCTTCACTTCCAGTTTTCACCAGAGACTCGAACGAATCTCGCTTGTTTGTACAAGATCTAAGCTTCAGTCTTCTCTTTCAACCACTATCTTCATCTTTTGGCAGTATACCATGTTCTTTTATCTCTTTCTTGTTTGGTTTATTGCTATAGTGATCATTTATTGGTGGAATGTGCAAGATAGAGTTTGAGCGGATGAGTAACTCACTCTCTGAAGTAGGGTTAACTGAAGTGAGATGTCTTTGGTGGAATCTCAGTATGGATCTGTACAAAGATTCTTTTTTCTGTGCTTGATGTGAACAGATCTTGAGATCCAGCTTAATGTTCGGCTCGGAGATGAAGATCTGATGAATTAGGGAAAGATGCAAGATCGTTCCATATGCAGCTTCAAAATACGTACAACGACTAATCTGGATTTCAAACTTGAAGCCAGATTTGGATTTATATGTATTCTGACAAGTATAGATGATCTTTCCGGGATGAAGAAATCGGAATCAAGTGTGTCACATGAGCACTTTTACCATCAGAGCACATTGGTTTCGATCAATGGGAAATGGTAAAGAAGTTGGGTCTCATTCCACACTCAGATAAAAATCATCTCCTTTCTTATTAGGTCTTCACTTCTTCCTCTTTGGTCTACCGCTCCATTGGTTTGAGTTCGGTATGGAGAGGCTAGGTGATGCTTAATCTTGTACTTTCCAAGCAGTTATTCGGTTTCTTCACCGATGAAGTTTGACCCATTATCTGATATTATTTCATGTGGAACTCCATACCTGCAAATGATGTGGTTCCGTATGAAATCAACTGTTGGTTTTCCGTTGAAACTCCTGGTAGAGATGGATTCAACCCACTTGGTGAAGTAGTCGATTGCGACAAAGATGTACTTGTGGCCGTTGGAAGATGGATTGATTTTACATATGAGATCGATTCCCCAGGTGGAAAATGGCCATGGAGATGACAGAGTATGAAGCTGAGAAGGGGGTACATGCATGAGGTTCCCATGTATATGACATTGGTGACACCTTATGACAAAGTTACAACAATATATCTGACATCATTGTTGTCCAGTAGTATCCCAGGCGAGATATCTTCCTTCTCATCATGTGTGCATTAATGTGAGGACCACACTCACCACTGTGTACTCTCTCCAGGATCTTTCTCGATTCATGTTCGTTCACACATCGTAACAAAGTCCCGTATCCTAACACTTTGTAAAGAACATTTGCAAAGATTGTGTACTGACATGCCATTCTTCGGATATATCTCTTTTGTTGTTTTGTTGAATCTTCTGGGTAAGACTGATCTTCGAGGTACCTCTGAATATCAACAAACCAGGGAGCGCCATCTAATTGTTCAGTGGCAACTTGAATGGCATAACAGAAGGCAGGTTCATCTCTTCGGCTTATTTCGAAGGGTTTCACTGTCATCCCTTTGGGGACTGCAAGCCAAGAAGCTAAAACGGCAAGAGCATTAACACCATAATTTTTGTTTCTATAGATGTGGTGGAACTCAATGTGGTCAATTGTTTGGTGAGATCTTCAAGGTATGTATGATATTGGGATAACTGTTCGTTGACCTTCCACTCCTTCTGGATTTTCTTGATGATCAACAATGAGTCTCCATACACTATGATGCTTTTGACATTGATTTCAATAGCAGCTTTCAGTCCGGCTATACAGGCTTCATATTCTGCAACATTGTTAGAGCATGGAAAACATATCCTGATAACAATAGGAGTATGGATACCTTCTGGTGGATCTAGCAGTGCCCCTACACCCATTCCTTGTTTGTTGCGGGCGTCGTCAAAGTACATCTTCCATGGCTTATCTTCGGCTACATCAGCGCACATCACCCATTCGTCTGGGAACTCGATCTTCAACTCAGTATTGTTGAGGAGAGGATGTGATGCCAGATGATCGGAAATTGCCCTTCCCTTAATAGATTTTTGCGTGATGTATGTAATATCAAACTCGGAGAGCAACAGCTGCCATTTTGACATTCTTCCAGACAGTACAGGCTTCTCGAACAAGTATTTGAGAGGATCCATCCTTGATAGTAGTTGAACCTTATGAGACAACATGTAATGTCGAAGACGTTGGGTTGCTCATACAAGTGCTAAGCAAGTCTTTTCCATCATGGTATATTTCCAGTCATACCTTGAAATAGTTTTGCTGATGTAGTATATGGCTCTCTCCTTGCCGCTGTCTTCATGATACTGCCCCAACATTGCTCCCATAGAGGTTTCGGTGACTGAGAGATATAGAAACAAAAGAACGCCAGGGTTAGGGGAAACTGGTACTGGTGGATTAATTAGATATTTCTGGATCTTTTCAAAAGCTTCTTGACATTCATGATTCCACACAGTAGGCACATTCTTTCTTAGCAACTTGAATATCGGCTCGCATATGGGAGTGAGTTGATTTATGAATCGACTTATGTATTGTAGTCGACCCAAAAATCCCCTGATTTCCTTTTCTGTTCTTGGTGGAGACATCTCGATGATAGCTTTAGCCTTTGATGGGTCGCACTCAATTCCTATGTTGCTGACGACGAAATCTAGCAATTTCCCGGACTTGGCGCCGAACAAACACTTGTTGGGATTGAGCTTAAGCTGGAATTTTCGAAGACTTTGGAACACCTTTCTTAAAACACTTACATGATCCTTTCTATGTGCATATTTTTCCACCATGTAAATCGACATAAATCTCTAGCTCCTCGTGCATCATGTCGTGAAAGATGAGTCGTCATGGCTCGCTGGTATGTGGCTCCAGCATTCTTCAATCTGAAGGGCATAACTACGTAAAAAAATATTCCTCACGGAGTGATGAAGGATGTTTTAGTCATATCTTCTTCTGCCATTCTGATTTTATTATATCCGGAGAAGCCATCCATGAATGAAATACATCCTTTCCCGGATGAGTTGTCGACCAATATATCAATATGTGGTAACGGGAAATCATCCTTTGGGATTGCTTTATTCAAGTTGCGGTAATCAATGCACATCCTTACCTTCCCGTCTTTCTTAATTTGGAACAGGTATAATGTTAGCCAGCCATTCAGTGTAAGTGACTGCTTTGAGAAAGCCTGCGTTGAGCTTCTTCTCCACTTATTCATTGACTTTTATAGTCCATTATGACCTAAGTATCCTGAGCTTTTGTTTGACCGGCTTTACATCTGGATATGTTGACAAACGATGGAACACTAAGTCAGTATCCAACCCAGGCATGTCTTCGTATGACCAGGCAAAGACGTCCTCGAACTCAGTGAGTAGCTTGATCATCTCTTTCCTTTCTTCAGCGGATAATGTTGCCCCGATCTTCACATTTCGTGGTTGTTCTTCCGTTCCCAAGTTGATTGTTTCTTCTTCCATGAATTCTGGCTCTTTTTCATGTTTTTCGACGCTGTTTTGGATCTCTTCTGGAACGTCATTTAGGCAGGTTATCATTTCTTCATCCTCATATTCAAAGTTTCCTGCAATGTCATCCTATAAATCCAAGACGTCATATTGGTTTTCACTCTTTTCTGATATCACACTTTCTACATTTTTTTATTTTTTTCAAATTTTTCTGATTTTTTTGGATTTTTCTTTAAATTTAAAGGTGCATTAAACATACAAATACCGTCCTCTGGGGCCCACGAGGATTCTTGCGGTTCATCCTTCGTTAGTTGTGGACCCTCATCATCCATTCTTACCAGGTTTTTTTTTTTTTGGCGTCGGAAGAAGTTCCGACGTCCTTTGGAGCTTCGTTGGAAATTATCATGCATATGCTTTTATCACATCAGTGCTCCATGACTTTGGCGTTGAATATCTCTCTTTGTTCTTCGAGGTATTGTTCCAGATTTTGATTGATGGCTTCTGGTCTAATATATGAAAAATACTCGATGAAAGCATTGATCGTTTCTGGCCATGCTGCTTGTCGAACGCGGTCATTGGTGAATACCATACTGACGCACCACCAGTTAAACTTTTGCCGAATTATTGTTTCAAGTCCTCCTCATATATCTCCAGTGGTTTCATGTACCCCAAGAATGATTTGAGGTGTTTGACGGGAGAGCCTTTACCGCTATAGATAGGAAACTTCCTCTTCTTGGGAAATCGCAAGCCTAAACAGGTAACGACCATGCATTCCTGGATTGTTTCTTCCATTTCCTGAGTTGAGCTTGTCGTACTCTCTTTTTGTTCGGGAACTTCTAGTTCTCGTCCACTCTCCCCTTTGGATCCGCTATATTCTCCTGCGTCATCAAAATGAGGCGAAGAAAAAAGTTGGATTACCCCTTCATAGACGGGTTCCTCGGTTTCTTTTCCTTTGTAAGAACTTCGTCTTGTAATCACAGGTGTAATATTCACCGATGTGCTAGGTGTTAAAGCCTTTTCTTCTCCTTTGCGGACAAACCAATTTTGGAAGGACGACTGACAGCTCCAATCGATCCCTTGATCTTCTTGCCTTCTCCTGAAAGTTATAGAATTCTGATGGGTCGACTGATATCCCAAGCCTGCGGTATCAAATGCATTTCTCCCCGGTATTGTTATTGGTTGTGTGGGCCCTAGTTGTCGGAGCCCAAGTCCCATTCCCGGAAAGAACTTGCTTTTCTTGAGCATTTTCGGAACATTTTGATTCCGGTATTTGAATTGGCCCGTACGATCATGTCGACTTGCTACTTCAGCTGCACTCTCGCATCGGATCTCCGCGGTATAATTGTAGATTTTCGGGACCATGTTCATAGAATCTTGATGAGCCCTTATTTTGTTATCCCCATCATATGCATGTATAGTAATCAATTCATTTCCCATCCAGAACCTGACTTTCTGGTGGAGGGAGGATGCACCAATTCCATTTTTATGCATCCACGGTCGTCCCTGAAGCATGTTGAAACTCGCCGAGATATCCATGAGGAGGAAGGTAGCATTGGTTTTCATAGGCCCAACCCATATTTCGAGGGTGATTTCCCCTATTCCTATTTGCTTGCCGTTATCGAAACCTCTGACCGTCAAAGCTGATTTGTTGCTTTTAGTTACACGACTGAGGTCAATCCCGATCTTTTTTGCTGCTTTTAGGGTGCATATGTTGACACCTGCACCGTTGTCCATGAAAATTGATGGTATAATAATGTTTTCCCATCCTATGGTGATGTAGAGCCCTTTGTTGTGATCTCTCCCTTCTGGTGGCAGGTCATCGTCCGTGAAAGTAATTGCACCCGGTCTTGCAGCTTGGTCGATCAGGTGTACTAATTCTCCAGGGTGATTCCTAAGGGAACCTGTATCAAGTTAAGTGCCTCTGGTAGGGCCTGGCGATGACTTGTCGATGCTTCTAGAAGTCCCCAAATGGAGATGTCCGCTTTTATTCTTCGTAATTATTCAATAAGTATGTTATCTTCTTTTATCGCTTCTTTTAGATTGCTGGTCCGGATTCGAACTGGGTTGCCCTTGGCTAGAACGCCTGGATTTTCGGTTCGCAGATTGGGGGGCTTGAACTGTCTCCCTCCCCTTGTTTGGTGTTGTACTTCTTCACATTTTTCCGGTATTTTTTCCGGGTATATGACTTTCCCGCTCCCTGCAATAGTGAACAACGGTTTTGTTTTTACTTTACAGATGTTGACATCTAATGTGATTTTTGCTGCTTGTTTGTTGTTCTTGGCAATGACTCTAACATCTTCCTTTGTTTCGATTGGAAATTCTTCTGGGAGTGTCTGACGTACTTTGGTGTCTTCGACTTCAATGTAGTTGACTCCTTGACTCCCCTAGGATGCGCCGGAAGAGGGTTTTGCTGGATATTAGGTTGCTTTGATGCTCTCTTGATGACTATCTTACCATCATCCAATAGATCTTGGATGACATGTTTCAGGACATAACATGATTTGGTATCATGCCCCGTGATCTGATGGTAGTTGCGCATCTTTGATTCGTTATAACCCCGAGGTTTGGGGTTAGGTACGGGTTTAGGATCTCGAAGTTGGATCAATTTCTCTTTAACCAGTGCCGGAAGAAAATCGCTGATTTCTCCATCTATCTCAGAGAATACCCTATTTCTGATCCACCTTTTTTCGACATATTGCTGACCTTTGTCTTGCCAAAGTATCTCTGTCATTGGTGCTTTTCCTGTAGCTTTGATATAGGTGGGTCTAGAAAGAGTTGGTTTAACATAACTGACTTCCTTCTTCTTTGTTGAGGTTTGCCCCATGAGGAATCCAGAGTATACACCGTCCCTCATTGCGTCCTCGATGCTGGCTCTTTTCCTTCGAAAATCGGAAAGATTTTCAGGCGCAGACATGCTGACGAATACCCTGTAAGAAGTTGAGAGATTTTTCATTAGCATTTTTGATTGCGCCTCCTCCGATGATCGTTCGAACATTTCGAACACTTTCTTGTCCCACCGATTCATCCAGTCGATGAACCCCTCCTGTGCCCCTTTTCGGAGGGACTCAAGCTGGCGTAAGGCCATAGTATGATCTGTACTTTTAGCAAAACGTTCGACGAACGAATTAATCATAACTAGCCATGTGGATATTTTTTATTTCTCTACATGTTGGTACCAATCAAGGGCTAGCCCAGTCAAACTTTGGTGGAACAAATTTAACAGCCAGTCGTCGGTTAGCCCTTGGGGCTTTAGGTATTTGAGATACAGCTTGATGTGAGATCCTGGGGGTCCCGACCATTATATTTTTCCATCTTTGGAAACTTGAAACCTTCAGGTAGGTCTCCTTTCGGCAGAGTGTACCATACTTCTCCCTCCACGC
Organism: Papaver armeniacum; assembly: GCA_023531295.1. Taxonomy (NCBI): domain Eukaryota; kingdom Viridiplantae; phylum Streptophyta; class Magnoliopsida; order Ranunculales; family Papaveraceae; genus Papaver; species Papaver armeniacum. The sequence continues at coordinate 35,642 of JAJJWW010017282.1, read as the reverse complement.
CAGTGCTATCTTCAATTATTGACAGCCTCTTCATTACGTGTTCTTTAAAATGTTCAAATTCCAAGTTCTCTTTGCTTGGTGTTGGGTTTTAAATTACCGTCGCCTGGATTTCCGGATTCCCCATTTTGTTTTGCTCTTTATGCGGTGGAGGATCATCTTCGGGTCCAGAACCATTTGTTTGTTGATGAGTGTAGTTGCAGGAATTCCCACAATACATCCCTCATAAGAATTCATAATAATCAACACATCTTTAAGATCAACAATCACAATTTTTATTAATTGAGTTAGGAATTTTACAAGAAGGAAATGAAATCAAGAATATAACCACTATTCTAGACTTTCTCTCTCCTCAAAAATTTCTCTCCACTCTAAAAAGATCTCCCCCACCTTAAGCCTGTTCGCTCTTTATATAGGATATTACATAATGGGTAATGACTAAGGTTCGCCCTTTATTTTTGATCCAGCTTACGATATTCTCGCAAGTATACAAATGTTAAATTTACGCAACACTCCTAAATCTCGCTAGGTCTCCACACCTTTCTCGTGTTTAGCCGTCGTAAATCCTGTCGCGTCATTTACGAACCAATCAATGCGATATCTTCGCAGTGTGTTGTTCAAGATTTCGCAAAGGTATTGATGTTGCGATATTCTGATCATACATCTTGCCTCTTCTCATGTCTTCTATGCGAAGGATAGAATGATATGAGAATTAGTGTTTCAAAATGCTTAATCTTGCTCATTTCTTTCCTTAAGGTTTTTACCGACAAGATTTCATGAATTAAGCATAACCGCTTACATGTGTTAAATATTCCCCTACCCACCGCACATTCAATGCTAACCGGTCATCACTTTCTTGTCTATTTAGAAGAGATCTATCATAGAAATAATTTCTTTCTTTTACTTCGGCTTCTTCATCTCCACATCCTCTGTAAATATTTATCGTCTGTAACTTTTTACGAATTCATCTTTCTGCTACTGTTCTTATGGAGTCATCAAGGTTTGTTGACTTTGCTGAAACTGATCTTACTGAAATTGATCTCATCTACTGAAATTGTCTTATTTGATTTTGTTCATCTTTATGTAATTCCCATACTGTTTCGTTTGACAAAGCACCTCTAGCACCAAATTTACTATCCAAAACCCTAATATTCCCCAACAGTTCCACCGGTAAAGAGTCGCCGTAAACAAAAGAAAGCCTGCGAATTGCAAGGTAGTAAGAAACATTATTCTTTTAGTAACAATATTGTTGCATGTGTTTCTTATTTGAATTGTGATTCGCAGGGCGATGGAAATGTCAACAAATCCCACAAAAGATCTCGCCACCTTAAAAATGTGGAAACTTTAGTCCCATTTCCTATGTTTAATCCTTCAATATCTCCTGTAATATCTTCGGAAGCTAAATCCTTACTTCCTGTTCGTGAAGGTATCGCCACAGATTTCTCCCCTATAACTGATCTTTCTGTAGTTGAAATTCCTTGTAATAACCCTGCTGTGAATGAACCCTTCTCTTCTTCTGCTGTCAATACCTCTCATCTTGACACTACCTCAACCCCAGTCATTAATCTTCCTCAAATTTCATCTTCGAATGACGCATCTTTAGCAAAGAATGATTCAATTACCCAACCTTCTGTCATCACCACTTCTTCATCTGAATCTCTCCCTTTTACTAAAGAAACTTTGGAAGGAATAGATATTGCTTTCAAGGTTTTATCAGATGTTCTAGATGATGTCAAGAAATCTTAATTGATCCTATCAAATTTGGTGCCTGCGAAATTTTGAGTAAGTATTTTGGTACTGACATAATGATTTCGCAAACATCCTTAGAGAAAGAAGTTGAAACTTTGAAGAAGGATCTCCAAGCCATGATCTTGAAATGTGACACTCTTCATCTTGAAAATCAAAAGCTTCCTTTTTAATGTCTCACTAGATCGTGACAATCTTCTTCAGAAGAACGAAGAATTAAAAGGTAACTTTTATTTTATTTTAATTTTATTTTTTTTGCTCTTTCCATACTCTTTTTCTTAAAATCCCTTGTTCGCCCTTTAAGTTTTAAACCAGTGAAACGAATAATGGAGAGATATCAATTTGAATCCGTCGGCAGAAGAAGCCCATGCGGATAGAAATTCTTGGTTGAATTAATATAACCAACTAGATAACCTTCATACATACTCTTGTTGATCAAATAAATAATCTTACCGAGGAGAATACTCAATTAATTGAATAAAACTTATTAAGTAGTGAATTATATCCATCAAAGTTACGTTTCACCGCCCATTCTTCCATAGTTTTTGCTTTGATTTCCCCTTTTCTTTCCGTGTAGTTCTTTGTGATTACCAAAGGAGGTGTGTGGCTCAAATTTTCTCTTGGTATCTCTAACTTTCTTGTGAATGTAATTTTCTGTTTTTCCCTATCTTTCAAGGGTGATACCTTCTCCATCGTCATGATTTTCTTTCATTCAAAATCTCGTTTATGTATTCTCCTCTCGATGTTTTCATGGAATTCATTAATCATTGTTTTTGTAATCAAACTACACTCCAACCTTCTGTTGCATTCCTTGATTTTAATTTTTTCTTCCTTAAGCCGATTTATCGATTTATTTCATCATTTTCTTGATTTGAACAGTCTTGATAACAATCTTTAATCTTATATGTCCATCCCTGTTTCTAGCGCCATTATGTAGTTGCAGGAATTCCCACAATACATCCCTCACAAGAATTCATAATAATCAACACATCTTTAAGATCAACAATCACACTTTTTATTAATTGAGTTAGGAATTTTACAAGAAGGAAATAAAATCAATAATACAACCACTATTCTAGACTTTCTCTCTCCTCAAAACTTTCTCTCCACTCTAAAAAGATCTCCCCACCTTAAGCTTGTTCTAGCTCTTTATATAGGATATTACATAGTGGGTGACACTAAAATTTGTCCTTTATTTTCGGATCTGGCTTGTGATATTCTCGTAAGTATACAAATGTTAAATTTCGCAATACTCCTAAATCTCACTAGGTCTCCACATCTTTCTCGTGTTTAGGCTGTCGTCATGTCATGTCGCGTCAGTTTTGTAACCAATCTGCGATATCTTTGCAGTGTGTCGTTCAAGGATTTCACAAAGGTATTGATGTTGCGATATTCGATCCTCTGATGAGAACTAGAACCTTTTAAAGTTGTTCACATTGTTTACGGCCTCATCTTGCAGCTTTTTAAAAAATTTGCGAGTTTTTCTTCAATGGTTTGTTCTATCTTTGAGGTGAGGATGTCGAATTTGCTTGTTTCTCCTTTCCCAGGTTGCGAAGTATCCATCTTGACTAATTAAAGTTCCTCCAACTTCGAATTAAAGTTCCTTTGTTCGTTATAGTTGCATATTTTGATTAGAGTACTTTCAATCACAAAATCTTAATAAGTACATTAGTACACAATAAAACAAAGATCATAAAATTTTCCATTAATCATTTTTCAAGTCGAATCTCTTAGTTTCCCAAATGAAGTCTCCACTTTGTAGAAATCGGGATCTTGCACGGGTTTGAGCGTCGGGTCGATGAACGCATTTTTTTTTGATCCCTTATTGTTGTGGGGGTGAAGTCTATGTGCTTATCCGTTTGTGGATGTTTGTCGCACAGCCGATGCGGAGGTAACCGTCTACTTCGTTAGTAAGAGCTAACTCCGCAAAGAACGAGAAAGATGTTTGGAAGTCGCCACCGACTAAGGGAGTCAGGACCCTTTTAACTAGTTTGAATTCTTTCGGGAAAACAAAATCTAGCTATGACTTACATGTTTATGGTCTCACTGTCGTAGAGTCTCAGGTAAGGAGATTTTAGTACGAGATGGGAAGGTGTTAGGCACCCATCGCCGCCCAATCATATGATTGTCCTTTACTTCATGATTAAATGGGAATAATATTTGTGACTTTCTTTAACAATGTACTAACCACACTTGTGACTCTCTCTCTATATATATATAGCCGGCAGAACGACTAATTATTCGAGAGGTATTCGGAATCTAGATAATTCCTAACATGTTGAAAATATTAATAAGCCAAATCTAAACTTGTAAAGAATTTCGATTTATTCTAGATACCCTTGAATGATGACAAAATTTGGAAACTGTCTTATTGAAGTTTTGAGGTAATAACCGATAACCCGGCAACTTAACCAGATCTAGATAAATTATTTTCAAATTATTCACATATGGGGTCTTAATATGAGAGGGGAAACGCCAATACTCATATTTAGAGCTTCCACGTTATGAATTAATTGGATCATACTACAAAATATATCGTTAATAAATTATGTAGGAATTGACATGGGCAATCAGAATGTGAGAGGGGTAATCCAACCTATGCTCACAATTTTTATTTGCCCACGAGAATATGAGTATAAGACTGATATTTTTATGTATAATGTACGAAATTGGGGTGTCAACAATTGGTTTCTGAAAATTTCGCATTTGGGGCAACTACCACAATCGGTAGATAAAAGAACATCACGATACTACCGATTGTACAATCAGTAGATAATAAACATCACGAGTCTACCGATTGTGAAAATAGAGAAACTCAAAATTCCATTGGTTTTTGAAAATTTCGAATTTGGGGCAACTACCACAATCGGTAGATAAAAGAACATCATGAGACTACCGATTGTACAATCGGTAGATGATAAACATCACGAAACTACCGATTGTGCAAATAGAGAAATTCAAAATTCCATTGGTTTTTGAAAATTTTGAATTTGGGCCTACTACCATAATCGGTAGAAAATTAACATCACGAAATTACCATTTTAACTACCGATTATAATTTTCGTAACACAAACCAACATACATTAATATAAACTACCGATTATGGTAGTTCCCAAATTCGAAAAACTTGAGATTTTTTCAAATATCAATTTTGGGGCAACTTCATAATCGGGAGACATGGTAAATAAATACCTTCCGATTGTAAGTTTTTTTTCAAAATAACAAAACTTTCAAACTACATATGTACACAATAACCTCTGATTATCCTAACATCCACCGATTACTACGTAAATAAACTACCGATTGTGAAGGGTATATTTGCCATTTCAATAAGTCGGAGATAAGGGTGGCTTTATTTTAGTTTTGGGTGACCCTATTTTGTCTTATATGTCGTCCCTAATTCTTTCCAAGGTTGCCCCTAATGACGCCTTGAGGTTTTTTGAAGGAAGAAGAAAGAGAAAAAAGAAAGAGAAAAAAGAAAGAGCAAGAGAGAAATTTGCTAGAATTATTTTAGAACATATTTAGAATCACACTGTAGACCTTAAGCTCATAGACATTTTTTTTAAGGTTATGGAGCAGATCTTGAATTACTGACAAATTTAATCTTCAATAATATTTACTATTGCACTTCATTTTGTAACATGCGCCAACTGTCAACAAATATTGGTCCATAGACTCCATATATACTTGCCTCGAGGATACCGGAAATAGGACTACAAACACAAATACATGATGGGTACGTATGCCTCAATCATGATTTGGTCCACTGCAATGTTGTAAACCGAACAACCCCATGTTCAATTAAGTACTCGGCTGGATGGTAATGTGATCCCATCCAAAAACTTACCAGAATCAGGAAACAAGGGGCAGGATGTTAAGATCGTAATGTCCACCTATACCAAGGTATAGAATATCAATTGCATTTATATGAAGGATTAACTAAATTAATGCGACCTTTCTTCCAAGATTCAACTTCTCCCGATGCGCCTTAATTCCATAACGTGCTGAACTCGTGGGCAAGGGCGAAGCTAGTTGAGAGCACCATACCCAGCCCCAACTGGCTTCCAACCCTAAATATTTTTATTAATGATTTTTTTGGCACTAGTAAAATTCAATACCTATCCACATATTTTGGTTAGTGGTCAAAATACCCTTTTATTATTTTAATTCTTAGTTTTACTAGTATGGAACCCGTGCTACGCACCGGGAACGATGGCTCTTGGCCCCCATTTGGTGAGGCGGGGCTTCGCCCCGCACCCGTCCCAGAAGGGGTCCAAAAAAAATCGATTATCATTTGGTGGATAAAAGTTAGAACCAAATCCACCAACTATATATTGTTTAAACAATTGGAGATTACAAAATCCTCTTCAAAATTTTTTTTTTGAAAACTTATACAAACATTTTAAATTAGTAGTTTCTTGACATTGCCAACATCAATATTATTGGTAGTAAAATGAAAAATCATTCTCACTATATAATTGTATAAAAAAACATTATATTGATATAAAATATATTGCTCATTGCCAAGCATATGAAGTGCTTATCGTCGAAGAAGATGTTGTTAAAGAAATACATTGATATACTCTTCCGCAGATAATCATCTATTTGTGTTCAGAATCAAGCAGTCAACTCAACGGCTCTTCCAGGTTCCAACTTATTGTAGTTAGGCGAATACCCTTACTCACTACATAGGTACGATATCTGATATTAAAGAAACTGTTTTTTTTTTTTTTACAATATACTGATACAAAATAGATTGTTAACTTTGAATATTGTAAAAAATATGAAGTGCTTCCCGTCAAGGATGATGTAATCAAACATATTCATGTATTGTTTAAAATGTTGGAGATTAAAGAAATCTCATTACAAAAAATACTTTTGAAAAACTATACGAACCTTTGAAATCACTAAGTAGTGGCAACATCAGTACTATTAGTAGTTAAATGAAAACATTGATATCTGATATTAGATACACTGGAAAATAATAGGATATTAGTATAAAATAGATTGCCAACTCTAAATAGTGCAAAGCATATGGAGTACTTCTCGACAAAGAATATGTAATCGAAGAAATGCACAAATATATTTTCCCTTCAGAAATCATATATTGGCATTTATACTCAATGACCAACTCAATTGCTCTTCTATGATCCAACTTCTTGTAGTTAAATGAAAAATGACACTCACCATATAGGTATCGATTTATGGTATTAAAGACACTAACAACAAAAAACGATATTAATATCAAATAGATTGTCAACTTTGAATAATGAAAAAACATATGAAGTGCTTCCCGTCAAAGAAGATGTAATCAAAGAAATGCACTGATATATCTTTCTTTAGAAATCACATGCTTTCTTTAACAACCAAGCGTCCAACTCAACTACTTTTCCATCCTCTAACTTCTTTTATTTAAATGAAAAATCACACTCTTTATATAGTCATATCGATAACTGACATTAGAGACACTTTACAAATACAATATCTCATTGTAAGAATGCGAAATAAATTCTTAGCCTTCCAATTAAGATTTTGTCTATCCAGCGGCCACTCATAACAAACAATGGGAGTCGTTTTTCCAATGGGTAATAACCACACACCCAATCTGCACCTCATGTCTCCTTACAAACCATATACCACCAAGTTCCAATGGGTAAAAAAAAAAAAAGTTCCATTTGGGCGTGATGGGGAGTATCCCCCATTTATTTATGTTGGACTTCACCCGGCTCTCGGCCTAACGGGGGTTTCATTTAGTAGTTGGTATTTTTAAATTAACAATGGGAACCAAATTCACCAATTTTAACTATTAAGTGTTGGAGATCAAAAAATCGTCTAAATCAAAATAAATTTAATAAATAAACATTTCCTTTTAATTAAAATTGTCTCGATATATTCGAATAAGATAAAACATAAACTCGACATGATAATATCATCGGGCTCTTTGCTATAAATATTTTTTTTAATAATTACATCCAAGTTTTGAACTTCATCATCCACTTCATTATCATTTTCATTTAACTCAAGTAATAGAGGTATGTTGTCATCGCCGTCAATTTGTTTACCAAGTTTCTCTTAGACAATATCTGGAGGTGTTCTTTGCCTGAAGTAGACATTGTTTCTACAATTTGGTCCCGATAGATATTATTGTTAGATTTCTAAAAAACGTTGAAAGATTATGTGTACTATAGGGGAAGTTGGGCGTATATCTTCTTAATATATGTTGATACTTAAACTTAATTTCGGTTTCAGTTTATGGATAGTCATGAATTATAGAATGATCCCGTGCACTACAGGTTAAATGATTTTGAGTGAAGATGTCCATTACAAATATGTATAAGCTTTGTAAAGTGAAGTTAAACATCATGTAAAGCATTCCAATAGAGAAAAATATAATATAAAGAAACTTGTGAAAAAATCATCTCCTTTGTTCTGTATAAGAATGACACGCTTCTAAATTGATTCTTTTCATCTTAAGGTTGCAGCTGTTTTACCTGTAAGTGCACCTTAGTTGTACTAATAGGAATGATCTAATTGAATTAGCAAACCTAAGAGATTGTCTAATGTGAATGCAGTTTGGACAAATCATTGATTGAAATTCCAACTTATATAGTTATGATATGAGCTGTCACTTCAACCATAAACCGTCCAACAATGTAAATGAGCATATACTGCACAAAAACCTGTTTGAAAGCATATTATAAGTGAATAAAAAACACATCCATCACTCGCTATTAGTTATTTATTTCCTGCAAGGAATCATCCAGCTGACCATAGAAATCCATCAAACTTTAAAATGAATAAAGACCTATAAAGGTTCCCATTCATGGAGTCTCAAACAAACAAAAGCTTCCACTAATTGCACTATGTTGGCCCAATTTGTATAAATATACACCAATTCAAATTTGGAGTTTTAACGATTTCCAGTTGAGTTTAAAGATCACTTATGTTCACTTTGAAACTAAGGATTTTCTATCTTATGGTACGTAAATAAAAAAAACTTTATTTTGATCATCTAAGAGCTAAGTCTGTTATTAATACTCCTATTAAATTGTTATCGTAAAAGGTTACTGATATTGCAATATTGTTTGATCTTTATCAATTATGATTAAAGCACACGCGAAAGTCAGCATAATTTAATAGGGTAAAAACTAACAAGAGAAAATAAAGAAAGTGATCCTACTTATAATATGAATGTCAAGTTCATGCAAGTAATTAAAGCATGTGCCACGACATGGTCAGACCTCGAAGAAGGAAGCATCCCTTTATCTACAACATTACAAAGTGAAATGAGATCCACAAAAAAGAAAGGATAAAATTGAAAAAAAATGCAATGCTAATGTTTTTTAAATAAAGTTACACTATTAATTTTTATTGAAATATGTTACATGCCTTGCAAATTCCATTAATACCTACTTCTATTGACGTAATCCCCCTCCTTTATTGTGCTCATGTACTGATCTATGAATGAAAAAGTATATGTTTTTGAGAATCTACTTCCCTTTTCGTATAATTCACACATATATTTATCTATTTAAAATTTAAAATAACTGATAATTATAAAAATTATATGGCGTCACATTATGCAGACAACGAAAAAGCATACGGTGCGCCTTATCCATAATGAAAACAACACACCTAGCCAATCTCCGTCGGTTACGAATTTAGACATCCTCCCCTACAAAATCAAAATTAGTAAAATGGATATAAGACGAAAATCCATAACCCTGTGAAAATAAACAAAAAAGAAATGAACAAACCCCAATTCCCAAAAACAACTGGTCCAAAAATTATGATAAGGAACCAAACCCTTATTTATGTCTTGTTTGAATTGAGAAGCTATTACTGACAAAACGGGGAAAACAGTTAGAAAAGGAGTGAATAAGTAAAAAATAAGAACATCCTGGAGAAACTAAAAGAACATCAAAAATCCAGATAAAACATAGAAAAGGAGTTTAACAAATTGATAAAGAAGAGAAAATAAGACATGATAGAATCATTTTACCAGGTAAACTTTTCCGCCAAAAACGACGTCAGGATCTCCAACCACATCTGTAACAGAAATAAAAACCATGAACATTAGTGGTACAAATCACCAAAAAACTTAAAAGAAGGGAAGACCAATTTTGCCTACATATAAACATTATATATTTTTAAATTTTGTACTTGTTTGTTATAAAGAAAAAATTATTTAGTGCTACTTATACTTTTACACACTTGACGAATGCAATTGTTGTAATTACTTTTTATAAGTCAATTCATTACTTTTGTTATAGACTGTTCCCGAAGAAAACAACAACCAAGGAATGCAAATAAATTGATCTTCATATATTTAAATTGATAAAGAAAAAAATTTGCCTGAGAAAATAACAACCTAAGAAGACCAATTTTGCCTACATATAAACATCATATATTTAAATTTTGTACTTGCTTGTTATAAAGAAAAAATTGATAAGAGAAAAAAAAAAAACAACAACCTAGGAATGCAAATAAATTGTGACACTTGAATAAGCGTACATACCATCGGAATCAACTACCATTGCTCCCCCTTTGTTGTGATTTTTCTTCAAAAGTCATAGTCGATATCTTCTGTGCGTTACTTCTTTTTCACAGAAACTGAAGCACGTGTTTATGTAGGAATGAAGATTGATTTGCATCCTTTATATAAATGATGGAAACTTGGTTCCAAAGAAAATCTTTAAAACTGTTATGGAATTAATTACAGTTATATGGCGTGCTATAAAGAAAGTAGAGATGAAAAATGATTTGCATCCTTTATTAACCATTGGCTTTGTTTTTATTAGTAAATTATCGGTATTAATGGAACTTGTTAGATTGTGTTGAGGTAAATAATTAGATTTTCTTTATATATTAACGAAAATTGTTAACATAAATATAAATATTAATTAATATAGTAATTTTTATATATTGTTAGTTTTTCTTTTTTTAGATATTTATCATCAATACTAAAAATTAATATAGTTATTTATATATTTTTTTTTCCTTTTAAAAGATTCAAAAAATATAAATCTTTTTTTATTCCGTAAATATGTTGATTTTTTTTATAATTGATTATTTTTCTAAATTGTAGATATTTTATAATAATTACACGATTTTTTTTTTATTTTAGTCATAATTGTATGTAATTAATATAGTATTTTTTCTATTTTTGGATCTTTTACAATAATTACATGAAATTACAAAAGGTTATTTTATGTACATGAAATTATAAAAGATTATTTTAATCCATAAATTTTTTTTTTTTTAATCATAAATGTCCAAAATTATAATGTAGTATTTTCTTAATTGCTTGGATCTTTTACAATAATTAAATGATGTTATAAAAGATTATTTTATTCTATAAATATGTTTAGTTGATTTTTTTTTTATTTTAATCATAAATGTCCAGAATTAAGATAGTAGTTTTTTTATTTTTTGGATTTTCAAAATAAATACACGAATTAATATAGCAATTTTTCTAAACAATGAAGGCCGTCTGTCGCGTGTATCCCACCAATCCACCCAATCTACACCACACATTGCCAAATCAACGAATCATATATAACGAAATTTCATCCGACGAATACGAATGGTTTCTCAATTAGCCAATGAGAGCGCGAGGTTACGCTCACCAGCCAATAGGAGGGAGGGTAAGCAGCGCCAGTGTTACTTTTATTCTGGAGTGAGGGATGGTATTGAGTTTTTAGGTTGTTGATTTTACTTATTTTATTATCTATTTTTAAACTTTTATTATTATTTTTATTAGGTTTGGTTCGCCTAGTTTGTTTCTTCTTTTCTAGCTAAATTGAATAGGTTGTTCATATATAAAAGCAATATAGAGGTTCGACTAGGATTTTTTTCATAGCTGAACATCGGTTTGGCTAGTTTTTCTTTTTTCTAGCCGAATTAAATGGTTATTATTTTTTATTTAAAGGGACATAGAGGTTCGGTTAGGTTTTATTTTTTTCTTCCTAGCCGAACTTAGTTTTCTTTTTTTCTAGCCGAATTCAATGAGTTGTTCATGTATCAAAAACAACATAGAGGTTCGACTGCGTTTTATTTATTCTTTCCTAGCCTAACCTCGAGTTCGAATAGATTTGTTTTTTTCTCCTAACCGAACCCAATACAAAAAGAATACAAAAGAAAGAAGGTGATTTTCTTTTTGAGAAAGATAAAAAAATAATATTTGTATTTGTTTAATTAAAGGGTAACTTAATCATTTCCTAACTTTAAAACAACCCTTATAATGTTCACTTTAACGAAGAAGAGAAGAAGAAGAAGAACAACAACAACAAGAAGGAGAAGAAGAGATGATTTGTTTTTATAATAGTTAGATTTTTATAATATGTTTATAGGGGTAAATTTGACTTTTCAAATGAATTAGCCCCCTTATCCACACTTAGAATAATAGATATCCTATTAAGCCCCCGAACCCCTAAAGTGGAAAGCCCTAATAATAGATTTCTTTCTAATCGATTCGATGGGATTTCATTTGAATATTGAAGATAATATAAAAAATGAAGCATTTTTAAAGATCCTTGACATCGTATCTTAGCAGCGTGGATATCTCACGCAGTTATTGATTAATTTAACTATTTATGATTTTTATTTGTAAGTGATCTGCTGCTAACTTAATTATTCACTCAATTTTGATAATTTAGACACCAAATTTTCAAATTCAAATGAAAAGGAAATTTGAAACGAAATATGTTTTTGTTTAATAATTAAAACTCAAAATAAATATGTATAACTAATTAAGTTTCAAGATTAGAACATTTGATTCATCCTTAACTTAGTTAGACATGGGTTAAATGTTTTGCCAATGAAGTTCCCATTTGCAAACATTCACCAATACCAATCTACAATCAGTTTCAGAAAAGGTAGAATCAGTCGTATATCTCCGGAGATGCTATTGAGTGTTTTCAAGTTTTCATAAGGTTGTTGATCTTTGGAAAATTACGAAAATTCCGGGCACCCATTCATGGCGATTTTTTTTCTTTCAATTTTTAACCTCAGCCTCTCACAATTAGTTTGAAATTTCAAATTTGGTTTTTTATGCGAGAAACCTCTGAGCTTATGAAGTTTTGGTTGTAGATTGCAGGGACACATAATAGTGGGTATTTTCTTATTTGGTTTGTGTTGTTGCCGACGCAACATCTAAAATTGTCAAACTCAAGAATTGTGATATTGGTCAGCTTTCTATTGCTTCTCCAATGAAAGATGGGGTTCGTCTCAAGACCAAGGTAGTCAATATCGGTTGTATAGGCCGATATTAAAGGTTTTTATAGGATATAGGAAAAAAATCTTTACGATATTGAAAATATCGACGATACGAAGGAGAAACGATAAAAACGCGTGTATCGTCCTGTACGGACCGATATATCGGTTTCACTTGTACACTGATAATATAGTTTCACTTGTACACTGATATATCACTAATGTATTTTGTCTTTCGATTATGATTTCTTGAACTTTTAGTTCAAGAAAGTAACCCCACTAATTTTGGTAACTTCATATATGATTATGGTGGATGTAATTAGTGTAAATGTGATGTTGATGGGCTGACATACATTCAATGTTTGGTTTCGTTGTTGATAATATAAGGCTCTAATCAACCACCTTTTATTTTGTAAGGTTGAAGTATGTTTACTACAATTATTATTTTCTATTATGGTTATATCAATATATTTTTTTGTTTGATAAATAATGAATATTAAAAAAAATCTTAATGATGTATCACCTATAAAAACAGATATTATCATTTGTATAGGTGTATAGGACCCGACCGATACGATACCGATACACGATATTAACTACCTTGCTCAAGACGAAAGCTACAAGTGTTATCCATTTGATTGGAAATTTGGAACAAGGCGGATGAAGTTGTATCGGTGCTTAGCTATAATTGAATTACTGCTTTCCCTGTTTATAGTTTTTGTTGTGATACTGATCGCAATCATTTAGTTATTAAAAAGAACAAGTAGCTGGTCAAAATTTACCTTTTTGGTTTACTTCATGAAATGTAAGTTAACGAAAAAAGTTTAAATTTAACTTTGAAAGAAAATAATTAATTATGTGACGAAGTTTTGTGCACAAAATAATGAAATTTCTCTGGGAGTTTTCTTTTTTATTGTTCTTATTGTTATTACATGATAGCAATAGTAGTTTGAATTGAGAGATTCTGTATTGATTTTACATAATACTGATTACTAATTGAGATAGTAGTATGAATTGAAAGATTCTTTATTGTCATTAAAATTTTATATTTTTATTTGGATTGATTTGGTTTGTTGCTTTGTATGCAGTGAATCCAAACAAATTCGATCAACGAGCTATTGAAAGGAGTCATGTTCGTTTTAGACATCGTCAAGAAAACATGGCAGCTAATTTCATCATTGAGAAGTGATATCCGAGTTGTTATTTGTGGGTTTTTATCTTTTGTTCTTTATTTCAGCTGCCTATTATTGTTGTATGGAAAAGACTATTGTCGGCAGACGTGCAATGCAGGTGCTCTACTTGTTGTAAAATAGTGTTGTTTGTACCATCATAAAATGGTGTACGTACGGGGAACACAGGCGCCTCATAACCAAAAATGGCTTATTAAAGAAGCCCGACTGGGTTTATCAAGGAAACCCAGTGGTTTATTAAGGAAACCAAAAATGACTTATTAAAGGAGCCCGATTGGGTTTATTAAGGAAACCAAAAATGGCTTATTAAAGAAGCCCAGCTGGGTTTATTAAGGAAACCCAGTGGTTTATTAAGGAAACCAAAATTGACTTATTAAAGAAGTCCGGTTTATCAAGGTAACGCAGTTGGTTTATTAAGGAAACCAAAATTGGCTTATTAAAGAAGCCCTACTGGTTATCAAGGTAACCCAAGTGGTTTATTAAAGGAAACCAAAAATGGCTTATTAAAGAGGCCAATGGTTTATTATGGAAACCATTGAAGGTAAATACAAATCTCAAATAGATAAATATAAATCTTTTGAGATAATTATGAATGTGGAGAATATAGACTTAAATCTATCAAGATATATCCAGATCTATAAAGATAGATATAGATCTTCTTGGATAAATGCAAATCTTGACAAGATAGACATAGATCTTTCAAGATGTGTACAAATATGATGAAGATAAACATGAATCTTCCATGATATATGCAAATATTGGGAAGATAAGTACAAATCTAAGTGGTTATTCAAGATAATTACAAATCTAATGGCTTACTAGACTGATTTTCTAAGAAGTGTGTAACATAAATGTTGGTTGTCGATGCGACTAGGAGCTGTTGTGACAGTGAACTAAGGTAGCAACTAAATTATAACAATTTGGGAAATACCAGGGTGATCAATCCACCTCTAATCTCATGCCCAGGCCATATATCTTAAGCTATGTTCTTGTGCCTTCTTATGAAGGTCTACAATGGATGTTCATTAATCAAATTTTCCAACTAACCCCTAGTATGAGCTGTCTTTTTATAGTACAGCTCATCACAGTCTCATCAGCTTCATCAACTAATTAGTAATCCTAATCATATTATAATTTAGCAAAAACACAACCAAAAATATATATGCTTGACATGAAATTCAGGGGTTTCATTAACACCCTGGATAATTAAATTAGAACATTTAAAAGAAGTAATTCAAACAAACAAAGCTAAGATGGTGCTCTGGCTAGCCCAGGCATAAAGTTTACACATACACAAGAACCCTATTTATACATGCAATTCTCCAAACCCTAATTCTTTTTCAAAACATAAATTAAAGACATACCCTATTGCCCATACTCTCTGAATCGTGCTCTTCTCTTGTCAATTCGTCTCAACAACTCTATTGATTGATTGTTGTACAAACCCTAGTTCTAGTTATCTCTGATTTAGCTTCTAGGGTTATGGAGAAGCTAAAAGGGAGATAGCTCGACCTAGAGGAGAGGTGAAGGTGGCTGAGGCGGCTGCTGTGGCTGTGAGGGTATGGAGGTGGTGGTGATGGCTGCTGGTCTGGTAAAGGAGGTATGGGAGAGAGAGGTGAAGTTGCTCTGCAACTGTCGGGTGAAGAGGGAAGAAAGAAGAGAAGAGAATAGGGTGTTGGTCGATGGGAGTTTATATATGGGTTGTGCTGTGAAGCGGGTACAGCAAGGTTTGATGAGGAGGCTGCAGCGAGCGTTGGATGCTGATGGGCGAGATCTGAACGGCTCAGGGAGAATCGGGTTGTTTTGGTGTTGAGCGGAGTATCAAGAGATGATGTGTAGGAGCTGGAGCGAGCGTTGGATGAAGATTAGATCAAATCTAACGGCTCGGAAAGGACGGGCTCGAATCCGGGTCGTGGATCGGGTCTTGGATAGCTTGGGCCCATGTCTTGTAGATGGGTTGCTCCTTGTTGGTTTGCAACTGTTGTGCGCGCGGGCTTTGGCTTTCTGTTCCATAGACGCTCTTCTCCAATTTTCTGCTCTTTTGGCTCCTCCGATTCTCCGAACTTTATTTATTACCTAAAAACAAAAAATTAATTAGTACAAATATTTATTCTTGAAAACAAAGAAAATACAGAATCTGGGATAATATCTGATTTCTGAACACAAAAGATGAGTTAAATGCCAATAAATAGATGTATAAATATGCAATATTTGGCACTCATCAATTGTTATACAATTTCATAGTATTATTACACAACATCAAAGCTCTCATATCACAACTTCGACAACAATACTATGGTGATATGTATCACCCCCACTTAGTCAATACTTCGTCTCAACACGAAAACCACTCCCCCTTAAATAATGATCCGAAAACCATATGTATTTGTAGTGTGAACTACACATTAATTCTCCCCGTTTTTGTCAATAAAATTGGCAAAGGTACGAAAACGAGATCCTAATGAAATTTTCATGGAGACACTTCAAGACCAAAGAAAAGTACATATCAACTGTGATAATGCCATAATTGTGGCAGAGTGATGGTGGGGTGATACTAATTCATTTCATCTTCCCCATTGTGAGTTGACCATCACTCCTTGGGATTTATATATGATCACCGGAATCCGTGTGGGGGTTGGAGCTCCTGTGTCTTTAGGTGTCAACATGATCAAGGCTAATCTTCGGAAAATGCTGGGACCAATTTGCGGAAACATTTTTCCAAAGAAATGGTCAGTCAGCCTACCCGACTTGAGATCAAGTTTCGGAATTCTGAGACGAAACTTGATGATTACGCTCCGAGAGAGGACCCTAAAGTTATTGAAGTTACTAGGGTTTTTTCTTATTTATTTTGCTGGGTATACTTTCATCAATCCTTTCAATGACCATGTCAAATCGGGCTACCTGGCAGCTTTCAATGATCTTGACCTGGTGGGATTTTATGATTGGGGAAGTTGCGCAATGGCTTGCCTCTTCAACAGTCTCACTCGAGTGACTCGTCTCCAGGCTAATGTTCTACGTGGGTTTTGGCCCGTATTGAATGTGAGTACCCATCACCTTGGATCCTGGTGACTTCGTCTAAACTTTCTCATTGCTTTTCTTTAACACATCTTCTTGTTCCTTTTATAGTTCTGGTGTTATGAGTATTTTCCTACTAGACGTCCACCATTTGATTGCAGTTTCTCTAATAGTCAGATGTTTTCACGAATGACTAGGTGGAGAGGTGCATTTCGAAGTCATTCGGTTGTACACGCTCGCCTTTGTTTCGAAGTGGCTACTGTCGAATCTGTAAGTTTGTTTTTTTTTTTTAATAAAAGAGCCGTCGTGGCATATTATTAAAAATCGAATTTAGGTACAACATCGGTGGAGGGAAGCCTAGCCACAAGCTGAGCCCTAACACCTTTTTGAATGGAAATACCTAATCTATAAAAAAGAGAATTGCCAATCTTATAGTTAAGGTCATAATTAGCTATGAAATTTCTCAACCTCTTCAGAAAAACAACCATGTCCTCCCCAAGTTCACCCAGAGTAGTAAAAGCAATAACTCCAAAACCGTAACCATGAACCGAGCACTTATCCAAATATTTGGTGTGCTTACGCGAGATAGCATCAGAAATGGCAACCCCTGGAGTAAACACTCGACCATTGTTACCAGCAAAAGGTGAAACACCTGTAACATAGAAGCAAACATCTTGACCATTTTCCCAGTTGTGGACGATAATATCAGCGGGCCTTAGAGCCTTTGCATCGTCAGATAAAAAGCCAAGATTAACTTCCTTTCTAGCGCAACCCCTGCCTTGTAACATATATCGGAGATGACATCTCTGCCAAAATCGTGCGTAAATTTTTTCCCCACTTCACTTGCACAGTGGATTGCATGATCACACAAAATCATCTATCTTCCTATTACAACAGGAGCAAGCCTCTATACCGGTGAAAATTGGAATACCAAGCCTGTAACACACAACATCCCTAAAGTGCCGAGGCCCAAGAGTTTGGTTAAGCCCACATATTGGTATAGCCTTGAGATAGTCTTGCGCATGGTCATGCCTGTTGCATTGCCAGAGAATGGAATCACGTTCAGATATAGATAATTTGTTGGGAATATCTTTATTTACCACATCAAAATATAGAACTTCCAGGGCTTTTATGGGACGGGTGGCAATAGATTGATATCGAAAGAAGATAGTCCACATGCCCGCGTGAAATGAGACAAAGCGTGTAAATAGGCATGACTAGGACTTGCATCAGGAGAAATTTGAAGAATGGTCTCCTGCTAGTCCTTAGTCTGAAAACATGAAGCCAGAAAACAAAAGGCACTCGAATCATCCATCGTGAGAACACACCAGACCACCATCCTTTATTGGCAACGTAGCAATACGTTGTTATAAGGGACCAAACCCCGCACCGTCACCTGCTACAATGTGTCGCGGAAACTGTAACAAAGGTTGATCGTAGCAGTGGGTAATCCGTTGAAGCGCAGCAGGGTTAGTAGTTCTAAGATTGAAATATAGCTTCTATACACATGAGCAACTTCGCAGCAGTAGCATCTTGCTTTGCGGGTCTTGTAGTTGTTTAACAGACTCTATAAGCTGCATAGTTTTGTCGATCTTTCTCTTTACTAGATCACCACATAACTGAAGGTCGAGGCTCACTGGTCCCCCCAACAATTTTACACCACGGGAAGGCCTATTGGCTAGAAAGACACCTTTTGCTTGGCTCCTTGGATCATTGCATGGCCAGAAAAGCTCAGTCTTATTAATGTTGAGATGAAGCCCGCGACTGCCACCCTCAGCTTGAATAATCGAGAGAGCTTTAGCTACTTCCATGGTGTGACCTGCAACTATACCATCATCAAGGTACCAGGTGTGGAATTCCAGGGTGCATTGACTTGAGATCATATTCAAAAGAGGGTGTAAAACAAAGGAAAACAACAAAGGACCCAAGGGATCTCCCTGTTGCATACCCAGGGAAGATGAAAGAACAAATTCATTGTAATATAATCTCGCAGGTGAAGCATAGAAAAACTCCACCCACCCGAGATGCTAGGACATCTCTGCCTTACCTCACGGATTAACGTGGTCCGATCAACCATATTAAACGCATTCGAAAAGTCAATCAAAAGCATAGACATTGTATGTTCATTGCCTTTCATCTCCAAAAATCTGTTCGCAGATTTGTTGGGATCCTTGGAATAATCTTTTGAAAAATCATGACGACGGAGCCATCCGTGCTATGGCGCTAGCATGCTTCGTTACTTGTTACGAGGCCTTGATTCATCGCGCCTTGTATCTTGGTGATAGATTTGGGAACTAAATCATTTCACCGAATGCGACACCTCGCTTTCCCCCTCCTCAAGATATATGTTTAATTTATGCATCTTTTAGCGATATGATCTATATGTCTCGACAACCGCACCGCTTGTATGAAGACTCGGTCGATCGTGACTTGGATTTTGACACGTATTGGAAGTCTGTTTCTTTGGGTCCATCTCCATCCATTCGTGCTCCGGGTAAGAATTTTGTTGTGGAATATCTTGATTTTGCCCCCCGTCCATTGTTGACGGGATCCTCAAGTAATCATCCTACTCAACAGGCTCCTTTACTCGGCTTGGGTCATCTCGATTCCTTCTTGGGATCTTCGAATACCTATCTTGGGTACTTCGAATGTGATCTAAATTGAAGGTGGTCCTTTTGATCGGGAAGGCGTTGTCAGCTTTACCTCTTACTGCTCGACATACCGTAGGTATCTTCATTTTACCCGTGACGTTTTGATCATCTACAAGAAACTCTTGTTAACACGTACCTTTTTAATAGGTTTAGAAATTTTTTCCATAATACTTGCTTTGTCTGGTGGATAGCCGAGATCGCCAGCTAAATTCGGTAGTGAATGAGATGTATGGGATCATGTTCGGGAATGATGCCATCGAGGGAGTCTTTAGAGAATTAAGCATGGATTGAAGCTCTTTCTAAAGAATTGTCTACACTCAGACTGCTTCATGTGGTTGACTAGATAATCTTTTTTTTTTTTTTTTTTTTTTTTCTTGAATAGGGAAAGGGAGCTAGCGGGTCGGATGAATGACCCTGACGGATCGGGTTTCACTTGCAATGCCCGAATAAGTTGATTGATGGAGCCTTATCCCTTTGCCTTATATACTTCGTCTTCTTCTTTGTCGGCCATCAGCTTCTCTCTTTCTCTCTCTGCACTTCCAGTTTCACCAGAGACTCGAACGAATCTCGCTTGTTTGTACAAGATCTAAGCTTCAGTCTTCTCTTTCAACCACTATCTTCATCTTTTGGCAGTATACCATGTTCTTTTATCTCTTTCTTGTTTGGTTTATTGCTATAGTGATCATTTATTGGTGGAATGTGCAAGATAGAGTTTGAGCGGATGAGTAACTCACTCTCTGAAGTAGGGTTAACTGAAGTGAGATGTCTTTGGTGGAATCTCGGTATGGATCTCAGCCACAAAGATTCTTTTTTCAGTGTTGATGTGAACAGATCTTGAGATCCAACAATGTTCGGCTCGGAGATGAAGATCGATGAATTAGGGAAAGATGCAAGATCGTTCCATATGCAGCTTCAAAATACGTACAACGACTAATCTGGATTTCAAACTTGAAGCCAGATTTGGATTTATATGTATTCGACAAGTATAGATGATCTTTCCGGGATGAAGAAATCGGAATCAAGTGTGTCACATGAGCACTTTTACCATCGAGCACATTGGTTTCGATCAATGGGAAATGGTAAAGAAGTTGGGTCTCATTCCACACTCGGATAAAAATCATCTCCTTTCTTATTAGGTCTTCACTTCTTCCTCTTTGGTCTACCGCTCCATTGGTTTGAGTTCGGTATGGAGAGGCTAGGTGATGCTTAATCTTGTACTTTCCAAGCAAAGATTCGGTTTCTTCACCGATGAAGTTTGACCCATTATCTGATATTATTTCATGTGGAACTCCATACCCGCAAATGATGTGGTTCCGTATGAAATCAACTGTTGGTTTTCCGTTGAAACTTCTGGTCGAGATGGATTCAACCCACTTGGTGAAGTAGTCGATTGCGACAAAGATGTACTTGTGGCCGTTGGAAGATGGATTGATTTTACATATGAGATCGATTCCCCGGGTGGAAAATGGCCATGGAGATGACAGAGTATGAAGTTGAGAAGGGGGTACATGCATGAGGTTCCCATGTATATGACATTGGTGACACCTTATGACAAAGTTACAACAATATATCTGACATCATCGTTGTCCAATAGTATCCCAGGTGATATATCTTCCTTCTCATCATGTGTGCATTAATGTGAGGACCACACTCACCACTGTGTACTCTCTCCAGGATCTTTCTCGATTCATGTTCGTTCACACATCGTAACAAAGTCCCGTATCCTAACACTTTGTAAAGAACATTTGCAAAGATTGTGTACTGACATGCCATTCTTCGGATATATCTCTTTTGTTGTTTTGTTGAATCTTAAGGGTAAGACTGATCTTCGAGGTACCTCTGAATATCAACAAACCAGGGAGCGCCATCTAATTGTTCAAGGCAACTTGAATGGCATAACAGAAGGCAGGTTCATCTCTTCGGCTTATTTCGAAGGGTTTCACCGTCATCCCTTTGGGGACTGCAAGCCAAGAAGCTAAAACGGCAAGAGCATTAACACCATAATTTTTGTTTCTATAGATGTGGTGGAACTCAATGTGGTCGAATTGTTTGGTGAGATCTTCAAGGTATGTATGATATTGGGATAATTGTTCGTTGACCTTCCACTCCTTCTGGATTTTCTTGATGATCAACAATGAGTCTCCATACACTATGATGCTTTTGACATTGATTTCAATAGCAGCTTTTCGGTCCGCTATACAGGCTTCATATTCTCGCAACATTGTTAGAGCATGGAAAACATATCCCGATAACAATAGGAGTATGGATACCTTCGGTGGATCTAGCAGTGCCCCTACACCCATTCCTTGTTTGTTGCGGGCGTCGTCAAAGTACATCTTCCATGGCTTATCTTGGCTACATCAAGACATCACCCATTCGTCTGGGAACTCGATCTTCAACTCGGTATTGTTGAGGAGAGGATGTGATGCCGATGATCGGAAATTGCCCTTCCCTTAATAGATTTTTGCGTGATGTATGTAATATCAAACTCGGAGAGCAACAAATGCCATTTTGACATTCTTCCAGACATGAGACAGGCTTCTCGAACAAGTATTTGAGAGGATCCATCCTTGATAGTAGTTGAACCTTATGAGACAACATGTAATGTCGAAGACGTTGGGTTGCTCATACAAGTGCTAAGCAAGTCTTTTCCATCATGGTATATTTCCAAATCATACCTTGAAATAGTTTTGCTGATGTAGTATATGGCTCTCTCCTTGCCGCTGTCTTCATGATACTTTGCCCCAACATTGCTCCCATAGAGGTTTCGGTGATCGAGAGATATAGAAACAAAAGAACGCCGAGGTTAGGGGAAACTGGTGCTGGTGGATTAATTAGATATTTCTCGATCTTTTCAAAAGCTTCTTGACATTCATGATTCCACACAAGTAGGCACATTCTTTCTTAGCAACTTGAATATCGGCTCGCATATGGGAGTGAGTTGATTTATGAATCGACTTATGTATTGTAGTCGACCCAAAAATCCCCACGATTTCCTTTTTCTGTTCTTGGTGGAGACATCTCGATGATAGCTTTAGCCTTTGATGGGTCGCACTCAATTCCTATGTTGCTTGACGACGAAATCTAGCAATTTCCGGACTTGGCGCCGAACAAACACTTGTTGGGATTGAGCTTAAGCTGGAATTTTCGAAGACTTTGGAACACCTTTCTTAAAACACTTACATGATCCTTTCTATGTGCATATTTTTCCACCATGTCGTCGACATAAATCTCTAGCTCCTTGTGCATCATGTCGTGAAAGATGGTCGTCATGGCTCGCTGGTATGTGGCTCCAGCATTCTTCAATCTGAAGGGCATAACTACGTAAAAAAATATTCCTCACGGAGTGATGAAGGATGTTTTAGTCATATCTTCTTCTGCCATTCGATTTTATTATATCCGAGAAGCCATCCATGAATGAAATACATCCTTTCCCTGATGAGTTGTCGACCAATATATCAATATGTGGTAACGGGAAATCATCCTTTGGGATTGCTTTATTCAAGTTGCGGTAATCAATGCACATCCTTACCTTCCCGTCTTTCTTAATTTGGAACAGGTATAATGTTAGCCGACCATTCAGTGTAAGTGATCGCTTTGAGAAAGCTGCGTTGAGCTTCTTCTCCACTTATTCATTGACTTTTATAGTCCATTATGACCTAAGTATCCTGAGCTTTTGTTTGACCGGCTTTACATCTGGATATGTTGACAAACGATGGAACACTAAGTCAGTATCCAACCCAGGCATGTCTTCGTATGACCAGGTGTTGATGGGTGAAAACTACTCCTGCTGAATTTGGTAATTTGGGGTGTGGATGAGGAATGAATTTAAACCTTCAACAAATGCACTGCGCGGTGAGTGCTTGTAGATTCGAGAGATCAATCAGGCAAGTCCGGCCTAAACCAAGAAATGGCCGTTCCGGACTTGTTTCGGTCACAAAGTGAAGGAGATGGGGTTGATCTTAGGGAGGGAAGCGAAGAAGGTGTTGAGATTGTGAAGATGTTGGCTTGCTTATGACTTGTAACAGAAATATGAGCAAGCTTACGGTTGATGCAAGCAAGCTCTGGGTGTTTGAATACGATGTTGTATTAACACTTGTTTCTGTCGACTGAACTTGTGTTGTTCTGTTGTCTTGTCTTATTCGTTGTTGTTGGAAATAGGGCGGAGACCCTATTTATACAAGTCATTGAGCCTCATTCACGTTTCGCGTGGGAAGTGGAGGTAGTGGAATGATGGAGTAGTGGAGTTGTGTGTCGGTAACACACGACCGGTCTTGCCCACTTTTCCCTGTTCATCTCTAACCGTCCATGACTTCCTAACACGTTCTTGTGATGGCGCGTTGCACGCCGCACGCCGTAAACCGCCGACCAATACCCCAAAAGTATCCCCCAGTTTGTGACATGATTGATGTCGGAATGTGGATCGTGGATCCACGAAAGATAGCATGTAATGCTGAATTGAATAACTGCGTTATTCAGGAAGTCGATACTTGTGAAGTATCGTGTGTATTTTATGCAGGTACTGCATTGCGGTGTGGTAAAGTGATGGGTAATGACTCCTCACTAACCAAATAACTCCTGACCAGGGTTGTATAACCAAGTCGGTGAAGTCGGACGGATGAGATGATGTTTGAGACACTCATCTCGCGCCGTTGATGAAATTAGGGTTTTTAAAGAGGTGCGCAAGCATCACTTTAGCTTGGTCGAAACTAAGCATGGGAAAAGTTTTGAAGAGGACCGACCGGCATGTGTGTAGACAACACGCCGGTGTGCACGTCCATACTTCACTTTCCCAAGAAGGGGCAATCTAAGCCACTCAATTTGACCGTTGAGTGGTTGAGATCGATTTGCGATAAGAGTTTGATGCCGCAAAGAAGCCGCGCGCCATGCTCTCTTCCGGCGCGTTTTCCAAGACGACCTAGCTTGGTCGGTCTTGGCCGGTTGGCTTGGCGTGAAGGTGGCGGGCTGATGTTCACGCCCATGTCTCACCGTCTCATGAAAACGCGATCTAAGCCATCCAATTCGTCCGGTGAAGTTGAGTGGTCGAGATCGATTTGCAATTTGGGAAGTGTAACCACGCATGTTTGAGCGGGCGTTTTGGATTGGCCGGGCTTGATATGCCTTGGCCGACCGCAAGAGGAGGTAGATGGGTCCACGGTGGTCATGCTGGTATAACCGACCTGCTTAATCTAATCAGACCCTCCATTTCGTGCCGGAGAAGATGGACGCGCGTGATGGCTTGAACCCTAATTTTGGCTTTCAAAGCCGCGACCATGCTCTTTTGGGCGGACGGTTTTGTTGTAACCAACCACGGTTGGCTTTGACCGATTGGCCAAGTGTGTAGGCGGTCACATGGTGATTGTGTCGACATGCTCCGGGCCCTTTGAGTCTATATCTACACCCTCCATCTATACCTGCGAAGATGGATGGTTGAGACCGTTTTGCGGCACATGTAATATGCCGCAAACCCTAATTTAGGGTTTTCCGTCCATAATGCTTGGTATGGACGGTTTCTTGGCAAGCAAAGGCCAATGGTCGACCATGCGGGTCGGCCGTGTGTATTCCATACCTGCTTGGGGGTGATGGAATTGATCTGTGGTCATCCAATCATGCTTGTGGAGTTGGATGACTGCGATCAGATCATATTTGGCAAGCTAAGGCCGTGTGTATTCCATACCTGCTTGGGGGTGATGGAATTGATCTGTGGTCATCCAATCATGCTTGTGGAGTTGGATGACTACAGATCAGATCATATTTGGCAAGCTAAGGCCGTGTGTATTCCATACCTGCTTGGGGGTGATGGAATTGATCTGTGGTCATCCAATCATGCTTGTGGAGTTGGATGATCACGATCGAATCATATTTGGCAAGCTAAGGCCGTGTGTATTCCATACCGCTTGGGGGTGATGGAATTGATCTCGTGGTCATCCAATCATGCTTGTGGAGTTGGATGACTGCGATCGATCATATCCGGAGACCCGATACCAAGTCCGGATGCTCAATCGGGCTAGTATAACACACCGAGAGGGGCTCAATCGGGCTAGTATAACACACCGAGAGGGCTCGGGCTAGTATAACACACCGAGAATCAGTCTGTACGGGTATTTCGTACATGGATTCATTATAGTGCTTGGAGGTTCGTGTTACTCAGAAGAGTAACACTCGGTCGTCATGCCACACTCGATAATGGGTACAGAAATACAAGGCCGATATGAAATTCACAGAAGGGATTGTTCTTTGCATGCTCCAACCTGGAGGAATTTCATGTATTCACAGAATGGGATTGTTGCTACATGCTCCATTCTTGGTGAATTAAGTGAGGAGTATCCGTCACTTATAAACGGCTTTATCTTTTACAAGATGTCAGCGCATGTTTTTCTGGTTACTTACAAGTTTAACCTTAAACGAAAATCCACCATCAACACCAGGCAAAGACGTCCTCGAACTCAGTGAGTAGCTTGATCATCTCTTTCCTTTCTTCAGCGGATAATGTTGCCCCGATCTTCACATTTCGTGGTTGTTCTTCCGTTCCCAAGTTGATTGTTTCTTCTTCCATGAATTCTCGCTCTTTTTCATGTTTTTCGACGCTTTTTGGATCTCTTCCGAACGCCATTTAGGCAAAAGTTATCATTTCTTCATCCTCATATTCAAAGTTTCCTGCAATGTCATCCTATAAATCCAAGACGTCATATTGGTTTTCACACTCTTTTCTGATATCACACTTTCTACATTTTTTTATTTTTTTCAAATTTTTATGATTTTTTTTGGATTTTTCTTTAAATTTAAAGGTGCATTAAACATACAAATACCGTCCTCTGGGGCCCACGAGGATTCTTGCGGTTCATCCTTCGTTAGTTGTGGACCCTCATCATCCATTCTTACCAGGTTTTTTTTTTTGGCGTCGGAAGAAGTTCCGACGTCCTTTGGAGCTTCGTTGGAAATTATCATGCATATGCTTTTATCACATCAGTGCTCCATGACTTTGGCGTTGGTTCTCCAGAATATCTCTCTTTGTTCTTCGAGGTATTGTTCCAGATTTTGATTGATGGCTTCTGGTCTAATATATGAAAAATACTCGATGAAAGCATTGATCGTTTCTCGCCATGCTCGCTTGTCGAACGCGGTCATTGGTGAATACCATACCGACGCACCACCAGGTTAAACTTTTGCCGAATTATTGTTTCAAGTCCTCCTCATATATCTCCAGGTGGTTTCATGTACCCCAAGAATGATTTGAGGTGTTTGACGGGAGAGCCTTTACCGCTATAGATAGGAAACTTCCTCTTCTTGGGAAATCGCAAGCCTAAACAAAAACGACCATGCATTCCCCTGATTGTTTCTTCCATTTCCCGAGTTGAGCTTGTCGTACTCTCTTTTTGTTCTAGAACTTCTAGTTCTCGTCCACTCTCCCCTTTGGATCCGCTATATTCTCCTGCGTCATCAAAATGAGGCGAAGAAAAAGTTGGATTACCCCTTCATAGACGGGTTCCTCGGTTTCTTTTCCTTTGTAAGAACTTCGTCTTGTAATCACGGTAATATTCACCGATGTGCTAGGTGTTAAAGCCTTTTCTTCTCCTTTGCGGACAAACCAATTTTGGAAGGACGACGACGGCTCCAATCGATCCCTTGATCTTCTTGCCTTCTCCCGAAAGTTATAGAATTCTCGATGGGTCGACTGATATCCCAAACTGCGGTATCAAATGCATTTCTCCCCGGTATTGTTATTGGTTGTGTGGGCCCTAGTTGTCGGAGCCCAAGTCCCATTCCCTAAAGAACTTGCTTTTCTTGAGCATTTTCGGAACATTTTGATTCCGGTATTTGAATTGGCCCGCACGATCATGTCGACTTGCTACTTCAGCTGCACTCTCGCATCGGATCTCCGCGGTATAATTGTAGATTTTCGGGACCATGTTCATAGAATCTTGATGAGCCCTTATTTTGTTATCCCCATCATATGCATGTATAGTAATCAATTCATTTCCCATCCAAACCTGACTTTACTCGGTGGAGGGAGGATGCACCAATTCCATTTTTATGCATCCACGGTGGTCCCTGAAGCATGTTGAAACTCGCCGAGATATCCATGAGGAGGAAGGTAGCATTGGTTTTCATAGGCCCAACCCATATTTCGAGGGTGATTTCCCCTATTCCTATTTGCTTGCCGTTATCGAAACCTCTCGACCGTCAAAGCTGATTTGTTGCTTTTAGTTACACGACCGAGGTCAATCCCGATCTTTTTGCTGCTTTTAGGGTGCATATGTTGACACCTGCACCGTTGTCCATGAAAATTGATGGTATAATAATGTTTTCCCATCCTATGGTGATGTAGAGCCCTTTGTTGTGATCTCTCCCTTCCGGTGGCGGGTGTCATCGTCCGTGAAAGTAATTGCACCGGTCTTGCAGCTTGGTCGATCAGGTGTACTAATTCTCCAGGGTGATTCCTAAGGGAACTGTATCAAGTTAAGTGCCTCTGGTAGGGCCTCCGGCGATGACTTGTCGATGCTTCTAGAAGTCCCCAAATGGAGATGTCCGCTTTTATTCTTCGTAATTATTCAATAAGTATGTTATCTTCTTTTATCGCTTCTTTTAGATTCTTGGTCCGGATTCGAATCAGGTTGCCCTTGGCTAGAACGCCTGGATTTTCGGTTCGCAGTTGGGGGCTTGAACTGTCTCCCTCCCCTTGTTTGGTGTTGTACTTCTTCACATTTTTCCGGTATTTTTTTCCGGGTATATGACTTTCCCGCTCCCCGCAATAGTGAACAACGGTTTTGTTTTTACTTTACGATGTTGACATCTAATGTGATTTTTTGCTTTGCTTGTTTGTTGTTCTTGGCAATGACTCTAACATCTTCCTTTGTTTCGATTGGAAATTCTTTCCGGGAGTGTCGACGTACTTTGGTGTCTTCGACTTCAATGTAGTTGACTCCTTGACTCCCCTAGGATGCGCCGGAAGATGGTTTTGCTGGATATTAGGTTGCTTTGATGCTCTCTCGATGACTATCTTACCATCATCCAATAGATCTTGGATGACATGTTTCAGACATAACATGATTTGGTATCATGCCCCGTGATCTCGATGGTAGTTGCGCATCTTTGATTCGTTATAACCCGAGGTTTGGGGTTAGGTACGGGTTTAGGATCTCGAAGTTGGATCAATTTCTCTTTAACCGGGAGTGCCGGAAGAAAATCGCTGATTTCTCCATCTATCTCGCAGAATACCCTATTTCGATCCACCTTTTTTCGACATATTGCTGACCTTTGTCTTGCCAAAGTATCTCTGTCATTGGTGCTTTTCCTGTAGCTTTGATATAGGTGGGTCTAGAAAGAGTTGGTTTAACATAACTGACTTCCTTCTTCTTTGTTGAGGTTTGCCCCATGAGGAATCCAGAGTATACACCGTCCCTCATTGCGTCCTCGATGTTTGGCTCTTTTCCTTCGAAAATCGGAAAGATTTTCAGGCGCAGATTATGCTTGACGAATACCCCTAAGAAGTTGAGAGATTTTTCATTAGCATTTTTGATTGCGCCTCCTCCGATGATCGTTCGAACATTTCGAACACTTTCTTGTCCCACCGATTCATCCGGTCGATGAACCCCTCCCCGTGCCCCTTTTCGGAGGGACTCAAGCCGCGTAAGGCCATAGTATGATCTGTACTTTTAGCAAAACGTTCGACGAACGAATTAATCATAACTAGCCATGTGGATATTTTTTATTTCTCTACATGTTGGTACCAATCAAGGGCTAGCCCAGTCAAACTTTGGTGGAACAAATTTAATGACCGGCCGTCGGTTAGCCCTTGGGGCTTTAGGTATTTGAGATACAAATTTGATGTGAGATCCTGGGGGTCCCGACCATTATATTTTTCCATCTTGGGAAACTTGAAACCTTCAGGCAGTTTTCCTTTCGGCGGAGTGTACCATACTTCTCCCTCCACGCCAGTGCTATCTTCAATTATTGACAGCCTCTTCATTACGTGTTCTTTAAAATGTTCAAATTCCAAGTTCTCTTTGCTTGGTGTTGGGTTTTCGTTACCGTCGCCTGGATTTCCGGATTCCCCATTTTTGTTTTGCTCTTTATGCGGTGGAGGATCATCTTCGGGTCCAGAACCATTTGTTTGTTGATGAGTGTAGTTGCAGGAATTCCCACAATACATCCCTCACAAGAATTCATAATAATCAACACATCTTTAAGATCAACAATCACAATTTTTATTAATTGAGTTAGGAATTTTACAAGAAGGAAATGAAATCAAGAATATAACCACTATTCTAGACTTTCTCTCTCCTCAAAAATTTCTCTCCACTCTAAAAAGATCTCCCCCACCTTAAGCCTGTTCGCTCTTTATATAGGATATTACATAATGGGTGACAGCTAAGCTGTCCTTTATTTTTGGATCTGGCTTACGATATTCTCGCAAGTATACAAATGTTAAATTTCGCAACACTCCTAAATCTCGCTAGGTCTCCACACCTTTCTCGTGTTTAGGTCGGCGTCATCTGTCGCGCACATTTCTCAGAACTAATCATGCGATATCTTCGCAGTGTGTTGTTCAAGATTTCGCAAAGGTATTGATGTTGCGATATTCTGATCATACATCTTGCCTCTTCTCATGTCTTCTATGCGAAGGATAGAATGATATGAGAATTAGTGTTTCAAAATGCCGCAACTGTTCATTTCTTTCCTTAAGTTTTTTACCGACAAGATTTCATGAATTAAGCATAACCGCTTACATGTGTTAAATATTCCCCTACCCACCGGCACATTCAATGCTAACCGGTCATCACTTTCTTGTCTATTTAAGAAGAGATCTATCATAGAAATAATTTCTTTCTTTTACTTCGGCTTCTTCATCTCCACATCCTCTGTAAATATTTATCGTCTGTAACTTTTTACGAATTCATCTTTCTGCTACTGTTCTTATGGAGTCATCAAGGTTTGTTGACTTTGCTGAAACTGATCTTACTGAAATTGATCTCATCTACTGAAATTGTCTTATTTGATTTTGTTCATCTTTATGTAATTCCCATACTGTTTTCGTTTCAGCAAAAGCACCTCTAGCACCAAATTTACGGTCCAAAACCCTAATATTCCCAACGGTTCACAGTAAAGAGTCGCCGTAAACAAAAGAAAGCCTGCGAATTGCAAGGTAGTAAGAAACATTATTCTTTTAGTAACAATATTGTTGCATGTGTTTCTTATTTGAATTGTGATTCGCAGGGCGATGGAAATGTCAACAAATCCCACAAAAGATCTCGCCACCTTAAAAATGTGGAAACTTTAGTCCCATTTCCTATGTTTAATCCTTCAATATCTCCTCGTAATATCTTCTAAGCTAAATCCTTACTTCCCCGTTCGTGAAGGTATCGCCACGATTTCTCCCCTATAACTGATCTTTCTGTAGTTGAAATTCCTTGTAATAACCCTGCTGTGAATGAACCCTTCTCTTCTTCTGCTGTCAATACCTCTCATCTTGACACTACCTCAACCCCAGTCATTAATCTTCCTCAAATTTCATCTTCGAATGACGCATCTTTAGCAAAGAATGATTCAATTACCCAACCTTCTGTCATCACCACTTCTTCATCTGAATCTCTCCCTTTTACTAAAGAAACTTTGGAAGGAATAGATATTGCTTTCAAGGTTTTATCAGATGTTCTAGATGATGTCAAGAAATCTTCCGTTGATCCTATCAAATTTGGTGCCTGCGAAATTTTGAGTAAGTATTTTGGTACTGACATAATGATTTCGCAAACATCCTTAGAGAAAGAAGTTGAAACTTTGAAGAAGGATCTCCAAGCCATGATCTTGAAATGTGACACTCTTCATCTTGAAAATCAAAAGCTTCAGAATGTCTCACTAGATCGTGACAATCTTCGCAAGAAGAACGAAGAATTAAAAGGTAACTTTTATTTTATTTTAATTTTATTTTTTTTGCTCTTTCCATACTCTTTTTTCTTAAAATCCCTTGTTCGCCCTTTAAGTTTTAAACCAGAAACGAATAATGGAGAGATATCAATTTGAATCCGTCGCTGAAGAAGCCCATGCGGATAGAAATTCTTGGTTGAATTAATATAACCAACTAGATAACCTTCATACATACTCTGTTGATCAAATAAATAATCTTACCGAGGAGAATACTCAATTAATTCAGAAGTAAAACTTATTAAGTAGTGAATTATATCCATCAAAGTTCTGTTTACCGCCCATTCTTCCATAGTTTTTGCTGATTTTCCCTTTTCTTTCCGTGTGGTTACTGTGATTACCAAAGGAGGTGTGTGGCTCAAATTTTCTCTTGGTATCTCTGCTGCTGTGAATGTAATTTTCTGTTTTTCCCTATCTTTCAAGGGTGATACCTTCTCCATCGTCATGATTTTCTTTCATTCAAAATCTCGTTTATGTATTCTCCCTCTGATGTTTTCATGGAATTCATTAATCATTGTTTTTGTAATCAAACTACACTCCAACCTTCTGTTGCATTCCTTGATTTTAATTTTTTCTTCCTTAACTGATTTATCGATTTATTTCATCATTTTCTTGATTTGAACAGTCTTGATAACAATCTTTAATCTTATATGTCAATCCCTGTTTCTAGCGCCATTATGTAGTTGCAGGAATTCCCACAATACATCCCTCACAAGAATTCATAATAATCAACACATCTTTAAGATCAAAAATCACACTTTTTATTAATTGAGTTAGGAATATTACAAGAAGGAAATAAAATCAATAATACAACCACTATTCTAGACTTTCTCTCTCCTCAAAACTTTCTCTCCACTCTAAAAAGATCTCCCCCACCTTAAGCTTGTTCGGCTCTTTATATAGGATATTACATAGTGGGTGACAGCTAAGCTGTCCTTTATTTTCGGATCTGGCTTGTGATATTCTCGTAAGTATACAAATGTTAAATTTCGCAATACTCCTAAATCTCACTAGGTCTCCACATCTTTCTCGTGTTTAGGCTGTCGTCATCTGTCGCGTCAGTTTTGTAACCAATCTGCGATATCTTTGCAGTGTGTCGTTCAAGGATTTCACAAAGGTATTGATGTTGCGATATTCTGATCCTACAATGAGAACTAGAACCTTTTCCGTTGTTCACATTGTTTCTGGCCTCATCTTGCAGCTTTTTAAAAAAATTTGCAAGTTTTTCTTCAATGGTTTGTTCTATCTTTGAGGTGAGGATGTCAGGACTGCTTGTTTCTCCTTTCCCAGGTTGCGAAGTATCCATCTTGACTAATTAAAGTTCCTCCAACTTCGAATTAAAGTTCCTTTGTTCGTTATAGTTGCATATTTTGATTAGAGTACTTTCAATCACAAAATCTTAATAAGTACATTAGTACACAGTAAACAAAAGATCATAAAATTTTCCATTAATCATTTTTCAAGTCGAATCTCTTAGTTTCCCAAATGAAGTCTCCACTGTAGAAATCGGGATCTTGCACGGGTTTGAGCGTCGGGTCGATGAACGCTGTTTTTTTTTTTGATCCCTTATTGTTATGGGGGTGAAGTCTATGTACTTATCCGTTTGTGGATGTTTGTCGCACAGGCCGTGCAGAGGTAACTTCGTACTACTTCGTTAGTAAGAGAGCTAACTCCGCAAAGAACAGAAAGATGTTTGGAAGTCGCCACCTGACTAAGGGGAGTCAGGACCCTTTTAACTAGTTTGAATTCTTTCGGGAAAACAAAATCTAGCTATGACTTACATGTTTATGGTCTGCTGTCAGAGAGTCTGGGTAAGGAGATTTTAGTACGAGATGGGAAGGTGTTAGGCACCCATCAGTCGCCCAATCATATGATTGTCCTTTACTTCATGATTAAATGGGAATAATATTTACAGCTTTCTTTAACAATGTACTAACCACACTTGTGACTCTCTCTCTATATATATATAGCCGGCAGAACGACTAATTATTCGAGAGGTATTCGGAATCTAGATAATTCCTAACATGTTGAAAATATTAATAAGCCAAATCTAAACTTGTAAAGAATTTCGATTTATTCTAGATACCCTTGAATGATGACAGAAATTTGGAAACTGTCTTATTGAAGTTTTGAGGTAATAACCGATAACCTGCAACTTAACCGGTATCTAGATAAATTATTTTCAAATTATTCACATATGGGGTCTTAATATGAGAGGGGAAACTGCTCAATACTCATATTTAGAGCTTCCACGTTATGAATTAATTGGATCATACTACAAAATATATCGTTAATAAATTATGTAGGAATTGACATGGGCAATCAGAATGTGAGAGGGGTAATCCAACCTATGCTCACAATTTTTATTCGCCCACGAGAATATGAGTATAAAATTCCATTGGTTTTTGAAAATTTCGAATTTGGGGCAACTACCACAATCGGTAGATAAAAGAACATCATGAGACTACCGATTGTACAATCGGTAGATGATAAACATCACGAAACTACCGATTGTGCAAATAGAGAAATTCAAAATTCCATTGGTTTTTGAAAATTTTGAATTTGGGCCTACTACCATAATCGGTAGAAAATTAACATCACGAAATTACCATTTTAACTACCGATTATAATTTTCGTAACACAAACCAACATACATTAATATAAACTACCGATTATGGTAGTTCCCAAATTCGAAAAACTTGAGATTTTTTCAAATATCAATTTTGGGGCAACTTCATAATCGGAGACATGGTAAATAAATACCTT
Organism: Papaver armeniacum; assembly: GCA_023531295.1. Lineage (NCBI taxonomy): Eukaryota > Viridiplantae > Streptophyta > Magnoliopsida > Ranunculales > Papaveraceae > Papaver > Papaver armeniacum. The sequence goes on along the minus strand of JAJJWW010017282.1, from coordinate 1,141 downwards.
CCGATTGTAAGTTTTTTTTTCAAAATAACAAAACTTTCAAACTACATATGTACACAATAACCTCTGATTATCCTAACATCCACCGATTACTACGTAAATAAACTACCGATTGTGAAGGGTATATTTGCCATTTCAATAAGTCGGAGATAAGGGTGGCTTTATTTTAGTTTTGGGTGATCCTATTTTGTCTTATATGTCGTCCCTAATTCTTTCCGGGTTGCCCCTAATGACGCCAGGTTTTTTTGAAGGAAGAAGAAAGAGAAAAAAGAAAGAGAAAAAAGAAAGAGCAAGAGAGAAATTTGCTAGAATTATTTTAGAACATATTTAGAATCACACTGTAGACCTTAAGCTCATAGACATTTTTTTTAAGGTTATGGAGCAGATCTTGAATTACTGACAAATTTAATCTTCAATAATATTTACTATTGCACTTCATTTTGTAACATGCGCCAACTGTCAACAAATATTGGTCCATAGACTCCATATATACTTGCCTCGAGGATACCGGAAATAGGACTACAAACACAAATACATGATGGGTACGTATGCCTCAATCATGATTTGGTCCACTGCAATGTTGTAAACCGAACAACCCCATGTTCAATTAAGTACTCGGCTGGATGGTAATGTGATCCCATCCAAAAACTTACCAGAATCAGGAAACAAGGGGCAGGATGTTAAGATCGTAATGTCCACCTATACCAAGGTATAGAATATCAATTGCATTTATATGAAGGATTAACTAAATTAATGCGACCTTTCTTCCAAGATTCAACTTCTCCCGATGCGCCTTAATTCCATAACGTGCTGAACTCGTGGGCAAGGGCGAAGCTAGTTGAGAGCACCATACCCAGCCCCAACTGGCTTCCAACCCTAAATATTTTTATTAATGATTTTTTTGGCACTAGTAAAATTCAATACCTATCCACATATTTTGGTTAGTGGTCAAAATACCCTTATATTATTTTAATTCTTAGTTTTACTAGTATGGAACCCGTGCTACGCACCGGGAACGATGGCTCTTGGCCCCCATTTGGTGAGGCGGGGCTTCGCCCTGACCCGTCCCGAAGGGGTCCAAAAAATCGATTATCATTTGGTGGATAAAAGTTAGAACCAAATCCACCAACTATATATTGTTTAA
>JAJJWW010017281.1:0-68500 GCA_023531295.1 Papaver armeniacum | reverse complement strand
GAAGTTAATTTGAAGTAGGCTAGTGTACGTGGCGGCTTAATACGGTGTGTGTTTAATCTGGACTAGGTCCCGGGGTTTTTCTGCATTTGCGGTTTCCTTTTAACAAAATTAAATTGTTTGTGTTATTTCTATTCTGCATTATATTTGTTTATATAATTGAAATATCACAGGTTGTGCGTTGTTCAATCAATTAGAATATCCGACCTTTTTGGTTGTTAATTTAAATTGATTGACACTTGGATGTTGGTCTTTGGTACCATCCAAGTTATCTCTCTTTGATAAAGACTCGCAAGTTTTTATTTTCTTGAGTAAAGATCAAATCGAGAGATTGAGATATAAACTCTTTGATATACTTTTCTCTAGATTGAGTCTGACTGTCTAGTTGATTCTCTAGAAAGTATATTGGAGTTTGTCCATACAGATTGCTAAGAGAAATATTGGGTGTGGTTGTTATACCCCCGCTTTTTCAATTCCTATGGCAGTACTAATGTCTCGTGGCGTGTCATTCCCGCTTGCTCCCATGTTCCTGGGCGGTCTGTATCACCATTTGGATTTATTGGCGCTTGACATTCGTCGTGTGGATGGATCTCATGAGGTAGAGACTTTCTTTCCTGCTAACTTTATCCAGGCATGGGCTTGGGAACGCTTTCCTTTATACAGGACCCCTCATCTGAATCCCCTTGCTCTCTCGCGGAAAGAAGAGGTTACTCAGGAGGATGGCTCCAAACGACTTATGATGGTACCTCAGTCTCACCCTCGGATGGCTCTTTATCACAAGAAGGGTTTTCTGGCTAAGTCTAAGCTCAAGGATTACATGGAAAGGGGAGCTGATTTCAACCCTATCACCTATCAAGATGGTCGTACTAGTTCTTTGCATTATAGTTTTGTTATTAAGTTACAACGGAGGATGTCTTCCGCGGATATGCCTTCATCCGAGGATTTTGACATTATTGTCTCTACTTTGCCGGGACGTCTCCCCGGATTTCATGGTGGGAAGTTTTCATCCGAGGCGTATAACATTGTTCGTGTTTCTTATCAGCTTGGTTTTGATCAAGAGGTTCCTTATAATCCCCCCCCCCCCTCCTTCTTCATTTGAGGAGATGGGGATCCTGAAGAGCTTTAATCGCTTCGTTTTCAAAGATGGTTTTCGGATGAGTCATCGACAGTGTCATTTTGGTTTCTTCCAACCTCAATCTCAGTAGCAAGTTAGCGTCACCAATGACTGGCTCGGGTATCGCAATGGCATCAACAGGAACGTGTTGAACCTTCTTCTCAAGGATCCATACGCTCCTCCGACTCTAACTAGGGAGGATTTCAAAGAGATGCATGCATCAGGCCGCGTGAAGCTGAGTAACTATATTGCCAGAAGATACAAGCTCTCTTCAAGCAACAAAGGTCATCCTCTCCATCCGCTCATTACTAGCTGGGACCCTCTTCCGGGTGATGAGTCCCCTCAGAAGAATAAGAAAGGTGGTTCTTTACCTCCTTCATCGAGTTCTAAGAAGAGAAGACATCCTCCGACGGTAAAGCCTTTGGAAATTCCTCCTGTCACGTCTCCTCCTTCTAAGGTATCCTCACTCCCCTTTTCTTTCTTTGTTTCCAGTCGAATCTTGCCTTAGTTTATTTTATATTCGTTTGTGTCATGTTCTTTTCGAACTCTCCGCCCATTGGATGGAAGCCTAGGGGACTTCTCTTTTAAGAATACATTAATCTTCTTCTCCACGAGTGGAGGGCTGACCGGCTGGCTAAGAAGATGAAACGAGATGCTGGTGTGCTGCCTGTTCCACGGTTGCCTTCCATTCGTACTACTAATACTTCCCCTCCATTTTCTCCGCAGGCTCCAAAAATGGGGTCACCTTCCACAAGTTCATTCGTTGAGCGTGTTGAATGTCAACTAGGCCGATAGATCAGTCAAAGCGGTCCTGAAGTGATTTCTCCTCGTATGACTCTACACTCCACCCGTCCATTGATTGTGAAGACGATTCCGGATCCTAATCACCCTCTTCATACTCCTTCCGATATGCTAGGTATGGCGAGTGAGTCTGGGTCGGATCATTCTGTTCATGATTATTCCCAGGATGACAGTGAGCCTAAAGGCGGCGCCCAAAATCAAAGCTCTTCCTCCTCTGAGTCTCGTGAGTGTACTGTACTACCTCTTGTTGGGTTTTGAGCAGTGACACGTGCCGGTCAAGATATTATGTTGTTATTATTAAATGCACCTGGTGATCTGTATATACACCTTCATTCCTTATGTTTTCTGATAAAATTATTTTATTTCTTCATTTCTCTCTTTCTTTCGTCACTTATTAGGTCACCCGTAGCCAACCGCGTCGAGCTCTTCTTCTTCCTCTCATCAATCGGTTCATTCTCCTACCAATCTTCCCCCTTCTTCCGATCTGGTATGTGTTGTGCATTCTTTATCGTTATCATTGCTTCATTGTTGTTTCGAAGTGTTTATTTACACCCTTTTCTTTTTTCTTAGAATATGGGAAAGCGAGATGGTGCCCATGGTAAAGGGAGCGGATCGAACTTGCAGATTAAAGGTAGCGAGTCCGGAAGTGCTAACGATAAGCGGCAAAAACCTTCCAAGATGGTTCCTAAGGTTTCTCGTGGCATGGACGTTGTTGCTGAGATAATGGCTACCCCGGAAGATCCCCAATTCTGATATCCTCGTACTATAACAGCAGAAGAAGTTGGTGTTGACAACCGCTTCGAGCTAGTGCATGGCTTCTGGGTTTCTTCTACTAAAGCGGCTAATTATCGATGCATAGTGGAAATATTCGGTCACATGTGTATTCATGAAGGGATGCTTGCTAGTTCTTTAGTTGTGACTAATGAGGATTTGCTGGACATAGCGGATGGCCTTGCTCACGCGGAGGAAACCCCTATCGATCCGGCTACGTTGAGGAAGTGGGACACCCTTATTTATACTTATCAAATTCTTCAGTTTCCAATTCCATGGCTCAAAAATTTATTGGACGTGGCAAAGGCGAATCACGACGTGCAAAACACACTGCCTCGCGAAATTGAAGAGCTGGATCAAGAGTACAGACGTTTGCTCAATGTTTCCAATATCAAGAAGGAAGCATATGATCGATTGATGGCGGACGTTGGGCGTGATATTGAGGATCTGGGGACTACCCGTACTTCTACCGAGGAGGTTAATGCGCGTATTGTCAAGAAGAGAGTGGGGCTGACCGCTTTGGATATTAATTAGTCCTTTAATTGCTTTATAAGTGGGCTTTGAACAATGATTTCTTCTTTCTTTTATTTTGGATTAAACAGGGCACTTTGATGGTTTTTCATATTTTATTATCTAGTTGTTTTGCATTTATTATTATGGTTGAATGGCATTTAATGTGGTGTTATCGTTTCATTTCTATAAATAGGGGTAAGTAGGATCGTTTCAGTTAGTATCTTTCAGGTTTCCTTCATTGTATTTGTTGTGAAATGTGATCTGTTGCAGATGGATCACCGTTTACATGGGTATGTTTTGTCCATGGCTCATGTGCCGACGTTAGTCATTCCTTATGAGAAGAATCGGGAATTAGCTCGCTTGATGTTAGTGAAGGCTAAAGTAGAAATGCTCAGAGAGGTCAGAATGGCGAACAGAGTGGCCACACACGCGCAGTTTGATGAGCAGTGTGAAACGTATTCAATGGCTCAGAGGATGCGAGCGTCCGGGTGGTTGACTCTAAAAGTGCAGCGCGCGCTAGACGATAATATTTCCATCCGAAATAAAGTTGGGCGGTTATTCCAAGAGTCGGTAACTATGACGACTGATATTGAGCAAGCAATAGCTGATTTCCATGCATCTATCACTCAACAAACGGGTCCTAATCTTCGCGTCTGTGTTTTGACTTTATGTGTTGTGTCCGCTCTTTTTCATCCTACTGATAAAAAGGCGGAATTAGATCGTTTGTTGGTGTTAAAGGATGAAGTGGGGGTGCTACAAACTCATTGATTGATTGATAAAGCACGCAAAGCTTATGAGGATCACAAGGAAACGCTAGACATGGCTCGAGAAGCCCATGCTTCCAGTGATGTTATGTACAAGGTTCATTGGGTGTTTGAAGAGATGTGTAATGCTTATACCGACTCCACTACTCAGTATGGTGAAGTGCTTTTGATGATGCAAGACTTGGATCAAGACATTGCTTATTGTCGCTCGCTTATAGATGATCGTTCCTAAAAGGGTTGCTGCCATCATCATTTATTATTTTTATTTTTAGGGTTTCGTAAATGCTTTCTTGAGTGTTTTGTTATTTGGTTATATATATATATAAGGATCGTCTTGATTTGTCAAAGTAAATAGTTCTTAAGTGTTTATCTTTTGTTTCATGGCTAATCGTGTGAGATTGATCTGGAAGTAAGGTATCTAAATCGCCTTTTAGCGGTAATGTGTCTTGCGCGTGATACGTTTGAAATCGAGAATTCTTGTTGGCATGAACAATTAGCGGCTGCGAACCATCTTGTGATGAAAATTCAAAGTGAGGGCGGGTTGCCCGATGTGACTCTTCTTGAATATCGTGGTTATTGCCACGAGCAGCGTCTGATTACTCATTTCGGTGTGTTGAAGCGGATCGTAGTGTGAGATCTATTGAAATAGCTCTTGCTGAAGTTCACATGGCGCTTCATGCGCTACCCTAATTTTTTTATTTTTTTTTGGTTAGGTAGTAGTTATTAAGTAATGAATGCTTTGATATGTATGTTTCCTATATAAATAGAGGTGGGTAAAATATGTTCATTGGCATGGTATCTTCATTTTCTTTACTCTTTGCATTCTCTTACATTAGAATTCTTCTGATGGCTCGCCTTTTGCATGGTTATGTGCTTTCGTTGGCCTCTGTACCAACGTTGGTTACTTCCTTTGGGAGAGAATTTGAATTGGCCCGTTTATTGCTTCTGAAAGCTGAAGTGGAGCTACTTAGGGAGATAAGGACAACGAATCGGGCCGGCACTCATGCGCGATTTAACGAGCAATATAAAACATATTTAATGGCTCATGAAGTACAGGTATCCGGGCGAGTGTCTTCCGAAGCTCACCATGCGCTAGATGATACCGTTTCTGCTCGTTATGAGGTTAATCGTCTATTTAAGGAGTCTACCATTATGATGGTTGATATTGATTACTCAACAGCCGGTTCGTCGCTTGCGTGGGTATGCACTGACCTTATGCGCTATATCCGCTCTCGTGCATCCTTCTGATAAGCAAGTGGAGTTGGCGCGACTATTAGTTTTAAAGGGTGAAGTGATGATCTTGCGGACTCATAGGCTAACTATCCAAGATAAAGCGCGCAAAGCTTTTGAATAGCAGAATGAGACTCTCAACATGGCACGTCAAGCCCATGCATCCGAGAGGATTATGCACTAAGTATAGCAAGTACTTGGGGATATGCAAGTTGCTTTATCCATGGCTACTAATCAGTATGATGAAGTGCTCGTGATGATGCACGATGTAGACCAAGATATCGCGCGTTGTCGTATGCTAATAGCTGAATAATCTAATTATTTTTTTATTTTTTTGGTTATATATAGCCTAGAGGTTATCAGAAAAAAATGATTATAAGTTATGGAAGAATCAGTCAGTGCATTATCTTTGTTCCTCAAAAAACAGAAAATAGAGTTGTTACAAGCTACTGTTACTGGGAATGACCGACTTGTACGTGATTGTGAGGATATGTTTGAAATAAGCAAGACACAATACTTTCATGCAATGGATTTATATGTGGATCGGTTGAGCGCTTATCGAGTCGACCCTTCAGTGGAAAATGCCATAGCCTCAGATAAGGCATTTGAAACATTTTCTGACGCTCGTGCCCGGATGGAATATCGAGAGAACAATTTAGCTATTGCGCGTGGTAGGCTGAGGCGCGCACGCTCAGTATTGACTCCGTTTCTTTAGCGTATTTTATTAGGCTTTTATCCGTGTTGCACTTTGTTTTATCCACTTTGTGTATTTACTCCGGATGTTTGTACGTATCTACTAATGAATATATATCAATGATGTTGTCTTTGATTGACTTTAGTATTTTCTACGCGATACCGCTGCTCAAAGTTTATCTTTGGGATTTTGTTCTTTCCTTAGTTATGCTTAGCGCTTCGTCTATTCTAGCCTCACTTGGGACGATCGAGCAAATCGCTTCTCAAATATTCATGACCAACACCGTGTCTATAGTTATCCTAAAATATCTTAATGCGTTTTATTAGTCACACGGAGCTTAGCTTAACTCGGGGTTATTGGTGCACTTCATTGGTCGTGCATGGAACCTAGCCAGACTTGGGGCTATTGGTGCACTTCATTGGTCATGCACGGAACCTAGCCATACTCTAGGCTTATTGGTGCACTTCATCGGTCATGCACGGAACCTAGCCAGACTTGGGGCTATTGGTGCACTTCATTGGTCATGCACGGAACCTAGCCAGACTCGGGGCTATTGGTGCACTTCATTGGTCATGCACGGAACCTAGCCAGACTCGGGGCTATTGGTGCACTTCATTGGTCATGCACGGAACCTAGCCAGACTCGGGGCTATTTGTAGTGACACATAATTAGGATAAGAGTACTTGTTTTATTGATAATCATTCATCCGTACATTTAGTTATTATGTGTAATAAGATTTTAACCATTTACCATTAATAGGAGTATTGATCCGTGATCCGTTCATCCGCTTGAGGTAATAATATCCAGTCTCCGCCGCTTCACTAATCATGTACGGGCCTTCCCAGTTTGCAGCAAATTTTCCTTCCTTTTCATTTTGTTGGACGTGCGAGGCAATTTTCATGACTATGTCATTGATGGAGAAAATTCTTTCTTTTACCTTCTGGTTGTTATATCTTGCGGTACGCTGCCTATATTTGTCCGTAAAACGTTTGGCTTTGGCTCTTCGTTCCTCTAAAGTATCAAGGTGGGAGAATCGACTAACTTCGTCCAGAGTATTAAGACTAGCCATGGCTACTCGTGCTAAAGGGATGGAAATTTATGCTGGTAGTATGGCATCCTCCCCGTACACCAAGGAGTAGGGTGATTCCCTTGTTGAACTTCTTTTGGAGATGTGGTATGTCCAATGCGCGAGCGGCAGCTGTTCATGCCAGCTTCTGTTGTGATCATGTACTAGTCGGCTTAATATTCTCAACAATGTTTTGTTAGTGGCTTCTGCCTGCCCATTTCCTTGAGGGTAATAGACAGTTAAAGTATGAAATTTTATGCCATACTGATCTAACAATTCTTTGACGGCTTGGTTTACAAAGGAGGTTCCGTTATCCGAGCGAATGATCATTGGTGCGCCAAAACGACATATGATATGCTCTTTGATAAATATTGTGATGTGGCTTCGGATTAATCGCGAAGCGGAATGGCTTCTACCCATTTTGAGGAGTACTCGGTCGCATTGATAATATACTTATGTTGTCCGAATGAGGTTGGACTAATCTGTCCAATGATATCGAGTCCCCAGCTGTGGAAAGGCCATGGGGTAAAAACATTGTGTAGCAGCGTATGCGGAGCGCGGATTAGCGGTCCATGGATTTGGTACTGCTGATACCTCTTCACATGCTCTGTTCTATCGAATTCCATCGTAGGCCAATAGAATCCCCCCCTCATAAAATTGTAGAAAAAGCTTCCTCATACCCTGACGCTCCGCATTATGAGATGTAGTCATTACTGTCTCTGCCTCTTCTCGTGATAGACAATGTAGTATCGTATCCCCATAACTTTTTCTATAGAGTACTCCCTCATTAATAAAGAATCGACCGGCTTTCCTCTGGATCTTGAGCACGTCTTGTCTATTTTGCAGCAGACGTTCATATTGGATGAAATCCATGTATGGTTGCCTCCAATCTTCTATTTCCGCACTGCATACCTCTGCTTGTTGTGGAGGTTCTTGGCAATCTTTGCATTTATCTTGTACTACTGCTGCTTGGACTGCCATGTTTGGCCAGTACACCCCCATCCTCTGTAGGCGACGATATATATAGCGGTATCTCCCATGTTTGTCCGCAGGATTCTGTGTGAACGCGGCTTAGTATTTCTTGCGCTTCTATCTTTCCTACGTAGCGTGATAAAGCCCCTCCGGGTGTTCGGTAAAATAGTACTCCTCGTACTATGATGAATTTCTTTAGTACCTTTGTGGGCAACAATTGCTCGTCCGCTTCTCTAGTTAAATCCTCAATATAAGCCGCCCTCCAATCGTCCTTTTGATCAAATGCTACGTCTTCTTTCCATGTACTCGGCAGCGCTCTTTTCTTCACTACTACTGTCCCTTCGTCCGCTTCATTCAATTGCATCTTTGCGGCTAAAGTGGCTAATGCATCGGCATGTCGATTAGTGGTTCTACCCGTATGCTCGATGACGGTACTTCCTCTCTTTGCTATCAACTCTTGGACCTCCGCTCGATAAGGAGCTAAGTGCGCCTCTTTTACCTAGAAGTCTCCTGATATTTGACTCGTAACCAGCTTTGAGTCTCCTTTTATGTCTATCGCTCACATATTAAGTTCTTTCGCCATACGTAGTCCCAAGATTAATGCCTCATACTACGCTACATTATTACTACACTCGAAATCCAACTTGAAGGCGAATGATAATAAATCTTGCTTAGGCATTTCGAAAACTATGTCAGCTCCTCCATGGGAACCATATGATGATCCGTCAAAGAACATTACCCATCGTTCTTCTTCCTCTGCCTCTGCGACTTCTCCGGGTATCTCTTCACTTATTTCCGTCATGTCTGTTCCCGGAAACGCGGCCAGCAGACCTGCAAACGCCTGTCAGCGCACTCCCTTGGACCGCTGGTACTTTAGTTCAAATTCCGATAACTGCAGTAGCCATCGGGTTGTCCTGCCGGATAAGACAGGTTTGGTGGCTAGATAGGCGATCGGACTAGCAGTTGCCACCACTATGGTCACGTGAGCGAGCAAATACGATCTCAATTCTTTGTAGCGTAAATGAGCGCTAAGCATGCTTGTTCCGCCTTTGAGTATCTAAACTCTGCATCTCTGAAGCCTCTACTGATGTAGTGGATCGGATACAGTTGGTCGTTTCCGAGGTCTTGGGCTAGCATTGCTCCGACTGCGATGCTAGTAAAAATTGTGTATAGGTAAAGAGGTTCACATTTGACAGGTGGTCATAAGACTCGTGCGTTAATCAGACATTCCTTAAGCTTCTAAAAGGCTCGCTCTTGATCATCTCCCCATTCGTACGGCTTATTCCTCTTTAACAATGGTGAGAAGGCGGACAGTAGCTCTGCCAACCCTGAGATAAATCTCCGGACGTAAGATATTCTTCCTATAAAAGTTTGCAACTCTTTCATATTTGTGGGCGGTGTCATAGTGGTAATCGCTTCCACCTTGCTCGGATCAATTTGTATTCCTTTGTTTGTAACAACGAATCCCAAGATCTTTCCGGAAGTAATACCAAAAGCGCATTTGAGGGGGTTCATTTTTAGGTGATATTTTCTGCACCTGTCAAAAACGCGCTTCAAGTGATCCAAGTGATCCTCTCGCGCCCTAGGTTTCACCACAATATCATCTACGTATACATCCATTATTTGGTGCATCATGTCGTGAAAAATGGCTACCATCACCCGCTGATAGGTTACGCCCGCGTTCTTCAATCCAAAAGGCATCACAACATAGTAAAAATTTTCATATGGCGTCTGAAAAGCCGTTTTGTGAGCATCCTCCACCGCCATTCTCACCTGATTGTATCCGCTGAACTCATCCATAAAAGAGAACATATCATGCCCGCACGTGTTATTCACCATTACATCTATATTTGGCACCGGGAAATCATCTTTAGGACATGCGCGATTCGAATCTCGATAATCAACACAGCATCGGACCTTTCCATTCTTCTTAGCCACTGGCACGATATTAGCTAACCACACAGGATGTTGAATTGGTTTGGTGAATTTGGCTTTAAGCAGCTTCTCCACTTCTTCCTTAATGGCAAGTTCTATCTTTTCCGAAAAATTGCAACTTCGCTGTTTAACTGGCTTGTACTCGGGTGAAACACTGAGATTATGCACGACTAAGCTACTATCCAGGCTAGGCATTTCATCATACGTAAACGCGAACACATCTTTATATTCACGGAGCAGCGTGATCATCCGCGCCTTTTCTTCTCCTTGAAAATGTTTGCTGATGCGTACGCAACGGGGGTTGTTCTTCGAGCCGAGGTTTATTTCTTCTAACCCATCAAGTGTTGGATCGACTTTTATCTTTTCCTCGGGCAAGTTTTCTATCATTTCTTCCTCTGAGATAGGAACTTCCACCTCTTCTTGTGAATCTTCCACTATTGGGGCTGTCTCCATCATTTCCTCATCTACTGATGACATAGCACAATCATGTTGGCGCTGAGAGACTTCCCCGGCTGATTGCTATAAGCGGTAGACATGTCCACCTTCCGGTCGCGAAAAACATTTGAACTGGATGTTTTTTGTTTCCGTTACTGCTCTCTTACTCCCCGTGACAGGTCCCATCCGTGACGGGCTGAACACTGACTTAGCTTTTCCCTTTGGCTGGAATTCTTCCCATTTCGGAAGTGGTGTTAGATGCTCCGGCTGTTCTTCCCGGCTTAAGACAGGTTGCGTGTAGAAGACCGCGTCCGCCATGTAGGCTTCTTCGGGTCTGAATGGGTTGCTCGTAGCTGGAATCTGGAACTGCTTTCCTCCAATATTATTCTTAACATACTGATGATATGTTAATGCTACTACCTTGTGATTCAGGAGCCATCCTTTCCTGAGTCTGTCCTCCAAATCCTCTCATGGTTGTCGCGCGCATCTTAATTGTTGTCCGTGACACTCCAAGGGATTCAAACGTGTGTAGTGAAATTAGGTTAAACGAAGCCCTACCATCTATGAAAGCTCGCTTGAGAGGTTGTTTGTTAATAAAAGCCGTCAGGTATAAGGGGCGAAGGTGCTCTCCCGAGTAACATATATCTTCATCCGTAAAGCTAATGTCCTCTTTAGGTATCGGATTGTACGCCTTGCCCGATGCAATCGCAGTTATAGTCTTGGATGCTTCACGGACTTGGTTTTCACTAAAACCCAGAGAGTCGAAGAACTGTTGAGCCAAAATAGTTTGAGAAAACTTACTAGCAACTCCATTCATATCCGGAAATACTGTTGTCTCAGAAGCTTCGCACGCTTCTTCTTCTCCCGCGTCTTCCCAAGGCCTCCAAGCTTCTCCCTCGGCAGGGTCATGCGAGATCATCATAAATTGGTGCTAAGGAAGCGGATCCTTCTTGATGCTTTGCTCTCCTATATCCATCTCGCCTCTGGCTTGTTTCCTTTGCACAATATACAGAAGGGAATAACACTCTACGGTCGGATGGTGGACTCTCCTATGATAATGACAGTATCACTCGTGCATCTTATCCGCTACGGTGGGTTCTGTGGATACTTGTGGTAGAGTCTCCTCCTTATTCGATACCCATTGTTCCAAAACTCTTATTATCTGTTCTTTACTGCACGGTAAAGGTGGTGGCGGATTGGACCTTCCTCCATCCGCTCTTCCTCTTCTTCTTCCAGATTGTCCGCGGTAGGAACCAAAAGCAGCTCCACCTTTTCCTTTTTCGTTCACTTGATAATTAAAGGCAGGTGTGGATATGGCGTTGACAGAGTGTTGTTGCCATGTGTATCCACCCGCTCATGAATGCATAGCGTTCGCACAATCTGATATCCAGGCTGCAGCCTCTTCAACTTCCACAAAGTTTTGGAATTTAAAATTTGTTAGATTTATCCGGAAGATAACATCCATTCCTCTAATGCAGATCTCCACTAAGCGCTCCTATAGAATATCCTCATGGCATTCTAACGTGAAATCTCGAATACGAGTAATGTATTTTCCGATCTCTTTTCTTACCCGTTGGGTACATCTTCCCAAATCTATTGTTGTGACCCTTCTTTGGGCGGAGTAAAATTTCTTCAAGAAAAGTTACACCATGGCGGACCATGAGCTGATGCTTCCGGGTTTTAAGTTGTCATACCAGGTAAAGGCATTCTCTGTTAATGACTTTGGGAATTCTCGCATGCAAAGGCTTTCATCCTGAGCATAGGCGTTCATTGCTGATATAAAGTGGCTCACATGTTCTCGAGCGTTCCCTTTTCCTCCATATATTTTGAACTTTGGAGATGTATAATCCACAGGATATAAGTAATCAGCAACCTCCACGGAGTATGGTGGTTCTAGCGAGTCTTAGGCATCATGCTTTGTCACTCGGTAATTAGTTTCCAAGTACTTGGCGATCGCGTCTTCCGTCATACCCTGAATAGTGTTTTTTGCGCTGACCATCCTGGAAGTTGTCACGTGTTTCTCCCTTGCTATCTTCAGAAGTCCGCGTAGTTCTTGCTGCCTTTTGATAGACGCGTCTAACTCCTCTTGCATCTCGGACATCTTCCGGTCGCATGTCTCGGCTGCGGCTTTTTCTTTAAGAGTTTCTCCTTTCTTTTGGGACGTACCAGCGCCCTAGGATGTTCATGCTCCTTGCACGATGGGTGTAGTAAACACCGCTCGGAAACGTATCTCATCGTCACTCTCTCCGTGCACATCTTCTACATAAACATGATCCAGGTTCGGGAGTGCTCCGCCCACTGGTACTTCCTGGCTCGCACTTGGGAGTATCATGCTGGAAAAGAGGCTAAGAACCTCCCACTGTGGTCGCAATGTTGATAGGGTAAAACGTGGGAAGGAGGAACTAGCCCTAATCACAGAAAGTACTCCCAAGGTATAGAGAGGGTTATTAGAAGTAATGATGGATTAATGATTATCCATAAGCGTGTCCTATTTCCCCTTTTATAATAACCTTCTTATGGATAAATGCCGGTAAGATTAACATATTACTAAACTACCATTTCCCTTTCCTTAAGTTATTATCAAACCCTAAGAGGCTTTCTTCTTGGGCTAAAGCTCAACTAATTTAATATACTCTTGGATGGACTAAAACTATCCCATCCTTGTGGGTTAGGCCTAGTCCCCTAGTCTATCCATCCTAAAAGAGACCCTTAATAGGTTAAGAGGCTACCTATTTTAGGATTGGTTATTTTCATGTATCAACAGTTACACTAATAAAAGTCATACCAATACATAAGTCAGGCACTGTGACTAGATTTACCAAGATACATAACAAGTTATGATCGGTTCTACTAACTCACACATATTGGTAATCCAAAGATATGCAATGAATAACGATACCAATAAGCCTAACGATTTCCTTTCGATTCATAAAACAAGTTCATGGATGTACTTCCTTTAAACAAATGTAAACATTGTTTTCTAGGATGAAATCTTCACTTTTACCCATACACATCATCACAATAGCATTCATACGATTATGTCGATGTCTTATATATGAAGTTCAAAAGATAAGCGTTATACTTCGTATTCTAATTCCATAACACTATGTCTCACTACTAGAGTATAATCATTCACAGCTTCGCAGTTATGTTTTCAATATAGTACGACTTGAAAGATATGTTAGGAATGAAACAGTTCAAGTCAAAATATTACTAACCTCAAGAGGAAGGATGATGTCGTCGTTGTAGCTTGTTACTTCTTCACATTCTTCAAGTCTTTGAGTAATACTTGTATGTCTCATACTCCTAATCTTTCTAGCCTAACCTATACAAAGTTGTCTCTAGTATATAATCAAGCGACTCTTTAATTGAGTTTTGATTCACTAAAATATGACAACCAAACTTGACATACCAACGCTTGGTGGGTTCAACCGAGCTATGCTTTAACAATTTTCAAATTTGAGAAATGGGATTCATTCCACAAAGTGCCGATTAGAGGGCTATCTCTTAGCAAACCTATTGTTAGTTTGGTTAATAATAAACAATGGAGTCATTTTTATACCCAGCTGGGCTGTTGATAGCATTGGTGCATATGTAAATTCTATGTAACGTGACCTTTGGTTTTAATTCAAATTATTTTCCAATTTAAAAAAAAAATGAAAAAGAAAAGGATGGGATATGATACACTTACTTGCTCCAACCTCGCAATATATCGATTTTCAAGTTTCATTTCTCCCTCATGCTGCAAAAACAAGAAAAACTTCATTCATCACATATTTGCATTGTAGATCAGCACTCAACGATGAAGAAGTCACATATCCTATGAATGTTCATGACTATAAAACTTAAGCAATGTTGTACACTTTTCATTGTGTTGATACATGTTGCATGTTAAGGATTTTGTTCCATAACGCCATTTCTTCTACTTTTAAGCTTTAATTTCTTGCATGTATCTTGCGGACTTGATTATTAATTGTGATGAACTTATAATTTAGAGAATGCATGAAGCATCGTAAAATAAGATTTTTGGTTATATTCTACTTTGTTTATTGCTAATCTAGATCTCAATTGCACTGAAGATGAATTGAAGTAGGCTCTGTTCCACAAGTAACCAGACCATAGTTTGTTATATCGGGTATCCACCGATATATGTATGATACAACAGTATTGGTGATACTGACTGCAGTTTAAGGTGTTGTCATCTACTGATTGAATTCGCATGTACTAGATGATTTAATTCACTTTCATGCATATTAAATGATTAAAAAAAATTGGTTGAACTATCTTTTTTGATAAATATTATAATTCAATAAATTATTACATTAGAATTGACGAAGTATATTTCATTCATTAATGTGGAATATAGGATATAAAGTTTAAATTAACTTTTTTGTGTGATGCTTTTTTTACAAAAGAATTCAAAGTCATGGCGAATGAACATTATTGTCTAATTAAAATTGATATACAGTCTTATATGATTATTATTAAGTTGATGATGATCTGGGATATGAGTTTCACGAGAAGATTGATTTTTTGCTAATGGTGTTGGAAAATGTTAGGTTTAGATCAAATGAAGAAGGAACTAATTTATTTCATGAGTTAATTCCACAAAGGCCATTTCACATGTAAGAAAAGTCAATTATAGTCTTGAAAAGGTAAATGTGTAAAGTTTTAGGTTCTCAAGTTTACCAAGAGAACAAATTTTCGAAGATTTTTTAAAATTAGATAATAATTAAGTCTACAACGAGTAGCACAAAACCTTTATAATATATCAAATTATTTAGAAACCCATCAAAGTAAACACTCAATAATCCATGTTGGTTTCAGAATTGAGAAACCCCAAAAAAAAAAATATTAAATAAAGCATGAGCCTTAAACAAGTCTAGATCAAGTCATGAGTGAAAACTTTATTTGCTTTTCAAAATGGGACTTTACTTTTCGTTCTTACTAGATAAGCTTGTATGTGTTTTGGATCTCAGAGTGGCTATTGACTTCTAATTGTTAGCCTTCAGACGCAACAGGAAATCATTAATTTCTTTTAATTGAATTCTAAAGATGTGTTTCAAGTCTTGGAAGACTTTGGAATCCACTTTGAAATGCCATTAGACTTGTTCGTACTAGTTACATCATGTTAATTTTTTTCATAGGTCCAATTCAGATCGGTCTCACCTCTTGTGGGCTAGTTGGTCCAACCCTTTTATTTTTTTCGTCCACGATCATTCTTTATTCTCTCAAACTATCAAAAATTACACATAAACATAGGGAGTTAATCGAGCTTAACAATTCCGGCTTTAATCTGAATTCTAAACCCCCTGGAAATGATTCCAGGTCTGAGAAGAGGTTATTCTCCCCTAAAGTATTTTAAGTAAGTAGAAATTAGTCATTGTTATATAGAGATTGATCACGCACAGTGGCAAAACTATGATTTCATTAAGGGATGTGATTGACTATCTCTTTGCGCTTAATATAAAACTTAGACGTGTTGTATCATCCAACATAAAATAGGTAACAAAAAAAGCTTTTGTGGGATTTTTTAACCGTCCCTGATTTTGTGGCCGATAAGCTTGCTGGTTTGCACCCCAGTCACATCTTTGTACGTCAGGACTTGAGTTAGTTTAATACTGAGTTAGAGGAAACTTTTGTTAGATAACAAGTGTAGAAAAGTTCCGGTAAGTTGGGCCTTATGCCTTGAGGTTTGCCTATTTTGGTTTTGGGTTTTTAGTCCAACTAAACACAAAACAAAAAGCGTTTATAGTATTTAACAATCGACATGAGTAATTAATATCTAGAAAAGAATTTCAATGTTTGATTCCTATATAATAAGCAAACTTCTGTGCTTCAAAAAAGAAAAACACATAAATAAATATACTTCTTGAAACATAATGAGGTTTTAGAAACATGAAGGGTTTCTACGAATGTATTTGATCTATGGTCAAGGGCGGAACCATCTTAGAGCATGGGTACACGCCCTTCCCAGCTGGCTCCTAAATCCAATACTACGACCTTTCTTGGTGCAAGATGGCCTCCCAAAGGACCCAAACCCATTTTGCACCCCCTATCATGGATAAGATTTTTTTTCATTTTTTTTTTTGCACAAAGCCTGGCCTATCCCTGCCTATGGTTTATGCTGCAGATTCCCCAAATGCCAAAGAGGGATTAGACGGTTCACTCCCGACTTGTTCTTACTTATATCCTATCCATGGACATATGAGTTTTGTTGAATAACAGGGTTGACTCATTAGTCAAGGCATTGGTGATGAGTAAGTTTGATTTCTACGACATATAGCCTTGAGATTCATGCAACAGAGAAACAGAGATGCGGATGCCGAGGTGGGCCTGTGGACACACAAGGCATGACAAAATCAGAAATGAGTATGTTCGCAACAAGCTCGGGATAGCACCAATCGAGGATATGCTCATCCAACATCGGTTGCGTTGGTTTGGGCATCTCCAACGAAGACCGCCAGACGCTCTTGTTCGCTTAGGACGCATCCAACGTGCATAAGGAAGGATGAAGTGCAAAGGCCGTCCGAAACTGACATGGGACGAAGCGATTGTACGTGATTTGACTTGAAGGGGATTGGAGAAAGAGTTGGCGCTTGACAAAAATGCGTGGAGAGCGGCAATCCATGTGACCGAAGTATGTATACGAGCTATGTGAACTGACCCTCTTATCTTTTGACTGTCTCTTTAACATGATGACGGAGAATCACGAAGCTGGCCCTTTACGGCATCAACAGACGAAACCTAAAGAAAGAACTGACAACCGGCGGAACTGCTTGAGGTATGTACACGAGGTACGTGAGCTGACCATGTTACTTTCGATTACTTCTCTAGTACGAATATGTAAACCACGAACATGTAAACCACCATGGAATAATTTTGAAGTGGGGACTCCTCTCGTAGCTCTGCAGCTCACAGGTTTGTGAAGGGGGAACCACCCCCGTAGCCCTGCAGCCGGGACATGGAGTAAGTAGATACATTGCTTTAATGGTCACGAATGTGTAATCCCACTGAAATGATGACTACTGCACCCTTTGTACCGAAAAAGAACGAGACACGGAATGTGTTAAGGATTTTTCTTATCTTTGGACAAGTTGTGTCTAGGCCGCAAACCGACGTAAAACTTTTCGCCACCCTTTTTTTATGAGACAATTCTTTACGAGATAGTCTCTAGCCAATCCTGGACTTGTTTCGGGAAAAATGCCTTTTGTTCTGGTTCCGACAGTTGGTGTTGTAATGCAAGATAGAGGTTTCAACTTTCAACGATGTCGCATTTGCTTACCTCGGCCTGTATATGATGGCTCAACACAACCAAACATTTTCTCTCAAATATAAGTGCCACCGGGAGTTGAGATTCAGATCAACCCCAACTCTTACACACGACTTCGTTGTTGTCGTGGGGTCATTGACTCCGATCAGCCCCCACTCTTGTGGGCCACCTGTCCCACCTTTGTATTTGTTCGTCCAGAATCATTATTTCTCCTCTCAAACTACTATCAAAAGTTAAGACTTACAGAAATATCCCCAACCTAATTAAATCCGACTAGAACCTCAGCGATTGTCGAACAAAGCTGAAGAACAGTCACCCAACAGGAACAGGATAAAGCTTCAGCCTGGAAGTAAGTAATTCTTGACGGCACTTCTGTTTGATTTCTGATTTCTTTTTAAACCCAAATTATCTTAAAATTTGTTAGTTTAATTTGATTTTACAAATGCATGGATTTTCTTGCTTAATCGTGTAATTTGAAACGAAAAAGGTGAGTAAAATTGAAGTTAATAGAAGGGTTTTCCTTTCTGAACAGAGGGTTTTATTGTTTCTAAAGTTTTGATTTTTTCTTTATTTTTTTTATTGTTTCAGAAATTGAAATTGAATAAATTTGTGATTTTTAATAATTTTGGCTGTACAAGTTTCAATTTTGTTCTATTTCTGTAAACTTAGCTCTACTGTTGTCACAATGTCTTTATGATTTTTCTCTATCAGAGATTATAGATTCAGTAACAAGAGAACAGCAGTCCAAGAAAGTTGGAACTGATATTCAAGTATAGGTATTGTGAAATTTAATCTGGAAGAAGTTTTTCACCTCCAGATATACCTAATAAGATCTCGATTATGCAGTTGCTTAGAATATCGTGTGCATGTTAGGGTATGTTAGTCGTTAGAGAAACTATGGTCAGCCTAAATGAGGCCTACTAGAACTCGAAGCTAATCTATAAGAGCTTGACTTCTATGCTTGCTTAGTTGTCGATGTAATAAAGCAGAATTCTGTTCTTCATTTGATTCAGTCTGCTGTGTTTGTAATGTTACATGTCGTCTGTATGGCATATTTGTGGATATATCGTCTGGCATGTCGTTCAACCATCTGTTTAATTGCCCAGTGTAATGCTTTTTAAGACTTTGTATTGACATTCAACTCATGCAGTTCAAACTCTTTACAGGTGAAATATTATGTTGCTCCTCAAACTTGTCTAGAGTAATTCTAACTTCTTGGGGATTCTGAGAACGACCTTTGGATAGATGGCTGGACATGTTCCGTCTACATTCGAGGGAAATTTTATACAAGGGATGGCACGTCGTGGTCCATTTCCTGCTCACCACCCTTTGGAGCGTCGTCATCCGAGCGAGCGTGAGCTCCTGGAGAACAAGCTGGCTGCTCAAAAAGCAGATATAGAGCGATACACCATGGAAAATCAGAGATTGGCAGCTACTCATGTTTCCCTAAGACATGAGCTTGTTGATGCTCAGCAGGAAATGCAGAAGCTTCAGGCTCACATCAGAAGCATCGGAACAGAAAGTGATATTCAGATTCGACTTTTGGTGGATAAGATAGCCAAAATGGAGGAGGATGTTAGGGCCGGGGAGAGTATTAAGAAAGAACTGTTACAGGCACATATGGAGGCAAAAGCCCTAATTGTTGCGAGGCATGAGCTTAATGCTCAAATTAAGCATGCTACTCAGGAATTACAGGAGACCCAGTCTGAGGTCAAATCATTACCAGAACTCCATGGAGAGCTCAATAGTTTGTTCCAAGAACACCAGAGATTACGGTATGTGAAGTGAAACCCTTATATAATACAATTGTTGTTTTTCCAATTTCTATACTCTGGCATATACTCTAAAATTGACCAAGTCACTGGTCAGATTATCCTTGTTTATAAACTAAGAATAAATAATACTACCTCCGTTTCTGGAAAAGAGGTACTTTCACTTTTTCATTTTAGCCTAAAAATAGGCCAAATTGAAAAAGTGAAAGTAACACTTTTCCAGAAATGGAGGGAGTATTGCATTTGTGCTATTAGATTTACCTTCAAAATCAGTTTTTCTTACTGTTCCTTGGAAGCAAATCCCATGAGCCTAACACAATTTTATGCCCTTGATGTGTGGATAAAGGGTCACGTTTGAATCCGAAAAGGGTTTGAACGTGGAGCTAGTAGAACAATTGCAAAGAATGGAGAACATTATGATGTCAATGGCAAAAGAAGTGGAGAAGTTACGTGCCGAGGTGGCCAATGCAGAAAACAGAGCTTATGGTACTCCCTCCCTCTTTCTCTCTCCATCCAGATAGATCAGTAGACTAAAAACACTATTAGTGTCCCTGTTTAGCTTCTATCTATAAGAAATGCTTGATCTCTAGATTCCTTTTTGAGTTTATCTTAATTTTGGGCTTTTTTTTTAACTCATTCTATTAATATTTGTTGCATCTAGCAGCACCAAATGCGTATGGAGCAGTTTTCGGAAACCAAGATCCTTACGCAGCACTCCCTCCTCCCCTCCTTCACTCCTACCTCCCCCTCCTTTACTCCTAACTTCGCCTCCACCCCCACCTCCTTTTCTCCCACCTCCACCTCCTCCACCTCCACCATCCACTCCTCCGCCATCTACCCCAGGGATTGCTGCCCAAGTTGATGATGGCTACAATGGGAATCCTATACAGATTGGTGGTGGGACATCAGGTGATGCACAAAATGTATATGCGAGGGGCGGCACTACCGCCCTTGCTGGTTCTGCTAGCAGTAGCAATGGTGGTGCTGTTGTTGGTGCTGGGGGTAACGCAGTAAGTAGTGGGGCTAGGAGCGGATGCGAAAGATGAAATGATGGCCTTCTTCCTACTCAACTCTTTGAGGTAAATGTAAAATGCGTAATATTATGGGCAGTATGTAAAGTTCTCCAAACTAATTTATATTGTTTGACTTGGTGTAACCGTGTTATAATGAAAATGCAATTTTACCACTGAGCTAGATTATCTTTTACATTCGTTCTTCGGCATAACTGGCAATTCATAATTGTAGCTCAAATAATAGATTGATGTCTGTGCTCTAGTTGTACTGCATTTTTAGTGTGCATTAGCTAGTCAATTGAGTGGCTGTCAATTTATATTTGTATGTAAACACCATGGATGTGTTGAAGTGATATTACATTCCTGGCGCGCATTAGCTAGTCACTTAAGTGGTTTGAAAAACTCTAATGCAAGAGGTCATTTTTTTGGGTTACTGACAGACTTTTCAACTGGACGATCTGATCTTTGTCTAACCATGAGTCATCGCTATTGAGAGCACAAGCTTACGCCGAGATAGTAAACACGGCACGACTTTACTGGTCTTCTTCGGGGTAAGTAAGGGACTGATAACAACCTTACTGGTCTTGAGGTCCGTTTTCAAAGATGTCAGTTCTTTAAGGAATGAATCAGGCCACCATCTTATTCATGTCATGGTCCTGATAGCATCCCTAGATGATGAACAAGGTTCCCATCTAAGAAAAAAAAAAGAACAGCTTGTGCATTTATGTGTTTGTATTTGAAATAATTGGATGTCAAACAAGGTTTCTCTATCAGAAAAGAAAAGAAATGTCAAACAAGGCTACACTTAAACAACCATTAGATTTGGTCAAGTTTCTTAAATGTAAAGTAAAGTGTAGTGTATTATTTTTTGATTAAAAAAGTTTGGATCATGTTTGACTCCCTAATATTTTGATTATTTTGTTGCTTGATTATATATACTCTAGTGCTTTAGCCTTTTGAAACAGTGGAATGAGTCCATGATTAGCAGCAGCCTCTAAAAGATGCGGGTGATTACTCGGCCGCCTACAAATCATCAAACTCAAAAACAACTGGTACTAGTTAATTGACAAGACTCCTCCACTGAATAATAATTTCCACCAAATATGAAGGAAGTGCCATATTTCTCACATGGCCAACAGCAATGAGACAAAGAAAGGAAGGCCCCTATTCTCGACAAAAATGAATTTGTCTACGTATCAGTGGCCACACTCTGTAATTATGTAGTGTACTTGCATAAAACTACTATTTTATTTCAATAATTCTTAACAAAAAAAAAAACAATAGTGGCAAATTCTGTGATCGGCGAGATTGGGTATACCCAGAATTGAGGTATACCCATTTTATTCATATCCAAACTAGTGTGCTAAGGGGTGTCTAAAAAGTGTGTAAAAGGTGTTAAAAGACCAAATTGCCCATACTAAAAAACCATGCCGACTGACATGGCCGTCGCTGGCTATAGGCCAGCTAGGCAACGGCCTAGGGCACCCAAATCTTAGGAGCCCCAAATTATATGGGGTTTATTATTTATGTCCCTACTTTTCAAACCCAACAAATATATGTTATTCAACAATAAATATGTCCCTACTTTTTTTATAACCTTATTCATTTAATATTACATTACCTTAATACCCTCACCCATATAATATTTTTATTTATTTCAAAATGGAACAAATTTCTTCCTCTACCACTTCATCACCACCACTAGCACCACCACCACCAACATTCAACTACCATTCCACCACCACCTACCAACCGCCACCACCACCAATATTCCACCACCACCATTACACCACCAACAGTCCTCCACCACCATTAGTCCGCCGCCACCGTCGTTGCCGCCGCCACCACTGGTTTAGAAATTTTTGTATCAACAACAGTAGTTGATCCATTTCAGTTGGATCAACAATGGATGTTTATCCATTTCAGTTGGATCAACAGTGGATGTTTATCCATGATGATGGATCAACAAAAGTGGCATAAAACCAAATTGATACATTTCACAGTAGAAGTTTATCTAATGCAGTTGGATCAACAGTAGAAGTTTATCCTTTGAAGTTGGATCAACAGTATAAGTTTATCTATTTTAGTTGGATCAACAATGGATGTTTATCCATGCTGATGGAAAAATGCTACCATTTCATCAGCTGCAGTTTCAGATCCACCAATAAAACCATCAACCACCATTAATAATCCATAACAGCAACCACCGCCACCAGTTTAGATAATTTTGTATCAACAACAGTAGTTTATCCATTTCAGTTGGATCAACAATGGATGTTTATCCATGATGATGGATCAACATTAAGTGGCATAAAACTGAAATTGATACATTTCAGTTGGATCAACAATAGAAGTTTATCCATTGCAGTTGGATCAACAATACAAGTTTATCCATTTTAGTTAGATCAACAATGGATGTTTATCCATGCTTATGGAAAAATGCTACCATTTCACCAGCTGCAGTTTCAGATCCACCAACAAAACCATCAACCACCATTTATAATCCATAGCAGCAACCGTCACTGTTTTCTATGAATCTTCAACACCAATTCGAACCACCACCACCGTCGCCACCAGAACCACCACCGCCGCTACGATTATTATCCTTACTTCTCTCTTCATAATTCTATATTCCATGTAATTCCTACACATTCATCTATTTATTTTAATTAATCCATTAGAAGCATCAACAACTTCAGATTCGAACACACCCATTACTTCTCAACAACAACAAGTTCATTATCTCCAACATATCTTATTGATTCACACACCATAACCATTTCGAAATCAATTTTATCGCAGCAGCTCTCAGATCCCCATTCTCTTAATTGAATCGAACCACCAAATCTTTCGCAAACGTTGCTCAAAACTTGATTTCAAAACCTAAAATATCAGATCTCATTTTCTTTGGGTATGATTTTAAAAATCGATTATAGAAGAAGAAGAAGGTTTCATATGTTGCTGATACATCTCGATTGTCGGCGGCGAAGGTAGGAGAATTTGCAGAGGTGGTGACGATGGAGATGTCGTTGGTGGTGGTGGAGCAATGGAGGGTTCGCTGCTAAATGAATAAGAAGAAGAAGTAAGTAGGGATAGACCTAGATAAAAACAATAGATAAGAGGGCAAATTTGGAAGAAATAAAAACCTTATTGGACCCCTGATGGGCTTGTGGATGAAGAGGGACATATTTATTGTGTGATAAGGATATTTGTATAGACCATCAAAAGTAGGGACAAATATTCAATTACCACAATTATATGTTTGTTGCAATAGTCTATGTTTTAGGCCCTTGAAAGATTATTGATTTCCTATTTTGTGAGTAGGCGGTGATTACAAGATCACGGAATGTTAAATAAAATTTCCTTTTCGATAATAATCTTTGGACCATCGGTTTTGACAGCAACAATTTGGTTTGCTTTTTTTCTATTGTCCATCTCTATGGTAGTTCTAGGGTTTCCTCCGACCAATCTCTAATTAAAAAGAAGAAGCAGATTAAACTACTGAAATCAAGTAAGTTTCATCAATTGATAGTCCAATTCTTTCTCTTGTTTCTACTTCTTATTTAACAATTCATTAGTTACTACATATATTACTACATATAAAAAGTGCTCTTTATACGTTTGTGTGTATATGTTACAATTTAGGGGAACAATTGATTTTATGTATTGCCAAATTCGGATTCAATTCAGATTGTTTTTTTCTTTTTTAATTTTTTGATTCAGTTAGCCTTTCTAAGGTTCACTCAGTGGTTCGACTTTTTAAAATTTTACTCTTTAGAAATATTTTATGTTGTTTGATCCTCCATGAGTTATAATTTTTTTTGGTTTTAAATTATTGGGAGAATCTCTTTATTTGATTCTGTATATTGGTCTCCCTCGGTCCTTAGAGCATTAAGTTGTAAATTTATAAAATTTTCATATATAAAATTCAGTCATTCTCCAACAGAAAAAAATACTATTATTGTTGTCAAATGGTGATTGTTAAATTTCAATTGCTAGTGACATAGAAATACAAATTTGGCATGTTTGTGTATAAGTTTTGTATCTTTTGATTCTTCAAGGGATCACATATTAATTCTAATCATGTGTCCTAGATAGACAAAATGAAATAGTGGTGCTTCTGTTAAAAATAAGAAGGCAAGAGCCGAAAAACTTAAATATTTGGTTTCAAATTATGACATCCATGAAGAAACAATGAATGACAGTGATGAAGAATGAGAAAATTTGGTTAATGAGATAGAAACAAATGGCGATTTGTTGGAGAATGCACATAGGCAAAATGAAGAACTAAGGGAACGAGAATTGTCACCACCAAATACGAAAGATATCGAGCAAGATGAAGAGCCGTCAAAAAAATTATTTTGCTTATATAGGCCCCCGTTTCAGTGGTTCGCCTAGGGTCTTTAAAACCTTTGCTACGGCCCTGCCGACTGAAACATATTCAAAAAAGTTTCAAAATCTTTCTTCAAAACTCTAACTATACATGATAAAATCAAAAAAAAAAAAAAAAAAAAAAACGAAGAATCAAAATGAATCGAAAGTCGGTAAAGTTTTTTTGTCGACCGTGCCGATTTTTCATCTCTGAAATCAGCAATTACAGGGTCGGCACGTTATGAAATTAATACCTTGCTGATTATAGTTTAGTCGGCACGTTATGAAATTAATACCTTGCCGACTAATCATGAATTTGTAACACCTTTCTCTGTATGTCAAAAATTCTATAGTCGGCAGGGTATTTTTTTATCGATCTTGCCGACTATAAGGTAGCCGACAAGGTAAGAAATCAATAAGATGCCGACTAGTGAAGCATTAACAACAGTCTCATGTGTGTCAAAAATAATAAAGTCGGCATCTTCTTCATTCATCGACCTTGCCGGCCATAAGTTGTCGGCATGTTCTTCATCCGCAGACCTTGCCGGCCGAAGTTTGTCGGCATGTTCTTCATTCGTCGACCCTGCCGAAAGTGTTGATTTCTTCTTTAATTTTGAGTATGATTTCATACATCAGCTTTGCAATCCCCTTTTTAAAAGTGTTTGGGGTAGTATGTTTTCATTTCCGTTGCAAAAAAAATTCTCAAAACAAATTTTTTTCATCAAAAATCTTCCTATATGAGTTCAATCAAAAACAAAATTTCATAACTTAAATTCATAAGTTTTAATCTAATTAATTAATTCATCTAAATGTAATTAATTAACCTAATCAGAATTTTTAGTGTTAATTAAATAAGGGTATATCAGCCATTTAGAAAATACATGGTTAAGGGGTGGCCTGTTTTACTTCTAAATGACCTGGATTTTGTCTCATTAGGTATATCTCAATCAAGCCAGGTTAATATTGAAAGTTTTCTCTGTGTGGGTGCACTATATATCAAAGCACAAACTTGGAAACCAACAGAGAAAACGGAGGAGAAGAGGAGTTAATCTGTATTCTGGCATACGTATGAGAGGCAGCATCTACGTCTACATCTAGATGAGCGAAGCGAAGCAGAGATTTGACAGGTACAAGTACATCGACCCTTGTAAAAGAAAAAGACAACTAGAAGAATTAGTTTACCCATAATTATAGCTTTGGACAAAAATGAGCGTTTGGTGGGTTTATCATTAGGATTAAGAAGTAATCAATTACTACTTGTTGTTTGTGATTGTATTGACATGCAACGGCTATGTAAATGTACTGGAAAGCTGAGCTACTTTTTGCAGAATCATTAGTATTCTTTTCTATTTAAACTATTAAAAAAAGGTCAAGGTGGTATCTTTGTAGAAGCACTAATCGTGAATTCGAAAAATCAGGAAGCAATATGCAAGTCTCCGAGCCTTGTGACGGTAGAGATCGGGGAGCACGAGATAATTTCAAGAGCGGGTGGGGTTAAAATAAAAACGGATAGAGACCAAAGTCATCAACTGCCAACTAGGAAACGGGAAAAAGGTTTTTCTCTTTCCACTACCGAAATTCAATTTTCATTCAAAATTTAAAAAATAAATAGTAGTAAAATAATACACCACTTCCCAAGAGAAATCTTCTGGATAGCCGCGTCGTATCTTTTCACTGAACAGCTTTTATTTGTAGTCAGTACTCAGAAGTTGACCAGGTCTTTTTAAGGGAGACTACTATTCTTATCGAGATTAGAGTGTATCAACAGTATATATCCTTATCGTCTCCGTTACATTAGAGATTAATTATATCATTACCTCTCCGTTACATTAGAGATTAATTATACCATTACCTCTCCTTCTCAAGGTTGCTAATAGGGGTACCAAATTGCTTGGTGTGTACTAACCCGAAGGCAATAATGTTTTTGCTTTATGTGTATTTTGGTACACTTTCAAGTCATTTGCACCCCAGTTAGCAGCCTTGCTTCTTCTAGGGTATCATTTATATTTAGAAAAACATGATGTTTACCGTGTTTTAATAGTAAAACTGTCATTAAAGTATCCTTTTAATGCGAAATCAGATAACCTATTAATCTAAGACTAAATTAAAGAGTGCGCCCGAATATAAGATCCAACAAAAGATGTAATTTATTAATACAATTCTTAAGAGTCGTTTCACTTATAAGGTGTTTAGATATAAGAAAGAGAAGAATTTTTGCTTCTGCAAAAGCAGAAATAAATTTCAGAAGTCGGAAAAAATCGTTTGGTTTCATAAAAGTTACCTTTTCTACTTCTTAACAATTAGGCTTTTGTTATCTTGTATACCAGGGCACATGTTAACAGGACCCTAAAAAACTAACTTTTTGAATTTTTTATTTTTAGAAAATAAAAGATAACTTTTTAAGTGATATTTGAACATGCTATTAATACTTCTTTCGTGCAACAATGCAAGTTATATGGATTTAAATGCACTTTAACCTTTTTTTTTTCTTGTAAGTTAAAATGCATTCAAAAAGACTAACTGATAGACACATTTTTGTGTCTAAGTTGTCCTCAATTTTCTCTATGTTGGTACTCGATTTTGTACTTATTATGGTGTTTTGTGTGTTTGTAGGTATTTTTGGGAAATAAACATTTTTGGAAAAATTGGCTCGAAAAATTATGCGGAGCACCCCGGAGGACATTTGTTATGCGGACTCTCACTTTGGTTAAGGGGCACCTCAATTACTAAGGGGCACCTCAATTACTATTTACATCCAGGGGCGCCAACTGTTATTCGCACCCCCATCTCTGTTAGGGGGAGGTCGTCCCCTTCATTTGAATTTCCAGTTTGGGCGGGAAACTGTTCACAGGCTATGGCAGAATTAGGGTTCGCAGTTCGGACGGGAATCAAAGAGACTCAATGGTCATTATTTCATCGGGATGACGTGACTAGTCTTAACAGGAAGGGTATGGTTGATTTCGTCAGCTAAAATTGGCTAGATACTCGGTGAGAAGAAAACAGAGGACGGGAGATATTCACGAGTTTGCACGAGATATTCATGGGATTTCATGTGCGTATTAGAGGATAGCGTGTGTCTTAACTGAGTTTTACTCCAACTGGGACTGTGTTGGGAGTATGTCAACACCAAGAAACGCGTGAAGAGCTAAATAAAGAAAATATTATCCGTGAACTGCATAAAAGGATTTTGAAGATATATGGAGTTATTGCGAAGATTTCTGGGATATTGGGAGTATAAAAGAAGTGCTTGGAGGTCAGAGAAGGGGGACGGAGTGTTTGGAGAGAGACATAACATCACAGAGCTGAAAAATCAAGTTGTAGAAAACCACCATTTCTGCTGCTGCTGAAGAACACGAAGAACAAAAGACCACCAGAGGCAGTCGTTCATGCTACAGTGACAACGACAATTAGACGAGGGTCGCAGAGCTACAATAACAACAACGATTCATCTTTATCGTTCTACGTAATAAAGTGTTTGCAACAATTATAAACGTTGCAAACACCCGATTTTCATCATTTTCTCCATTTCATCTTTGTAAACACCCTTTGAGCAATAATAATGATTTTTGAGCGTGTTTCCAACATGATGAGAGGCTAATTCTCCCACAACCAAGGCAATGAGGAAGCTATTTACGCATGAATAATTGGTAATTATTTTATTTTCTCTAATTTATAATTTATAATTCACTCAATCACCGCTTTTGCAGAGTTCTAAATTGTTTACATAATTTTCTTAATTAGTTGTGATTCAATTTGATAGGTTATACTTTGTTAAGTCAATTGATAATCTATGCTTAGGGAATACAATTAATATTTGAGAATTTGTATGATTATTTGTGAATTAAGAAAATAAGGGACTTAAAAGATAATTAGAGTTTTGGATTATTTACCATCATTCATTCATGTGTAATAAATTAGTGTCTTGGTTATTTCTAATATCTTGAAATTAAATTTTGAATTAAGTTTTCTTTATTGTTAAGTTTTATCAAGTCTAAAATCCATTGCTTTCACAAGTCTCAACGAACCTATTTACTACAACAACTTTGAAAATCCATCACTAACTTAGGGAGTTAGTAACCCTTACATCAAAATGAGTAGAGCCATCTAATGCAGGGCTAGAGACGTCCCTGACATTTGATTTATCTACTTTTAAAGCATAAGAAATACAAGTTGGAGCTACAAGTCTCCAATTAAGAGTGTTTCTGAAGGATTTAGCTTCCTTAGCCAATATATCAGCTACATGATTTGTTGTTCTTGGCACATAAAAAAAAACCTAGAAAATTATGGCAAAAAGAAAACTCCCTTTTCACTTCATCCATGATGAATTGGTTCTGCCAAGCTATTTGAGATGGTTTCCCATTTAAATAGTCAAAAAGATTCTTACAGTCCCCCTCGACACTGAAATTTGATAGATTTTTTCTTTAGCCCACTGAGCTGCTTGTAGGAGACCTAATGCTTATGCTTCTTCTGAGGAGGAGGCTTGAAGTGGTCCTGCTCTGCCTTGTATGAATTCACCTGCATCATTTCTAAAAATTAAGGAAAAACCTGCTGGATCACTCATTGAAATCCAAGCTGCATCCAGATTTAGTTTATGTTGACAAGCCTCTGGGTGTTGCCATTTACCATTGGGATTATTTTTTGTAGTTGAGAGCTTACTATGGATAGTGTACTTATCCTTATGCCAGAAAGCTAAGTGTCTCTGGATTTCTAAAGCTAGTTGGTTATGGGTTTGTTGATGTTCACCAAAAGTTCTATTGCACCTTTCTTTCCAAATGAACCAAATCTTAGTCATTATAATTTCTATAGGTATTATTGGATTATCTTTACCTAACCATTCTTTACAAATATTTAAAAAGGAAGTAGAGTAGTTGAAATTCAATTCTAAATAATAAGGCTTTGTAGCCCAAACAGCTTTAGCATAGTGACAATGTAGGAATGGGTGTTCTATGGATTCTGGTTCATTACATCCAAAAGCACATTTAGGAGAAATATCTTTAAATCTTGACAATTTAAGATTAGTAGAAACAGCATTTTGCAAACATTTCCAAGCAAAGATCTTAATTCTTTGAGATGTTTCTATGGCCCATAGCTTCCAAAAGGAATCAGGTTGTCCTAAGTTGTAGTTGTTTAAAGTTTTTTCATTCAGTTTATTGTACATAGATTTAACAGAGAATTTTCTTGATTTGGTTAGAAGCCATTTAAGAGAATCTACTTTGTGTCCCATATTGTTGCCTATGGCAATTCTAATACTACAGAATTTTTGGGCTATATGTAAAGGGAAAGAGTCATAAATCAAAGTTTCATTCCACTTTTTAGTTCTAGGATCTAAAAGATCTTTCACTATAGTTAGTGTAGAATTGTGCACAGTTTTGAATTGCCTCAAATTTTCTGTCAAATGAGGTATCCAATTATCATCCCAAATGTTAACACTGTTTCCATCTCCTATTTCCCATATGTTGTTTTGCTCTACTAGCTTAATTCCTTTGTATATACATTTCCATATCCAAGAACTTGTAGATGGCAATTTAGCTCTGAAAGCTGAGGTTTTCCTAAAATATCTGGCTTTCAATTGAGACACCCAGAGTGCATTGGGTTCAGTCATAACTCTCCAAGCTAATTTGGTAATAAGAGCTAAGTTAAATTCATGAGCATTTCTAAAACCTAGACCTCCTTTACTGATAGGTTTACAAAGACAAGAGTAAGCTTTAGGGTAGTACCCTTTGTAGTTTGTTTCCTTCCCCCACCAAAAATCTCTTTGAAGGGCATCTATTTTGCTTGTAATCTTTTTTGGTAGAATGAAGCAGCCCATCTGGTAACTGGCCATACTTGCTAAGGTTGCTTTATTGAGAACCATTTTACTAGCCTGAGCTAGTACTTTGCGTACCCACCCCTGAACATTTTGTTCCATTTTCTCTATTATTCCTTCAAAGATATTTATTTTTGCTTTATCTATGAATAGGGGTGTGCCTAGATAAGAGTCTTTCAAGTCTATCTATCTAATCTTTAGCATCCTTATGATCATCCTCTGGTGCTTAGGTTGCACCTTTTTACTTAAAAACATCCCTGATTTATCAAAATTTATTAGTTGACCAGATGCTCTACTGAAAATGTCTATGATTTGTAAGATGTTTGACATTCTTTTAGATTAGCTCTAATGAATAGTAAACAATCATCTGCAAAGAACAAATGGGTTATAGGATTATTTTTAGGGGTTAGTTTAATACCATGAGTATCATTGTTCTCTTCACTAGTTAAGAGAAGTCTAGAGGAAATCTCCATACAAATAATGAATAGATAAGGAGATAATGGGTCTCCCTATCTAAGACCTCTAGAAGGTTTGAAGTAACTTCCATGGCTTCCATCGAGCAACACTGCTATAGAAGTAGTGGAGATACATTGGAAGATTAAGTTGACAAAGGATTGGTTAAAACCAAAAGCTTTCATTGAAGTGATTAGAAAGTCCCAATTCACTCTATCAAAAGCTTTTGACATATCTATCTTAATCCCCATTCCAGCATGTTTGATTTTCTTTTTCTTAAAGGAATGAATAAGCTCTTGTGAGATAACTATATTGTCAGAAATTTGTCTATTGGACAGAAAAGCAGCTTAAAAGGGGGAGATGATGGAATTAAGTTGAGGTTTGATTCTATTGGCTAGAATTTTGGCTATAATTTTATAAAAAGTGTTGCAAAGTCATATAGGTCTGAAATGACTAGGGTCCTTAGGGTGTATTTTTTTTTTTGGAATGAGAAAGAGAAAGGTTTTATTAAGTTCAGGATACAACTCTCCGGTTCTAAAAAAATGTTGAATAGAGGCAGTTACTTGTTCACCTACAGTATCCCAATTCATCTTAAAAAAATTAGCAAGGAATCCATCTGGTCCTGGAGACTTATTAGGTTTAAGTTTTTTCAAAACATAATAAATTTCCTCAAAAGTAGGAATAGTTGTAAGAGTTGCATTTTCCTCTTCAGAGATACTGGGTTGAATATTTTTGAAAATGTCAGGAAAAGGGCTAGGAGGGTTAGGATTTTCAGAAAACAGTTCTAAGTAATAATCATTTAAAGTATGTTGTATTTCCTTCCAATTGAAAGTAATCTCCTCATTTTTCATTTTAATGCACTCAATATTATTCCATTTTCTTCTCTTTATTGTTTTAGTATGAAAATATTTAGTATTTTTCTCTCCTAGCTTAACTTCATTGTCTCTAGATTGTTGTTTTTCTATAGCCTCCCTGAGTAGCATAAAGTTTTTCTAAGGTAGCTAGTTTTTCTCTGATTTTTTCCTCTTTCTTATAAACATGACTAGAGCTATTGAGTTTATCTATCTGAAATAATACTCTTTTTATTTCCTTTGAGGGTTTGCCAAAAACATTTTTCTTCCAGTGATCCAAATTAGATTGAAGCTCCTGAATATTAAGTATCAGAGTATCAGTTGGGTTATCCCTAATAACATGGCACCAAGTGTCCTTAATTGTTTGAATGCAAGAAGTTTCTTTTTTCCAAGTATCATAATATTTGAAAGTATATTCTAGTTTGGTAAAGTTGGAATCTAGTTTTAAGGATATGGGGCTATGATATGATCCTACTGCAACCAAATGAGATAGCTCAGCATTCTGGAATTGAGAATTCCACTCAGCATTTGCCACTGCTCTATCTAATCTTTCCTGAATATTGGCTGCACCTTCTCTATCACTACACCAAATTAGCCATTTTGTGACGTTTATAAACGTTGCACATAATTTGTGCAACGGAAATAAACGTTGGTAAAACGGCGTTGCGCATTTCTGTGCAACGTATTATATCCGTTGCACAAATTAATTTGTACAACGTTTGTAAACGTTGCACAATCGATGGTGCAACGATATATTTTTCTTATTTGTGCAACGTATAGATTAATTTGTGCAACGTTATTTCTTATAGATAACACTTTTGTGGGTCCCTTTGTGATTTTCTGTCAACGTTTTATTTATTTGGTGGCAGTTACATCCGTTGCTCATTTCAGGTGATTTGTGCAACGGATAATTTTTCCACGTTTATATCCGTTGCAAAATAATTTTCAGGTAAAAAAAAAAGCTGCCGCCGGCTTAATTCCGAAAGATTTCTGCCCCTGTATATAAATTAATTTTGCACCTGCATATACCATCCTAAATGAACTAGAAGACCCAATGAATCATTCAGAAGGATTTTCATTCTCATTACGATCGATCAAGAAAAATTATAGAACAATTCATATATTTCAGCATGTAATACTTAACAAGATTGAGCAAGATGAGTGTAGTTTGAGGCAGTTAATCAACTATAAAAATCATTCACTGCTTTGATTCAATGCTAAAAGCTACTCTCTAAAGAGATCATGGGAAAATTTTAGCATACCCTGCTTTGAGATCTTAAATCTCTGCACCTATATACAAAGTCCTTCACCCTGCGGCAGAACCATGGCTCTGCCCTCTCCTTGGCAGCAAGTTCTTGAATTCGAGGCTCCGTGTAGTACTCAGAGTGGAGGAGTTTTGGCATCAGTGCCTCAATATCTGCCCCGTGCTCATATAAAATGGTTGCCTCACCAGCTCTGTGACCATTCAGTGTGATGTATGAGTCCCATTTTGGGTGTTCTTGGAATGGTCCTCGTGAAAAACCCCATTTGCCTTTTGGCCGGATTACTCTCTGCAATGAAACAAAAAGAACATGCAAATATATTTGAAAATTTTCAGAAGGAAAAAGAAAGCCAAAAAAAAAATGTAGTTGGAAAATGAATTAACGGAGAAAAGAAAACAAATGCTCTTTCACAATACAGATTCGCAATGATAGCATCTGAAATGCTTCCTGCAAACCCTCAAGGTTGTTAACCTCAATATACATATTCGTAAGTGAAACAAGAAAATCGACTAACAATGGACAAAAACAAAGACAAAGCCTTACTATGTTTTTCCTGATTGATAGAGCCATTCAAACTTGAACCTGAATCTTATTTGGAGAGTTTTTCTAAACAGAAAGGCAACAATGTATCAGTATATACAGCTGCAGATAAAGTATCAAAGAACATCATTAATTCTAGAAGACCAATAATCCTACGAAACTGCATCAAGGAACAACGCTAAAATTATGGATACTGTGAGGCCTATACTTGATAGAAAAACACTTTAAACCGATGATACCGTGGAACCAGGCTGACAGTTAACGATATCACCATCAAACTTTATAAACTAGTATGACGGTAGAAGAACAGCCACTGAACTAGTTAGGAAGCACATGCGAAAGAAATGCTTATCGTTCTCGTGCAGAGGAATATTGTTACTATCGTTAGATTTTTTCTCGCCAAGGTTACTGAGGCCCAATGTTCAAGGGACGGTTTGCTGCAAATACATCACATATCTTTATGAGTTTGTCCTTGGCTCTTTCTCCAGGATAGTTAGTATCAACATCAATTGAACCGCATCATAAGCTTCATGAAATAGGTTTTCTAGTCCAAAAAAATCTTACGAGATGTCAATAATATAGCTCAAAGCTTAGAGTGTGAAAGGGATATCATCAATTGGTATGTTGCTGAACGAATAACTACCTAGAACATCACGATAATGTATAAGAAGATCAAGCTCAAAGCACTAACAGACTAGGTCATCCACATAGAAAGTAATCTCTTCGAGATGTTACTCTAACTTGAGCTACTCGATCATCAAATAAGGCAAGCATACACAAGTGTTCAAAAAATGAAGAGAATGTCAAACAAAGCAGATAACCACACAACCATTTCCAAGCACACCAAGAGGGTCGCATGCAGACCATGCTCCAAATAACAAATTACACAACAGAGAAAAGCTGAACCTTGTTGCATACATCGGACTATTGCAATGTCGTGAATAAGGGCCAAATACATACCTCAACAACACTTATACAAGATGAAATTTCACCTCTTCCAACGTGCGATCCTTTGCTTGAATGCAACCAAGATTGATGTTATCACCTGTTTTTATCCAAGCCCCTTCAATAGAAATATATCATCTTTACGGCCTTGAGAGTCTCGTAGGTTATAGTATTCAGGCAACATATTCGACGTCGTGTAAAAAGGTGGAGAATCCAGATTATTAGCGCACCAAGAGAAAAAGGAGGATAAGAAACCACCCACAAGGATGCAGAAGCAGTACACATCTTTGACAGTGAGGACTCTGAGATAAAATCACAAAAAATGAAACAATAACTTTTCTTTTGCCTGAAGACCTAGACCTGGAGAGAAATGACAGGTGAAACCGTCAAAATAAGTATGACCAAGTAACTTTTAACATAATACATCAGTGATCATATAAAAAAAAGGAGATATGGAGATGGCATGCAAAATAGGCGTAAACAGTTGTGAAACAAATCAAGAGTATACCTTCCATACACTACATTAAGAAACCCAAGATTTTTTCCATCTGAGTAACTTAGATACATGGTATCCAAAGCACCATAAACGGGAGCTTCATGAGATTGCTTGGCACTTTGATAGCTCAGCACCTGAAAGTGTAAATTATCAAAAATTCCAGGTTATTAAAAGTTTATATATTAAAAAAAAACCAATGAATACATATAAACAATCAACGAACCACATCAGCTTCAAAGCAAGCCAAAGTAACTATACCACTATCACTTCCAGCAGCAATAGATCCACCACCAACATAGCAGGTTCAGCTACTGTCACTTAAGCTACCACAAGAAACACAAAAAACCACCCATAACTCCAACAGCTGCAGAACCACCAGCTTTACCATCAAACTAGCAACAAAAATCACAACAAAAACCAACACCTGAAGCTAAAGAACAAAATCACATGTATACTACAATACTTAGTGAACTACATGCTCAATAAAATGCGCTAGATTCAAAACAAAGTAACTTAAAATAACAAACTAACCAGAGTAATTGATGCGTGTCGTAACCACAACAAATTAATTAATACTTTACTACCTAATTAACAAGTAATATAGGGTAGTCAAGGTCGAAAGGAGCACGAGATTCTAGTTGTAAAAATTGTCACGAAAAAAAGCAAAAGAAAATAAGCAAAACAATTAAAAGATAAAGTTGAAAGCAATAAGAGACGAGATCAAGGAATCCTTCTTCGAAATCATGTAAGCAAAACTCGGTTCGCTTGGTTCACTTTCTAGCGTTGTTTCTACACACATTCTCCCTAATCCCTCCAAGGTCTCGTGTTTGCTACTTATGTAAAGAGTCAAATTACTTATCCCCTAACTTTCACTAGCTAGATTAAATCAACAAATCAATTTAGTTGTCCACCCAAACAATCTATCAATCAATCATGAATGTCTTTAAGATCATTCCTATTAGTAAAAACAAACGATAATCATGTGAAAAACTTCAAGATAAATTGAAAACAAAAACTTAAATCATATTAAGAACTAGAATTCATCCTCAATCAATAAAATTAGCTACTCATGTTAAAGAGTTCACACAAAGAATAGAAAAGAAAAGTGTTGTGTGTGTAGAGATGTGTGTCAAGATGTAGAAAACTTCTCTATTCCAAGGAATAGAACCCTTTTCCTTTTGCAATTCAATTTCCAAATTCAAGTCTTTCTCTTCTTCCATCTTCTCTTTCCAAATTTGAGTCCAATTCTCCATCCAATTCCTAGTCCAAGTCTTCACACCCATGAGAAAAGTCCATAGAAAATTCTGGAATTTTGGCTCGCCGGAAAACTGGTATTATGGCCGGAATCCGACCGGAATAGTCACCGCCGGCCACCTGAAAATTTCTCCGTCAAGGGAATATTCGACGGAATATTCCGTCAGTCCACCGTTAGGACTAACGGTCAAATCATCACCAATTATGCCCTTTTTGCTCAATTTTGGTGATTTCTTCTTCTTTTCCTCACGACTCCAAAGTAGCTATAAAACTCAAAACAAGCGTAAAATACATAATTTACAAGAAAAATAGCAAAGAAAGCATAAACAATAGATAGCAAATAGGATGTATTCTACACCCTATCATTCTTAAATGTTGAGTGAGAAATAACCACACCATAATGAGAGAACGCGTGTTTGAGAAACGATCAATAAGCATTTTCGCCCTCGACAACCAAATAAGATTTTATGATAATTGCACTCAAAAGACGGCTTTTTTATGGTTCTCACATGTGTGCAGGTAGGAATGAAGAGAGAATTCCTGCAACACGTTGAATGGTGGGAAGGATAACTCCGAAATATTTTTTTAAAAACCCACATCTTTTAATATTTTTAAAAAACCATTTTTCTAACGATCTCTACGAAAGGAAATCAACCATTATTATCGAGGATGAGATTACTTACTCACCTTCACATCCGATCGCCAATTATGATAACACCACTCTCACGACATCTAATAGAAACGTTTTCCGCTCCTCGTTTTTATCTTGGTCTTCGTCTTCGGTTCCAACTATTGGTGATAAACTCTTAAATTTCGTAAATCCTTAACAATTTGTAACTCTTTTACCTTAAAACCTTGTCGCTTGAAACTACCTTATAGATTTTCCTTCCCCACGGCTTATTAAATAAGAACAAATATTTCTCTTGTTTTTCTCTTTTTTTTTTTTCTTTCCTTTTCTTTTCTTTTTTTTTTAATTTTTAATTTTTATTTTATTTTTTTTTTTTTTTTTGAAAACAAGAGAAATTAAATACAAAACAAACCATGGCCGTGGAAGAAGTATTTTACCACTTGATTCTTCACAACTTGTATCGTCTTGAAATCATAAACTTCAAATTAAAATTCTCACCTTTTAATTTTCTTCGCTTTCATGAATAAGTCTTCATACTTGGATATAAAATTACCTCATTGTAGTGTAAGTCCTCAACATATATGTGAAATCCGCTCTTTGTATGTTGCTTTACTTGTATTTGAAATTTACTCTTTTTCTCGTTCCGTTGCTTATAAACCTTAAACTTTTTCCAACTTTCCTTGTAGATTTTGATGTCGCTCCATGTTGATGATGAATGTGTTTCTATGGATCCGTTGTTGTCGAGAGAAATGGTGCTAACTGCAAATCGAACTACAAGAAGGAAGCTTTCATCCATGGATCACCCTCATGATTGACAAAATTAGCACTTCAAGAGATCAAAGAGTAGTGCTTATTGGTGGGAGGGTGGGTAGCTCACCATTCTACCCGGAATTTACTTACGGTGACAACACCTAGAAGTATGCTAGTGACTCAAAATCTTTAAAAGTTGGAGTTTTTATGTAAAACTTTTTTTTTTTTTTTTTTCAAATTTTTTTAATTTTTTTGTAATTTTTGTTTTAAAAACATGCTTAACCACTCCCCCACACTTAAACCTTACATTGTCCTCAATGTAATTGAATCCTCTAGTAAAGTCAAGGTGGGAAATTTTAACATGATAAGAAATAAGAAAAAAAATAACAAAAAGCAAAAAGATAAAATACAAAACCTATGGGTTGCCTCCCATTAAGCGCTTGTTTTAAAGTCGGACAAGCTCTTGCAAGATTCATTCCCCATATACTAACAATCTGAAAATTTGAGGATCCACCCATAATACCTGTTTTGCAAACAATAACTCCATACAAATGTTAGCACAAGAAAATAATAGTGAAATTATCGCCCGATAGAAATTTCCCCCACACTTATTCTTTTCCACACTCGGAAGTGTATAAAGAACATAGAATTTGGGAACTTCCATGTGTTCCTCTTGGCAAACCTCATCAAGTGTTTCCAATGGTGGATATCTAGAAACAAAATCATCCAAAAATACTTTCTGAAGCACATACATTCAAACCAATAAGAGGTAAAGGAGAAGAATCAATATGCAAAGAAACATTCTCATCGTCGGAATCGGGCCATTCTTCTCTCATATAATCTTCCTCGGTATAAATTGTAAGATCTTCTTGTGAGGGTGTTACTTTTACAACAATAGGCAAGTGATATCCAAACTCCTCCTTTTGAATAGGTGAAGGATCTTTATTATGATCCGGAGTTGGAATAACTTCCTCATTGTTGCAACGTTCATACACTTCAGCGGACTCCCATCTTTCCCTAAGAAATTTTTTCCAAGCAATAAATGCATCTTCCTCAAGCTCTTCCTTTTGAATAGGTGATTGATCATTATTAAGATCAAGGCTCAAGTAATCTACACTAGCGTCATCAAAAGTCTCTAAAGGTTGGTTAATTTGTTCGTATAATTTCTCCGAATTCCTTTGAATTTCTCGATGTGATTCTTGAAACTTTTGTTTGAAGATCCCCCGACATGGCGGAACAAAAAAATTAAAGGTTGAAAACCGTATTGATTGTTGTAATATGCTTGCTCTTGTACACCATAAAAATCATCCGCTGTGTTTCTAGTTGTAAAAATTGTCACGAAAAGGGGGTGTAAAAAGCAAAAGAAAATAAGCAAAACAATTAAAAAGATAAAGTTGAAAGCAATAAGAGAGCGAGATCAAGGAATCCTTCTTCGTTAAATGAATCAAGTTATGTTCTTTTCTACTTGTTATAAGTCACAATTATCACCAACCGTAGGATAGCAGTCCGCTTAGCCTTTAAGATTTATGAATTTAGGTTTAGTACTAGTAGTTAAACTCGGTTCGCTTGGTTCACTTTCTAGCGTTGTTTCTACACACAATTGCTCCACGGTCAAACATGTTAAATCAACAAATCAATTTAGTTGTCCACCCAAACAATCTATCAATAAGATCATTCCTATTAGTAAAAACAAACGATAATCATGTGAAAAACTTCAAGATAGAATTG
Organism: Papaver armeniacum; assembly: GCA_023531295.1. Taxonomy (NCBI): domain Eukaryota; kingdom Viridiplantae; phylum Streptophyta; class Magnoliopsida; order Ranunculales; family Papaveraceae; genus Papaver; species Papaver armeniacum. The sequence goes on along the minus strand of JAJJWW010017281.1, from coordinate 29,066 downwards.
AAAACAAAAACTTAAATCATATTAAGAACTAGGAATTCATCCTCAATCAATAAAATTAGCTACTCATGTTAAAGAGTTCACACAAAGAATAAGAAAAGAAAAGTGTTGTGTGTGTAGAGATGTGTGTGTCAAAGATGTAGAAAACTTCTCTATTTATAGGCTTTTCCTTTTGCAATTCAAGTCTTTCTCTTCTTCCATCTTCTCTTTCCAAATTTGAGTCCAATTCTCCATCAATTCCTAGTGAACTATAATATTCCGTGCTCAATAAAATTGGGCGATTATTTGCCTGGGATCGATTTAAAACCGGCTAGATTCAAAACAAAGTAACTTAAAATAACAAATGTCTAAATATAGCTTCAATTAGCAGTAATCCCATTTTCACCATCTCATTGCAAAAAATAAAATAAATCTATTCACTGATCTATCTTTAATCACAATATCAACAAAAAAAAACCAATAACTTTTTTTTTCGAAAACCATCATAGATCTCTCTCAACCACGGTTCCTTCAACAAAAACAACATCATAACCTCCATCTCTCTTGGAAAATGGTACTGATACTAATTAAATAAGAGTTGCTAAAATACACCCCAGATTTGCTTATGAAGGAAAAAAATCATTAATGCCCCTTAACATTGAGTTAGGGTGGGTTTTGCTCAATTTTGGTGATTTCTTCTTCTTTTCCTCCGTGCGACTCCAAAGTAGCTATAAAACTCAAAACAAGCGTAAAATACATAATTTACAAGAAAAATAGCAAAGAAAGCATTAATAGATATCAAATAGGATGTATTCTACAGGGCTAAAATAAATCTAGATCTATCTTTAATCACAATATCCAACAAGAAAATAACTCAATCATTTTTCAAAACACATCATAACCTCCCCAATAACTGGAACCATTAATGGAGTTAGGGTGGGTTTCAAAAATGGAGTTCTCCCTAAAAATGGAGTTCTCCAATTAAACCCAAAACAGATTTGAGAAGAAAAACGACAGATTTGAATAACTAAGAAAGTTAAATCTAACATTAAATACAAGAACCCCTAACTTTCAGGACGTCGATTGGTGATTTTTCAACGAAATCTGTAGTGATGTACTTTCAGTTTCTCCATCACCGGCATCTTTCCCTTTCTCTCTCTTCTCACTCTCAAAAATGTTCTTCAGCCTGTAGTTTATTCCTACTTTGACCTTTATAGTATTCACTGATGAGTTTTATGTTCGTAGTATATAGATTCAGTAGTGTACTTTTGAAATAGGGTTAAGAAGTAAGGCTTTGATTTCAAGTTTTTCAGAGGAAATCTTAGTAAATCTCAGAGTTCTTGGTTTGGAAAAGAGAAGAGGAGTTTCTGAAAAAGAGAGAAAAATATCTTAGATCTTTTATTGAGAACTCTAAAAACTAATTTTAAGTTTTTTTTAAATAAATAAGTAAAACCAAAATCAGAAAAATAAAAAAAATAAAAAATTACTAAAAACCCATGAATTACGCATGATGTACAACGTTTTTAGGCATTTCAAAAACGTTGCTCTAATAAAAAAATTAACAAACCAAAACTACATATTTTGTGCAACGTATTTATTGGTGCGCAACGGATATTAACGTTTCAAAGTGTGCAACGTCTATATCCGTTGCACACCTCGGAAAATGAAGCGTTGCTAAAACCAGGATATGGTGTAGTGTATGGTTGTTCCAAGTATACTCATAACCTTTAAAGTCTAGGTCAATTAGTCCTGCATTATTTAGAATTTTCTGATAATACTCACTGTCAGAATTTTTATAAGGGAGTCCTCCTAGTTTTTCTTCCTGGTTAAAAATCATGTTCATGTCTCCTATTACTATCCAAGGAATTGAATCTTTGTCTACTTGTTTTGAGATTTCAGAGATGAAATCCCATGCTATATTTCTATTAGCAGGATAAGGGCTTCCATAGAAGCATGTCAATAACCATTTCTTGGATTCAGAATTTGTTTGAATTAGAATGTTGATCATGTTGACGTTCCATTGAACAATTTCAAAGGAGAATCCATCTACCCAAGCTACTGCTAATCCTCCAGCTAGTCCTATTGAATCCACTATATGAATGTTTGGGTATTCCTTCAACAATGATTTGACTAGGTGTTTTTGGGACTTTGGTTCAGACAAGAATATAATTTCAGGTTTATCTATCGTTATTATCCGGTTAAGGTGGTTTTGGGTAAAAGGATTGCCACATCCTTGATCATTCCAACCTATGATTTTCATTTTGAAATTCACAGTCTCAAGTAGCCCACTGAGCTAATTAAAAAAAAACTAATACCAGGATTACTTTCTAAATTTTATAATACTGAGGGATTTAAACAAATGACTAACACACAATGGAATGAAATTGTAAAAACACTTAAATTAGAGAAATTTTGGAGGAAATTGAAGAAAGATACCTGATTTTCACCCTGCTGCACATCTGGGGAATCCAATAAGAAGGGAATTGGAACAATACCGTCTTTCACCTGTGTGTGTTCCTTGAGATGAGATCCATATTGGTTGATTTGAATAGAATCACCATTGTCAGAGACTAGAATTTTAATCCCTTCAGAAGATGAAGAAGAAGGAAATTCCGGAATAACAATTCGAAATGAGGAATTGGGTTGGGTTCTAGGTGAAGTTAATGATGTATGAATGCAATTAGATGCAGAAATCCTAGGACTAGCATGAGATGATGAAAATGCAGATGCAATTGATTTAGATAAAGAAGGAGAACCTAAATTCTCAGGAGCATCAACAAAGGGAGGAGAGTCAAAGGACAATCTTCTATTGACCACCGGAACCACATTATTGGTTCCAGAATTGAACGGAATAACAATATCCTGAAGAGATCAAATTGTTCTTGCCGGAGCAGATTCAATCGGAACCATAGAATCCATAACTCGGTGAGTTTTCGAGTAAACAGAGTGAGCTGAGTCAGAGCTAGAAACATTCAAAGGAATAAAATTTTCAAGGTGGTTAAATGGAAAAGTACGTTTGCCTAGTACTGAGCTAAGAGGCATATCTTCCTCATAATGAACCGGACCTAAAACTTCATATGACTGCTCCACTTTTTTTGAGTTACTTGCATCTCTAGGGTTAGCCACACTAGTTTGCAAGGATGGTTGAACACTAGGCTCATGAGTTTCCCTAAAAAGGTCAAAAAGAGTATTACGAATTCCTGGTATTTTTAAGAACTTCTCAACGGACTCTGAGTTTCCATGAGCATCAAAGCTGTCTTTTGGGTTCCATATCTGGATGGGAGTGTTGTTAATCCAGAAGATATCATCACCAGGGGAAGGAGAATGCATAGTGATGTCATAGATATCTTCTAAGGGACGATTTTGCGGAATAGCACATTGGTTTTTCTTATGACCTAGACGATAACAATGAGAAAAAAATTTAGATGGAAGGTTAAGGTAATTGAAAGTGAGTTCAGTCACTGGGAATTTGTCAACCTTTAATAAGAGCTTCATAACTAGGGGTTTTTCAATGTTAATCCATACTAAGACCCTTGGTAGGCAATCCACAGTATCACTTCCTTTACAAACTATGCTAACTGTGCCTATCCTACTTGCTATAAGACCTATTCTTTCTTAAGTTCTGTGCTCACACTTAGCAATAGAGATACTAGCCCATAACGGAATTTCTTTTACCGCATCAGTAGTAATGCGCATACCATGGAAGGCAGAGGTTGCAGATAAAACGTTGCCATATGGATACCATGGCCCATTTAAAGCTATCCATTTTAGATCCTCAGCTGAACGGAAGGTAAAGATGAACAGGTTTGGATCAACTTCTCTAATTTGAAATCCAATATTAGTTCCCCAAAAGTGACTAAGTACTCCTCTAATACTGCTAGCGGAAAAGAGATCAATTGAGAAAAATCTGGCGAGGATATTGTTCTCTTTTATACCAAAATCTCTCATTAAATAAGCAGGGGTTGGTAAAATTCCTATATTGGTATAGTTGGAATATCTATGAGCCACGGAAAGACCACTTAAATGTTTATAAAGGCTATAACTATCACTCATAGTTACTGAAAAAGAAACACTAAAATTGAATGCAAGGGAGAAGAAGATCAAGAGAAGAGAACATAGCTTTAAAGATGAGAAATAAGAATAACAGAATAACGAGAGAGAAAGGAAGGAAGAAGCAAGGGTTGAATAAATAACCGATAAATTGTTATCCAAATTTGAATTCTTGGGGTACTAACCTTAAAAAAAAAACTTAAAGTTTGTTATACTATGTGGCATTAATAAATCCTCGTCCAATCCTAACACGACAACAAATTTATAGGGAAAAGTGATTCAAAATTTAAAAGCTTTCATATTTAAGATCTTAGCAGGCTATTAGGAGACAAAGCTAGCTGATGTCTTGTCTCTAGGTAACCATTAAAAACTGGTTAAGGAAAGCAAAGGGTAGACGGAAAGGAGTATTTAATTTTCATACCTTGTTTGACTAAACTAGAGAATATGAAGGAGATTGGGCGGCTACTCTCTTATGCTATCGACCAGATGAAAAGAAAGATCATTGAAAGGTCTAGAATTAATAAGGGAAACCTTCTGAGTACCCTAAATCGATAAAAAAATTGTATTCAACCAAGACTGAGAACACACTTCTCCATTATGTTTAACGAGACGTATAAGCAAACTTACAAATTTAATGGCCTGGTAAATCAAGGGTTACTGTGAGCTATAAAAACTCTAAACGGAGTTATTGGAAAATTATCTAATAGAGGAGCAAAGCTTAAAGAAAAGGAAAAAAAAGAAAGAGAAGATGGCTTGTAACCATTTTAGGATCCCTATTGATGCTCAAATCTCATCAACTAAGGTTATACGTTGCCGTGATGTACAACTATATCGAGTACAATATTTTCGATGTGCAGTGTATCTACGTGAGACTTTTTTGTTTCCCGCACAGGCTCAACGGATGGCACTATGCAATCTTATCGATGAGGAGAAAGCGAGATTAGGGAAAGAGAGAATTAAAGAAATTCATGCTCGCTTAATCACCGGGGTTCCGGTAACAGCTGCCTATTTTCATTCTGAATACCCTCCTGGTATGGATTATGCTTACGTACATGAGAAATCATCCATATATCATCAAGAACGAGAAGGAGGATTGATTGAAATTAGCGATTCTGAAGAAGATTATAAACAAAGCTAGTAGAAAATGAAAGAACATTCAGAAGAAATGAGAGAACATAGGAAAAGAGGTAGCTGACTATCTATGTCTATTAGCAAATGATTCAGAAGGTGTTATGTTTGATTGTTATTTTTTTTTCTTTCGGAATTTAAACTTCTTGTGTTATTCTCAGGTTTCGTGTGTTGTTATCAAGTTTTTATAATCTAAGATTCTCTGTATTTCATTACTTATTATCAATAGTTATCTCTATGTTTTTTTATATGGGTGGGATCCGTTGACATGGTTATATTGACATAATCTTCACATTTTAGCGCCATTTTTACTACTGATCCCGACCGACAATGAATTTGAAGCTAATTTTTTAGTGACATGTTCCTCGTATAAAACTCTACATTCCTACCAAAAATGAGAGTATTCCGAAATACAAAACTTCCTCATCCACAAAATTTAATTTCAACCGTTAATCTTCAACGGTTAATATTCAAAATCATAGATGGGGGTTTTATACATCTCGGAATGCTCTCATTTTTGGTTGGAATGTAGTGACTTATAAGAAGAACATGTCACCAAAAATTTGGCTTCAAATTCATTGTCGGTAGGGATCAGTAAAAAAACTATAACCATGTCAACAGATTATGTCAATATAACCATGTCAACGGATCCTACCCTTTATAATCTAAGTTTTTATATCTATAGTGATAAATCCGCTAACTAATAGAGAATATGCACCAAAAAAAAAGAAGGATACAGAGCAAAAGAGAGAAACAGATAAAGCCATCTGAAGAAAAAAAAACAAGCAAAGGGAGAAAGAAATTTGGAGAATACTATAGGAAAAGTATTAGGGAGAGAGGAGGATCCCCAGGCAGCCAAACAGACAAGCTAGAAATATAAGAGAAAGAAGAATGAATAGAGAGAATTGAAAAGACAATGCAAAAAAATGCAAGAGCTATGCGAATGAAATGAATGATATTTGCCTAAATGATGAGGATATTATGAACTAATGCATCTTCTATCTCAAGTCTTATAATCTCAAGGAAAAGTTTAGGAACACACACATGTATCTTAGTTCACCTCCCCTTCTTATGGATCCCCATCTGGCTTTAGGGCGAAAACCAGACAGGGGTTTACTCGCCTAACATTACTGATCAGAAGATTAAGAATAAATGAAGAAGATTAGGAACATGATGAAGAAAACTAGCCGTTAGAAAAGTTTTCCAGAGCTCAGCAAGGAGAGAGAAAACCTTTTTTGTGCGACCTAATTACTTTTTGTTTTTGAAATGCACTTTAACCTTTAAACCATTGAAATTGTCAACTGCTATATGTCTACCAATCCAACTATTTGCACATTAAAAATGTTAATACGTAATCGTTGAAATCAGATCAAATATGTCGATGTCACTGTAGCTCTGTGGTAAAGTCATTGATTGATGATATTAGTAATTCAAACTCGTTATCATCAAATACTTTACCGACCAAACAAAATCAGATCAAATATCAAGTAGATAATCCCCACGAACTGACCAATGCAATTCTTTATTGAATCAGAAAATCCTCAAACAATATCCATTTTTTTATTAAATATAATAAATAATATAAAATGACAAATGACAAATCTCTAAAAAAAATCGTTTTATTGTAATTAAGCTACTAAAATTAGCTAAGCACTAAAATTCTCAAGTAATTATAAGTGAACAGTATAAGATAGTGCAAGAGACTTCTTATTAGCTTGTATAAGAAATGAGATACACATTCGGTTACAACCTTCAAGCCTATATATAGTGTTTGCAATTGATCCATCTTATAACACGCACATGCTAGTGGTGTCGGCACTTAAACATTCAGTGCATGCATTAAGCACGCAACTAGTGTAGTGATTCAAATTTATCTAAAACACTTTGTTTCAATGCCACATATAGGTCATAGTGAATACATGCATTAGATGTTTATAGTAGTGGATAATATTAACTGACTTAATATTACCTTTGACCAAGTAAAGAGGACGTGGGCTTCTAATGCATAGACATGCATGTTAAATGTATCTCATAAGATGAGATCAAATATGGAACAAGGATATGTCTAACTAGGTGACTCATCCATTTGACCCATTTAGTCTCGTTAAAAACCTCGCCAGTAAAACCCAATGGGACAAAATCCGTATGAGGAAAAAGAGTATAATTCAAGAAACATAATTACACAGATGTTGCCTCGTTAAAAACCTTGACAAGGAAAAAAAAACCCGAGGGCCAAAAATCTTGACGAAGGAAAAAGAGTACAACGCGTCAAGATCCAAGACTAACTCCCCCTGATCAAAACTCTGTTGAGTTTACTGCTGGTACAGATGTCGCATTCCGATTCCATAAACTAGCTTTCTGAAGACTGTTGTTGGTAAAGACTTGGTGAATAAATATGCATAGTTTTCACATGACTGTATCTTCTGGATACATATCTCTTTATTCTTTTCTAGATGGTGAGAATAAAATAGCTTTAGTGAAATATGCTTTATTCGATCACCCTTGATGTAACCTTCTTTCATCTGTGAGATACATGCTGCATTATCTTCATGGATGATGGTTGGTACTTTCGTGACAGAAGGTAAATCACATGAACTTCGGAGATGTGTGATTAATGATCTTAGCCATACACATTCTCTGCTAGCTTCATGGAGGGCGATAATCTCGGAGTGGTTAGAAGAGGTAGATGAAAAGCTCTGCTTACAAGATCTCCAAGAAATTGCAGTACCGCCACTTGTAAACACATATCCAGTTTAAGAAATGGCTTTGTGTGGATCGGAGAGATAACTTGTATCTGTATATCCCATTAATTGCGAAGGATGAGATACATCCTTTGGGTAAAACAATCACATGTCTGCAGTACCCTGGAGATATCGAAAGATATGTTTTACACCTGCCCAATGTCTCTTCGTTGGAACAAAGATGAATCTTGCTAATAAATTATCTGAAAAAGAAATGTCAAGTCTAGTATATTGTGCACGATACAGTAGTGCACCAATTGCACTCAAATATGGTACTTCTAGACCAAGAAGAATTTCTTTTTCTTCCTTCGGACGAAAAGGGTCATTTTTAGTGTCAAGAGATCTTACTACCATATGAGTGCTAAGTGGATAAGATTTATCCATATTGAAACGTTTCAAAAGTTTCTCAATGTACATCTTCTGGTGAACAAGTATGCCACTCGGATAGTGCTCGATCTGCAAGCCGAGACAAAACTTTGTTTTTCCAAGATCCTTAATCTCAAATTCTCTCTTTAAGCATTTAATTGCCTTTAGGAGTTCTTCAGGAGTTCCAACTAAGTTGATATCATCAACGTATACAACTATAATAGCAAATCCTATTATGGTCTTCTTTATAAAGACACATGGACAAATATGATTATTCACCTATCCCTTAGTTATCAAATATTCACTTAGACGATTATACCACATTCGTCCAGATTGCTTTAATCCATATAAAGCTTTGTTAAGTTTAAGTGAATACATATGGCGTGGTTTGTTTACAGACAATGTAAAACCTTCCAGGATTTTCATATGTATATCTGTATCCAATTTTCCATACAGATATGCTGTAACCACATCCATCAAATGCATATCAAGTCCTTCAGAGACTGCCATACTAATCAAGTATCGGAACGTAATAGCATCCATAACAGGGGAATATGTTTCTTCGTAGTTAATCCAAGGTCTCTGCGAGAAACCTTGTGCTACAAGTCTCGCTTTATAGCGAACAACTTTATTTCTCTCATTACGTTTTCTTACAAACACCCATTTGCAACCAACCGGATTCACATTTTTAGGTGTTAGGACTGCAGGTTCAAAAACATTGCGGTTAGTGAGAGAGACTAATTCTGCTTTAATGGCGCGCTTCCATTTTGGCCAATCATGTCTTTCACGACATTCTTCTATAGATTGTGGCTCAGGCCATCTTTATCCATAGTAATCTCGGTAGCTACTGTAAACGAAAATTTATCATCGACAAGAACTTTGTTAAGATCCCACATTTCTTTCTTTCATGCAAAATTTATGGAAATTTCTTCATTTCCTGGTACCAGTTCCCTTTCAGGGGCATTTTCCTCGACTGGAGGTAGTAAGTTTGGAAATGAGGATCGTTCATCTATAGTCTCCTTTTGAGAACTATCTTTTGTCGATTCTGGTTGGCTTTTCCCTTTTCTAGGAACAAAATCTTTTGAACCAATGGGGCGTCCACGCTTCAGGCGTACCTTAGACGACTCATTTGCTGGAACAATCACGACCTGTCCAACTGGGACATTAGTACGTGCCAGGACATTTTTAGCGGGTATGTACGATTTTGTTACTCTTGCCGTATCAACAAATGCATCTGGCATTTGATCGGCAATGTTCTGAAGATGGATAATCTTCTGCACTTCAATTTCTGATTGATTTGTGCGGGGGTCAAGATGAGACAGATTAGGTACATACCAAGAAAGTTTACTCCGTTCTTCTGGCGCCTTAAATTCTCCCCCTAATGGTGGAAAATTGTCTCATCAAAATGACAATCAGCAAAACGGACTATGAATATATCACCAGTTAAAGGCTCAAGATATCTGGTAATAGATGGTGAGTCAAAACCAACATTTATGCCTTTCCTACGTTGTGGGCCAAATTTAGTGCGTTGTGGAGGTGCAACAGGCACATATACAACAACCAAAAATACGCAGATGAGAAACATCTGGTTGATGGCCCAAAACAAGTTGTAAGGGAGAGTATTGATGATTTGCAGTTGGCCGAAGTCTAACTAAGGCCGCAACATGTAGAATAGCATGCCCCTATGCAGAAACGGGCAATTTCGTTCTCATTAACACGGGTCGAGCTATTAACTGCAAATGTTTAATAAATGATTCAGCTAAACCATTTTGTGTATGAACATGAGCTACGAGATGTTTAACATCAATACCAACAGACAAGCAATATGCATCAAATGTTTGTGATGTAAATTCACCAGCTCCATCTAGCCGAATAGACTTTATAGGAAAATCTGGGAAATGTGCACGCAACCTAATTACTTGGGCGAGAAGCCGAGCAAATGCAACATTTCTTGTGGATAAGAGACAAACATGTGACCATCTAGCAGATGCGTCAATTAGGACCATAAAATACTGAAAAGGTCCACACTGAGGGTGGATGGGTCCACATATGTCTCCATGGATCCTCTTAAGAAAAGTTGACGATTCAAGAACAACTTTTGTTAATGGCGGTTTGAGGATCAATTTTCCCGTAGAGCAAGCAATACAATTTATATCCGTATTTAACAAAAGCTTCTGGTTCTGCAAAGGATGTCCCTGGGAGTTATGTACTATTCTACCCATCATGGTAGATCCTGAGTGTCCTAGTCGGTCATGCCAAAGCTCGAATATTTTTGGATCATTAAACTTCTGGTTTATGACACTATAAGATTCAATAGCTTTGATTGTTGTAAGATACAACCCAGAAGAGATAGCTGCAAGCTTCTCTACAACACGTTTCTGGCGTGTGTCAGATAATGTGATAGATAAGTACTTTGTATTATCTTCACTTATTGTTTCTAAATGATATCCATTTCGGCGAATATCTTTGAAACTTAACAAATTTCTCAAAGATCTCGGAGAATACAAGGCATCACTGATATTCAGTTCTGTACCTCCTGGTAAGATAATATTGGCTCTTCTGGAACCATCTATTAAATTTGTTGAACCAGAGATAGTGTTTACTTTTGCCTTATATCCTTTTAAATCAGTAAAATATTTATTACTGCGTAATATTGTATTAGTCGTTCCGCTATCTACCAAACAAATATCTTCACCGTCAAGATTAATTTTTGATAGATTACTTCTGGAATCCATACCCTTCACAACAAATATAATACATGGATAACAATGAGTTAATAAAACATACATCTTATATTAAACATGTAATTATACATACAAAAGATGGTATACAAACCAAAATACAACTTAGAGTACACACAACTATATTACAAAATACACAAGTTCACAACTAGTTTACAGAACTAGTTAAGTTCTTCATCATCTAGATTATTAAGAAAATCAGATATGTCCCACTTTCCTTCTTCTGACTTATTAAGAAAATCAAAGTCTAAGTGGGGAGAACTAGTAGAAGCCTCGTTAGTCTCTATAAGATTTGTCTCAATATCAACTGCGGGTCGCTTCATGGATGCTTGATATAGATTAAAAAGAAAAGATGCTTGGCAGTACGACAGGTACGCTACCAATGACCAGTCATACCACAACGGTAACAAACATCTTCCTTGTTCTTTATAGGCTTGTCAGATGAATCTTTTCCTTTATCTTGCTTCTGCTCTTTCTTTGAGGTGCCATCTTTCCACTCCTGGTGGTTTGGATTGAACCGTGAATTCTTGTCTTGGTTCTTTTTATTACCATGACCACGTTTCCCTTTACCCTTATTATTACCCCGTCCATTACCATTGGTAGAGCTCGTTGTCGCATGTGCTTCAGGCACAGAAACAGAGCCCACGGGGCGAGATTCATGATTTCTTAATAATAATTCACTATTCTGTTCTGCAACAAGCAGACATGAAATCAACTCTGAGTATTTCTTAGAACGACGCTCTCGATATTGTTGCTACAAGACAACACTCGAGGCGTGGAAAGTGGTAAAAGTTTTCTCGAGTAATTGTTCATCTGTTATATTTTCACCACACAATTTCAGCTGTGAAGTGATTTTAAACAACGTAGAATTATACTCAGAAACAGATTTAAATCTTGCAAACGTAAATTCAACCAATCATTTTTGGCTTTACGCAGAATAACCATCTTCAGGTGGTCATATCTATCTTTCAAGCAATTCTACAGAACCTCGGGGTCCTTAACAATTAGATATTTTGATCTCAACCCGTCATGGATATGATGACGAATTTTTTTTAAAGACAATGCTCTATCCTGCTGGGATGCAGCATTTCATGCTTTAATCGTGTGGGCAAGATTCTTGGTCTGGAGATGTAACTCCGCGTCCAGAACCCATGAAATATAGTTGTTACTAGAAATATCTAAAGCCGCAAAGTCTAGCTTAGTTAAATTCGATGACATAACGATAATATAGTAATTAAATTGTGTGGGCAAGATTCTTGGCCTGGAGATGTAACTCCGCGTCCAGAACCCATGAAATATAGTTGTTACTAGAAATATCTAAAGCCGCAAAGTCTAGCTTAGTTAAATTCGAAGACATAACGATAATATAGTAATTAAAGTTACCTTTCGCTTCGGAAAATTTTGGCGGCACCTATTTTACCAGAACCAATAATAACCCAAAGCTGGAAGAAAATAGAGCTAACTCGTGCTGATAACGTATTGTAATTAAGCTACTAAATATTAGCTACTAAAATTAGCTAAGCACTAAAATTCTCAAGTAATTATAAGTGAACAGTATAAGATAGTGCAAGAGACTTCTTATTAGCTTGTATAAGAAATGAGATACACATTCGGTTACAACCTTTAAGCCTATATATAGTGTTTGCAAATGATCCATCTTATAACACGCACATGCTAGTGGTGTCGGCACTTAAACATTCGGTACATGCATTAAGCACGCAACTAGTGTAGTGATTCAAATTTATTATCTACAACACTTTGTTTCAATGCCACATATAGGTCATAGTGAATACATGCATTAGATGTTTATAGTAGTGGATAATATTAACTGACTTAATATTCCTTTGACCAAGTAAAGAGGAGGTGGGCTTCTAATGCATAGACATGCATGTTAAATGTATCTCATAAGATGAGATCAAATATGGAACAAGGATATGTCTAACTAGGTGACTCATCCATTTGACCCATTTAGTCTCGTTAAAAACCTCGCCGGTAAAACCCAATGGGACAAAATCCGTATGAGGAAAGAGAGTATAATTCAAGAAACGTAATTACACAGATGTTGCCTCGTTAAAAACCTTGACGAAAGGAAAAGAGTACAAGGAAGATCCAAAAACCCGAGGGCCAAAAACCTTTTCAAAAAAAAAAAAATGTATGAAGGAAAAGAGTACAGGTGACTCGCGTCAAGATCCAAGACTAACTCCCCCTGATCAAAACTCTGTTGAGTTTACTGCTGGTACAGATGCCGCATTCCATATGAGATCTCTTTTCAAAAAACAAAAAAAAAAATGTATGATGAGATCAAATATGGAACAAGGATTAGTCTAACTAGGTGACTCATCCACTTGACCCATTTACAATACGTTTTGATTTTTAAATTGCATATCCCCAAGTCAAGCAAAGTTAGCCGTGTGAGGTCCATTACCGAATAGACCATCTCAATCTCAAGTCAAACTAAGGGCACCACACCAACCATCCTCCTCCAAACTTCCCATAAAATCAACCTAATCAGTAATCCCCACATTAGGAAAGTTCTTAAATGGCGTATCAAACGAACAAATCCTCCCCATCCTCCACCTCATTAATAAAACAATAAATTATACGGCCGTAAATTATAACCGCGTCTGAACGATTTTTTCACACGCCATTCCAAATTTCTTTCTTCCCTAAACTGACACTCCAGGAAACTACACAGAAGCATCTTAAAACCGCTTAATTACAGAGTCCATTTTCCCATATATAAACACCCAAATCCGTGTTCATCTTCTCCATTACATTATTATTTCTCTCTCATTCTTCGATTATTACTTTGTGATTTCTCAGTGAAAAAAATCATGGCGTTTCGTATCAGCAACAATCTGGTCGGAATACTCAACTTCATCACTTTCCTTCTCTCGATTCCGATCTTAGGCGGTGGAATATGGTTAAGCAACAGAGCAAGTACTGACTGTGAGAAATTTCTGGAGAAACCGATTATAGCATTAGGTGTTTTTCTCATGATCGTATCGCTCGCTGGTTTAATCGGTGCTTGCTGTAGAGTTTCTTGGTTACTATGGGTTTATTTGTTTGTGATGTTTGTGTTGATTGTGTTGCTGTTTTCGTTTACGATTTTCGCTTTTGTTGTTACTAACAAAGGTGCTGGTAAAATTACTAGTGAAAGAGGTTATAAGGAGTATAAACTGGGAGATTATTCTAATTGGTTGCAGAAAAGAGTCAGTTCTGAGAAGAATTGGAATAGGATTAAGAGTTGTTTGATTGATGGGAAAGTTTGTAAGACTCTTTCTGAGGAAACTAATGTCGATGCTCAGCAGTTTCTTCAGAAACATTTGTCTCCTATTCAGGTATACAATCTGATCTATTCTTTTTTCTCCTTCTTTTTTGATTAATTTTGTTATTGGATCTTGATTTTTGAGAAACTACTTTGAATGATTTGTTGATTGCATGTTGTTGTACAGTGGTTGTTTTTGTCTTGTTGATTTTGTCCATGTATGATCATTTTTTTTTATCTCTTTTTAGGGTTTTTCTTTTTGCCTTTTGATTTTAACCTTTATTTTTTGCTTTTGAGTAGAATTTTGATTTGATACAGTTTGGTGATTGGTTTTTTTCATTAGTTTTAGTATTGATTTCTTATGATTTTTGTGTATACCAGGTTTGTTAGGGTATTATGATCACTGTATGTGAGTTGTTTTTACATTGAATAGAAAAATTGGGTGAAAATTGTCTAGGTTTTGTTTCAACATTAGTGGTGTAGAAATTGATGTTGAGAATATCATTCAGTTTTTGGGTCTCATGTGTTTTGTGAATGTTTTACTGATATGACTTTAGAGTACTGGAAATTAATCTTATGAACATATGAAATTGTTCCATTCATGTTGTTTTTGATGCTTATGGTTGTTATATTATGAACTTTGAATTCTTGTGAAGTTTTGCACCCTTGACTTCAGAAAAAGGTATAAATTATGATTTTCATTCCTTTTGCTGTGATTGACGGGTTTCTCTGAAGTACTGTGGTTTTATAATTTAGTATGTTGATGTATTAGACTTTCTAGTTTGCTTTTCTTTTATTTGATAAATGAGATTCTGTTGAAGTTACAACCTGAAACATTGCCTTGAGCGCAGCTTTAAATCAATGCATGATGAATAACAATTATGTTTGTAGTGATACAACTTGAAGTAGGCTTACTTATTTGACATTAAGTAGTAACATGTAAATGAAAACATCTTTGAATTCTTAGTATTTGTGTACAAGAATATTGTTGTTGGCTAGTTCTTACTCTTAATACAAATTTTCACATGGATTCCTTTTGTGATTGCAGTCTGGTTGTTGTAAACCACCACAAGAATGTGGATTCCAGTACAAGTCTGCAGCAGTTTGGGATAATACCGGCAACACCACCTCAGCAAACCCTGATTGTGCAACTTGGAAATCTGCTCCTTCTCCTGCTCTTTGTTTTGACTGTCAATCTTGCAAGGCAGGAGTCCTTGCGAACTTGAAGAATGATTGGAAGAAGGTTGCTGTCTTGAACATCATTTTCCTCATCTTCCTGATTATTGTTTACTCCATTGGATGCTGCGCATTTAGGAACAACAGAGAAGATAATGCTTATCCTAGATGGAAGGGACACGCCTAGAAGACTCTAATATCTCTTTCTCACATGAATATCATCAGTTATATATATCACAGCTGTTCCATACTTCATTTCTAGAAATAGTTATATCTTTTGTTATTTTGAAAACATGGTTCTGTGAGTTTGTAGATACCTACTTGGATACGAGTTTCATTTGTTTCATTTGAAACATGATTATGTAGTAGTAGTTGTTTTGGATCCTGATACTTCAACTTATTCTTCTATATGTTGTGGATTTCATTCTTCTATATGTTTGCATTTTACATTGTGTTGCAGACCACACTTGTTCCTGTACCCTTTTACCTTTTTTTCCTTGGCCCCTTTAGGTTTACCTTCCTTTTGGTGTTCTGTCTTTTTTTCTTCCTGCAGTTGAGAGATTCTTGAGAATTTTCCTTTGTCAGTTGCTTGGTTGGGATAGTGGGTGGTAGTGGCAATTGTTGGACCCCATTTTAGAATGGAAAAGTTTTGAAATTTTTAGAATTAGCGTTCCATACTTATCCAGTAATTGTAATTTGCTTTTATTGTGGTTCAGTTGTTTGGTGCACTTTTCTCCTATGACTCATAGCACTGCACAATCTTTTGAGAAAGACAACCCAAAAGTAAATGACCATGAACCTACAACACTCAACCTTGTTCTCTGTAACCAAAATTCAAAATCAGAAATGCTTCTTAGCTTACCTGTAGTTGAGATCGGAAAACCACTCTTTCATCATCTCGTTTGGTGTTCTGTCATTTTACTTCCTGTAGTTGAGATTGGAGAATTCTCTTTTGCCATGCCAAAAGTTGTTTGGTTGGATAGTGGGTGGTAGTGGACTTTGTTGGGCAAGAATTTCAAATTGGTAACTTAAGAAAGTTCGAAATAATTTGCTTTTTCCTTGGACCCGTGGGATCGAAGTTAAAATGTTTCCCATCTCTACTGACTATCAATTTGCAAATTGGAAAAGTGTCGAGATTTTACTTCAAGAAAAAACATTTATTTGTTCACAATAGTATACATATATAGTAACATATGCAAGTACTTACCTTTGCTGGTTGGTATGTAATAGCCGTGAAGGCTTTTGACACAACAGAAGTTTGCAAGTCTTCAGCCTTTATAGATCATGGTATGTACCGATAAGCATCATTGCTTGGATAGGAAAAGGGGTTCTTGTAAATCGATTTTGCAAGTGACTATAAACTTTAACTTGGTCGTTACTCGTATTCTTGTTCCTGGTTGGTTTTGTACTAGAAACCGAAGAACACAAACAGAGACAGATGCATAAGCATACCTGGCTAGGTTGTGCGCGCATATGTTGGCTCCGTCTTTGATGATGTGGCTAAACCGGACCTCGTCCAAGGAGGAGATCCACCGTTGATCTTAGGTTAGGGCATCACTCTTCCGCAAGCACAAACCGGTATCAGAAACACATACTTTAACCTCTCTTTCATCATATTACTTGGGGTTGCTCTTTTTCCAGACTTATCTGAATGGGTAACCATCCATGGTATTCAATCCTTCGGGGTAAGAAATGTCGTGATTTATTTACAAGAAAACATAAAGCAAAGGACCGTGCACTTCCTCTTCTAAAGTTATCAAGTGTCGATGAATGTGTTCAAGCAATTGAGGAGGGTCCTATCCCTGATCTTCCTTCTGATATTATCATCAACATTCTTACTAGACTCCCAGCAAAGTGCATTTTCCAGCTGTGGCAGACTAATTCACATGACGTATTGTATAAATTAACCAAGAATCCGTACTTTCTGCGTGCGCACCTAGATCGAGGCCAAGCTACTCCAACCATTGTTGTGCAATCTGTTACGCAGTCCGTTGGCAATGTCATCAAACTTTTTCTTTCTGATGGCTACATGGATAGATCTCAGTTCATGTAATGCTTATCGCAAGTGGCCAATGCTGCTTTGCGGTTCATATGATGGGTTTCTTTTATTCAGATGCATACGTACAGAGCTTTTTTGTGTCTGGAATCCGATAACGAAAGAAGAAGTAATTGTGACTAACCCAGTTATTCATGCTCGTGTATGTGGATTTTACTACCATCCACTTAAGAAGGAATACGAAGTGGTTTGTGTACGTATGTTATCTACTGAGAAGCTCTGGGAATTTCAGATTCTTAGTTTAAGAACTAAGAGTAGAAGAAGTGTTGGTAGGTACTCTTATGGTCCAAGTAGAATAAAACCGCCTGTATTTGTTAACGGGACTTTATACTGGATGGTTGATTCTCTTATGTATTGGACAAAGAACGGTGTTGACCCCAACCTATCGGACTCAATATTATCATTCAATATAGAAACCGAGGAACTTAGCACCATTGGGGTTGTTAAGCCGTCTAATGATCGAAGATGGCCAGAATATGTGTTTCAACTTTTTGAGTTGGAAGGCTGTTTATGGCCAGAATAGTTGATCCTACGATTCCTACGTCGAAAACGGATGTTGGGGTCATATGGGTGCTTAACTATAATTCCAAACATTGGGTTAAAAAGCACTCAATGACGTCTCTGCAGTTTCACAAGTACCATTTGAAGAATTTCAGCGAAATTGTGCAGTACAAAAAGATGAAAGGAGAACTGATAGCATATGATCCCTGGAATAAGTCTCCACCAAATGTTTACAATTTACGTTCAGGTATTTGGAAGCTGTTGGACATGAAGGGATTTGAAGGTGATAAATTCACAATAACAAATCATACTCATAGTCTTGTCTCTTTGGATGCTGCAGATAGAGTTATACCAGTAGAGTGGCAGCAGTAGCGTAGAATATAATTGTAAATTGGCATCCTTATGAAGTTCACAGAAATTAGTGTGACCTAACTTTCTTAGATGCAAGCAGTCTAGGCCGTATCTTGTTTTTACGTACACTTTGTTTCTTCACCATTTACCTTTCTTTCTTGACCCATTTACCTTCCGATTGGTGTTCTTTTTTATTTACTTCCTGTAGTTGAGATTCGTGAATTCTCTTTTGCCATGCCAAAATTTGTTTGGTTGGATAGTGGGTGGTAGTGGACTTGAGCAAGAATTTCAAATTGGTAACTTAAGAAAGTTCGCAACTGTTTGTGTTTTCCTTTCACCCATGGGATTGAAGTTGGATGTTTCCCATATCTACTGACTATCAATTTGCAAATTGGAAAAAACGTCAAGATTTACGTAAAGAAAACACATTTACTTGTTTACGATAGTAAACATATATAGTAGCACATGCAAGGACTTCTCCTTGCTGGTTGGTACGGAATAGCCGTGAAGGCTTTTGACATAACAAAAATGTGCAAGTCTTCGGCCTTTTAGATCATGGTATATACCACCTATAAGCATCATTGTTTGGATTGGAGAAGGGGTTCTTGTAAATCAATTTTGCAAGTAACCTCTTCATCAAATGTTTCTTGAATCACAATATCGAGTATTTTCTTTGAATCATCATCGTCATCAGCAGCAGCATTGCTGCTCGAGTCAGTATTTGTTTGTATCTTTTTGAAATCTTTTGCTTTACCCCATAATACAATGTATAGACCAATTAAAAAGCAAACATAAAACAAAGAGGGGAAAAGAAAAGCGAAATAATAAAGAAAAAGAGTCAGAAAATTTCTACAGATGCAGTTTGGTGTTCATCCTACCAAAATCAACAACTACAGTTCCTTATTCTTGAAATTATATACTCATCCAATTTGCTATTTTACTCATCAATCTGTGTAACTATCTTACTAGTTCTAGTACCAGAAACATTCATAGAAGTGAAAACAAGTGCAGTTACATTCAATCCACCACCATACCATTAAACATACTACCAGTTTGTCTGCCATAATTACAAACCAAGAAAAACAGACTTTACAACAACATAAACGCCAAGAAATCCAACTTATAAAAACTACTAAAGCCCTAGAACAAGAGTTGCTTGTCACCACCATCACCAACACCATTTCAACATCAACAGGAAATTCTAGAAACAACATCAAAAAAACTAACCAAAGAGAGAGACACCACAAAGCAAGACCCACCATCACCCATAAGAAGTTTAAGAGGATTGGAAGTAAGCATCGAGAAAGCCGGTTTTGTTAAAACATTGCTGATCATCTTCAGACTTTTTTCAAACTCTGAAAATTTGGCAGCTTTCGACGCCCCAAAAGAGGACCTTAATAGTCCTCTTCATCGTAACTCAAATCTTCATCCTCCTCATACCGCTCGCTACAGCTGCTGCCCGATGATGCAGGGGAAGTATCACTATCTCTAGATGACGAACTCTCTTCATCACTGTTTTCTGTATCATCTTCATCTATGGAAACGTCAGGCGGATCTTCATCAGAGGCACTGGTTTCTTCCACAGGAGCAACTCTGGGATATATCCTCACAAGAGGCTTCTTCTCAATTTTGGGTTCACCCTCCTTCATGGTCCTGGCAAATATTTTGGGGTTTGCTCTCTCAAACTCAAACCGCCTGCGCAGTTTCCAATCAAGATACCTTTCCATCTTCCTTTTCTCTTCAGCAGCATCTGATTCCTCATCACTGGTGTTCACCTCTTCAACTGGATACTCAAAACCTGCATCAGAACCTGCTTCAGAATCACTCTCTGTGACGCTGCCATACTTAGGACCTTTCTGATGCCTCTCATCCCTCTCTCCATCCTTCCGATCAGATCTTGCATAATGCTTTGGTACCCATGCAGCAAAAAGTGAATCAATTCTCTCTTCTTCCCTCTTCTTCTCTCAACTGTTGAGCCTCTTCACTTGCATGCCTGTTTATCTCACCTTGAACTTCATCTCTCATCTCATTAATTCATCCATTGGGAGTGACAAAGCTTGAGTTTTGGCTAATTGGTATTGATCAGAATTTGCAGCAACGGCCGAAATGGGGTTACTGGAACTTGCCATACCTAGAGATTCTATATCTTAATTTTTCTTTTTCTGGAAAGTTTGCTAATGGCTATGCTAATTTCATCAAAAACCACCCTTTTAAAGGCACAAATTTGCTCATTAACTGCCATTTATGGCTTTTGGTAATCAGTCTTGTCGCTTGGTTACTCACGCCCCTTCAAAACCATGCGTACTCCATTCAACTTCTTCATCATAATTATCCTATAAACCCCTATTTTCAACACCTAACCTCTTTATTATCCATAACTTCCCATGGAACTACCTTCAAGTGGTGTATTGGTAGGTCATCTATCTCTCACAAAGCATTTTGGGGTCTAATTAAAATTTTGTGTTTATGCAGATTAAAAGAATGCTGCATCAGTTGAGAGGCACCATTGCGGTCTGGGGCATGTCTGCCAGATGGGTTACTAGCTCTAATACCAAATCTATGTCATCCATTGAACCACAACAACCCCTTCAAAACCATCAACTACAACATAACGTTTCCCTCCATTCCCATCTTTACTTCCCATTCTACATTTTTACTACCATTATTACGTTTGGTAGTTTGTACCATTATACCTATGTCTATCTAAAAAAAGACAAACTCATTAAAAATCCACCAACCCCAAACTACGTCAAGCTTACATACCACCCTCTTCCATCCCAGGAAAACCTACAATGTATTATTGGGTTTGTCCTTACTTGGCTCTCTTATCATCAAATTCACGTGAATATCTCAAATTTGAAGGTGCCCATAAAGCATGGATACGAAAGTGACATCTCGTATGATAAACCACCTCCCCAACACAGTATTTGCAGTATAATAGTAACTACCTTACACCAATATTCTCCTGAATTTTTTTCAAATTTTAGTCAACAACCTTCTCATTCCCTTTTTAAGGTTCAAACATATAAACAAACAAATCCCTCTTGCCTTTTCCCCATCCACATTGTCTGTGATCAATATCAGTACAGTACCAACAAGAGATTCCTTTCTCTACAACCGCATTTTATATTAGTTATCTGTAACACTGATCTCAATCAAACTATATTCATATATATCCAATTCTCTTACCTGATGGAATTATCAAATTCTACATAAAACCCTCAAAACTTAGACCAAGATATTCAAACCCTGTCTGCTCAAATGGCGAGAAATTAACTTTACCATTCACACTTGCTAAACCAGTGTTCATTGACAAAAAGTTGTTCTAGATGAATCTGATAGTAATTGGAAATAGTGTATGGTGGGATACTTATGCTGTGAAACATTTGTTCATACATCCTCAATCCGGTTCTACATATGCAATAATTGGCCTTTAGCCCAACCTCCTACTGTTACCACATTCAGTGGATTGCGCAACAAAGTTCTTATTCGTTTCTTAGCTGAAGATGATTTCAACAGAATCAATTCTCAGAGACCTTGGTTTGTTTGTGGTTACCTAATGGTGTTAAAAGTGGTTCCAACTGAAGGATGGCCATCAAATCATCAACTCCATTTTGATGAAGAAATAATGTGGTTTATATTATGCAACATTCCAAATGAATGTATAGAATTTGAAGATCTCCAGAAACTTACCTTCAAAATGGGTTAACTCATTGAAGCTCGAGATCCTTTTGGTAAACATCCTCTAAAGAAGTATGTCAAGGTGTGTTTCAGAATTCCAGTGCAGAAAGCATTACCAGTAGGCATTCCTCTCTTTACCAGTGGTAGAACTCAACTATTTATGATTGAATGTGGATATATCAAAGTTCCAAGGTATTTCTGCACTTCATGCCGTGTTCTTCATAAAGATCAAAATTGTCCAGCTTGGAAATTAAAGCATAAAAAAATCAAAGAAATTGCAGCTTCTAGCAGCAAGTATGTTCTCCCCGCTGTCTCAAGATAATGATGCCTCCTCCAACGGTAACCAAGAAAGTAGATTCTTCCTCTACTACTACGACAGATACCATCATGCAACAAACTGAGACCGTACCAGAAACTCAAATTGAATCACCTGCTATCACAATGTGCAACAAAGGAAAAGCTAAGGATGTTGATCATAGAATGGAAAATACTACTCAAAAAGGCTTATCAAACACTTTTCAGATGGGTCCCTTTGTAAACAGATCCACTACTCTGAAGATCTTTGATGTTGGTCATGTTCAACAACAATCGACTCAGCTGGATAATGGCTTACCAATCATTTTCAAACAGGTTACTACTCAAAATGTTACTGTTTAAGCTTCTATTTCATGTTTTGAGCCAACTCCTAGTGGACCGATTCGTACTACCAACTCTTCAAGAAGATTCAAGACTGCTGCTGTCCCAAATACCAACCCAATTATCACTAGAGGAGATCTTAACTCAACTGAGCATGATGCTTTGGCAAATCTCAAAAGGAAATTAATCCCAGGGCTTATTTGAAGAAATGTACTAGAGCTAATTCTAGTTTGGCAAGTTTAGTGGTTATTCTTGAAGAACATGACACTACTGCACCCGATTATGCTCAATTGTGTCCTCCAATTACCAAATTGGGGGATTTACCTGCTATCGATCTTTCTACCTGCTCTCTCAATACCCAACCAGTGATTAATTCTTATGGGAGCTACAATGTACCTGCTGACAATTCCCCAAACAACAATGGTGTCCGCAATAATTCTCATCTCAATGCTGCTACTTCTAGTCTCGATTCTTCCCAAAATGCTTCTCAAAGTGGTGATTATACCAGTGCCTCTCTTGGTGGTGGGTTTAACTTTACCACTCAGGTAAATCAACCTCACCCAACCCATTTAATTGATACTGCTAATAATACTATAAACCATTTCCCTGTCAATAACATCAATCTGATTGCCTGGAACTTTAGAGGATTTGGAAAAAAATCTGCTAATAAGGAACTTAGTCTACTATGTAGGAATGTCAACCCTGACATCATTTTTCTCTCTAAAACAAAAATGAACAAAGATATGGCTGCTAGAAAGTTAAAAAACATGGGGTTCCCTTGTACATTTAATATCCCTAGTGTTGGTAGAATTGGTGGCCTTGCCCTTGCTTGGAGGAAGGAAATTCATCTCAACATTGTTTCATCCAGTATGAGGGGTATCTATGTTACATCTACTGACATCATTCACTCTAAGACTTGTCATATTCATTTTATGTATTGTGAACCTAATAGTAGTTTGATACAAGCCTTCGGGAACAACAATGCCAGCAATCTAATGCTCCCTTAGATGAACCTGTTTTCTTTATAGGAGATTTTGATGCTCTCGTAGGGACTGAAGATAAAAATGGTGGCCTAGAACTTGATGATCCTGATTTTGAAAACCTTAGAAACTTCTGCTATGTGTTCAACTTGTATGATCCTGGTTTCTCTGGACCTAGGTTTACTTGGTCCAATATGCAACAAGGTCCTGATTTAATTCTTGAAAGATTAGATAGATGTCTTATAAACCAAACTGCTGAAGATCTTTGTCCTAAACTTTGTGTTAACAATCTCCCTGTGGACTCTTCCGATCATTGCCCAATGCATATAGGTTTTAATTATGAGGATATTTGTATGCCTGGACCTTTTCATTTTATGGCTATGTGGATTGAGGATCCTACTTGCAGAGACATTATTGCTAATTCTTGGTCTGTCAATGTGGTAGGTTCCCCTGCTTACAAGCTTAAAGCTAAACTGTTAAGTACTAAGAAAGGTCTAAGAGATTGGAATAAGTCTTCTTCTGGTAATATTCAAACTAATATATTTACCTTTAGGAAAGATTTAGCTGAGCTCCAACTCTCTAACCCTATTGATACCAGTAATACTTCTAGACTCAAAGCTAGACTTGAGTACCTTTATAACTTAGAAGAGTTATATTGGAAAGATAAATCTAGGGAAGTTTGGCTCATAGAAGGTGACAGAAATTCACCCTATTTCCATAGAGTAACTCTCTTTAGGAGAAAAAGAAATGCCATTAGCTGGATTAAGAACTCCTTGAATACTATTCTAACTGATAGAGATAATATTGGAACTTCTTTCATAGACTATTTCAAAAACCTTTATTCTTCTCATCCTCAGCAGTTTCAAGATGAAATTCTTGTTGATCTCCCTATTAAATTTTCTGCTGAGGATAACACATTCTTAAATATGCCTCTTTCTCCAGAGGAAATTAAGAATGTTGTGTTCCAAATGGGGTGGGGTGGGGGGAAAGCTCTTGGACCTGATGGCTTTACAAGTCTTTTTTATCAAAAACACTGGGATATTGTGGAAGATGCTGTCGTTGATATGACACAAACCTGCTTCAGAACTGGGCATATTGCTAAGGTCTTTAACCATACCAATATTGCTCTTATTCCCAAAGTTCCTCTTGCTGAACTTGTTTCTCAATACAGACCAATAGGGCTCTGTAACTTTATTTACAAAATTCTTTCAAAAACTCTGGCTAATAGACTTAAACCCTTTATGAACAATATAATTTCCCAAAATCAAAGTGCCTTTATTCCTAAGAGGAGTATTTCCGATAATATTCTGCTAGCCAATGAGGCCATATATGCTGTCAATCACGATGATAAAGTTGAAGGCATAACTTCTATCAAACTAGATATGTCCAAGGCTTATGACAAGCTAGAATGGGATTTTCTAGAAAAGGTTTTAACTAAAATGGGTATGTCTAACCACTGGGTTAAACTCATAAACCAGTGTGTTTCTATTGTCTCCTACTCTGTCCTTCTTAATGGTAGCCCTACTGGGTTTTTCCAACCTGAAAAAGGGCTGAGACAGGGAGATCCTCTTTCTCCTTATTTTTACATCATTTGCTCTGAAGCTTTATCTTCTTACATTGATAGTCTTCAAAATAAGGGTATTTTAGAAGGTATCAAAGTTTGTAAAGATGCTCCTGAAATGACTCATCTTTTGTTTGCTGATGATTCTCTCATTTTTTCAAAAGCTACTTCTCAAAATTTTCAATTCATTAAAGACTATCTTCAAAAGTACTGCCTGGCCTCTGGGCAAGAAATAAATTTTGAATAATCTGGTATTTTATTTAGTAGGAAGATTCCTGAACACAGAAAAGCTCTCTTGGCCAACATTTTAGAAATTCAGAGCAGGGATTTAGGAGAAAAATATCTTGGCACTCCTACTGTGTTCCAAGCCTCTAAAATCCAGACACATAAGGGTATTCTCCAAGCTGTTGATGCCAGAATCTCTATCTGGCTTCATAAGCTCTTGTCCCAAGCTGCTAGAACTAGTCTAATTAAACATATTGGCCAAGCTATTCCCCTATTTCAAATGGGAGCCTTTCTTATTCCTAAGCATATTTGTAAACAAATGGATTCTCACCTCTGCAAATTTTGGTGGGGTGAAACTTTAGACCCAAAAGATAGGAAGTTGCATATGCTTGGTTGGGACATTTTATGCTCCCCCAAAGCTGAAGTTGGTTTGGGCTTTAGGAAGGCTGAATTAAATAATCTGGTTATGCTTGCTAGGAATGCCTGGAGAATCCTAATTGCTTACTGGCCACTGTTCTTAAGGCTAGATACTTTCCTAGAACTGATTTCTTGAATGCCAAATGCACTGGTAAGTGCTCTTGGACTTGGAAGTGTCTACATGCCATCAAAGAACTAATCAAGCCTTTTATTTCTTGGATAGTTGGGGATGGTCAATTTATTGACCCATGGTGACAAATGGATACCTACTTTGGGTTCTGCTACACCCAACCCTCTAGTTCCCCCTGATCCTAGTATTAAAGTGTCTTACTTTATTGATTCACAAACCAGAAGTTGGGATGTGTCTAGACTTAACACCCACTTTGATAATGCTTCTGTCCAGAAGATTATCATAATTCCCTTAAGCCAGCTTTGCACTCCTGATAGGAGGACTTGGGATCTTTCAAAGAATGTCAAGTTTTCCTTTAAATCTGCCTACATGAGACTCAGAGGCCTTAGGCCCTCCCCTTATAAAAATCTTTGGAAGCGTATCTGGAAAGTTAGAGTTCCTTACAGAATTCAAGTTTTTATTTGGAGAGAAGCTAGAAATGCTTTTCCCTCCAGAACAATCCTTCACACTATAATGCCTATGCATAATGTGGATTGTCCCAGGTGTATTGATCCTCATGAAACTATTATGCATGCTTTGGTCCTTTGTCCCTTTGCTAGCATAGTCTGGATCATCTCTGATTTCAACATAAATACCTAATTTTTTTCAAAACAAATCCTTCATTGATTGGCTTCGTTTTTGGTTAGCTGATCCTCAATCTAAACTCCCTGATGATGATAAAAGTATTTTTGTTGCTATCTTATGGTCTCTTTGGACTAGTAGAAACAATTTCATCTTCCAAAATATTTCTGAAAACCATACTACTGTCCCAATTAGAGCCAGAGCTATGCTCCTCACTAGGAAAACTAGTTTGACTGTTTCTACTACTACTTTTGTCAGTATTTCTGATAAATGGATTCCCCCCTCTTTTGGTTGGATTAAATGCAATACCGATGGTGTCTTTGATGATACTTCTGGATTAAATGGTGCAGGGTATGTGATGCGAGATTTCTCAAGAAAAGCAACCTTTTGAGCGTCCTTAGTCTTTGAAGTACATTCTGCTGAAGAAGCTGAAGCAAGAGCCATATGGGCAGTACTGATGAAAGCCTTGGAGCAACAGTTAACTCACATCATCATAGAAAGTGATGCGAAATCCCTCATCGAACAATTTTCAGTTGGGAAATTTGAAGGGGATTCGCGTACGGATGTTATCTTTAAGGATATTCTACTTTTCTCTTCTAATTTAGTTGCCTGTATTTTTAGTTTCCAACCTCGTTATTATAACTCTGTAGCTCATGAGCTCGCTCTGTGGGCTAAGAA
The DNA here is from genome assembly GCA_023531295.1 of Papaver armeniacum. Lineage (NCBI taxonomy): Eukaryota > Viridiplantae > Streptophyta > Magnoliopsida > Ranunculales > Papaveraceae > Papaver > Papaver armeniacum. The sequence goes on along the minus strand of JAJJWW010017281.1, from coordinate 1,783 downwards.
AAACAATTCTACCATGTACTGGTTTGTCCCTCCTGTTTGGCTTCTACCAACAGTTGAGGAGGACCATTAGCCTTTTTGAAGGCCTTTGCTTATATACCAAAAAATGAATAGACTAGCTACCACTGCAAAAGCACCTGCCAGGATGTTGAAGCAAAACATAATATGTTCATTAGTTTTTCTTATGCAGACTGCAGTTCTTGTCTTGTACTACTGTTAGAGTTGAATTATGAGTAAAAATTGAGCACCGGATTTTCAGAAAGTATTTCAGTCGGTTTACCTTCTTGTATATAGCTCTTCCTAAAGGAATAAACAAGCCAAGATTGTTACAATGACAATACACGGAGGATTGAACTGTGCAGAAAAAAGTGGCCCTCTTATTGAAATGCACCATGCTTGAACGAAGAACAAAAACGCAGAAGCTATAACACCCTGCACACATATACATACATATGGTGAGCCATAAATAACATCAATGACACATATCATCGTTCCGGCTATTTTCGAATGATAAATTGAATTACTATTTTGATTCCGAACAATAAATTGTCCTTAACCGAAATTCATCAAGCATGAACAAATTTTCATTAAGCTTAGTCATTGTATTCGAGGAAATCCGTTAACTGGAATTAGTTATTCGGCTCGAAATTCTTGCCTATGAAAACTAGTCTAATTAGTTATGCGACATCGTCTCAAATAATTAAAAGATGAGTATAACTTGAGATATAGGTGGTTTAGTCTTCACTTTTAGTTGATGAAGTTCTCCAAAAACTTTGGTTGATCTTCGCCTTTAAACAATAGAAGGCAGTGATGATCGCAGTATATGCAGATTTTGAGGTTAGTTTTGATGACACAGTGACCGGGAAGAGAAATAATCGACAAACAGTTTGGATGATCAGAGATTTATGTAGTTTTTTTTATTAATATGTTTTTTTTCCCAAGTCCAAGTTGATTAATATGGGAAGTTAAAAAGATAGTAGGGAGAGTGCTTTAGATGGTTAGTGCTCCAGGAAGTTTTAGAAAGATATATGATTAATGTTGTAGGTGTAAATGAGGTGTAACAATGTATTTAATATTACTCATGTGGGTCCATAATCAATGAGAGAGCTTTATTTTCTAATACTCTCACCAAAGTTGTCCGCATCAGTTTTTTGTGGGGTTAGAATGAAATTATCATCTAGTTAGATTATTCACGTATGCATAATACACGCAACAGTTATTGATGGATTTTTGGAAGAGAAAGGAACCCAGGTCCACATTTTGGATTTGATACTTATTTTATTTTCTGGATTTTGGATTTATTACCATTAAATAACAACAAAAGGAAACAAAATATTTTCTCTATGATTGAGGATAATCATGGGTGAAGGATGGAGATATAGAGACAAGAAGAAAAACCATCTTATTAGAGAGATTAGTAGTACAATTACATAGGTTACAGTATATACATATAAAAGGGGTAACTGGATGGACCGCACATCCATGGGCCATAGGCCCTGTAACACTCCCCGTTTGTGCGGTTCAATAACAAAACTTTATACATAGTGTTTCATATATGGTGCTTTGAATGTAGTTCTTCAAATGTCGTTCTCTCCTTGATGACTTGTGCCGAAATCAATTGCCTTACTAAAACTTTGAAAAGGAAAAAACCAGTGGGATAAAACCTTGGTGCAACTCTTCACATGTAGTACTTCACATGTTGTCTCTTACTTTACATGTAGTTCATCACATGCAATACGATCTTTACAGATCGATGAGTCTAAGTTAATTGCCTCGTTAAAACTTC
>JAJJWW010017280.1:0-109954 GCA_023531295.1 Papaver armeniacum | reverse complement strand
TGGACATTCTTAACGACCGACTATGGCAAGACTATTATAATGTTATTTTGCAACGCTTTAATCGATTTACGTGGACAATTTTATAAGCCTATTAATGGAATTGATTTCAAAATATCTAGTCTCTGAGTTTGCATTTATATAAGAACAACCACTTTTCCAAATACATTTTGCCCCCAAACTTGCAACTTTTAACCACTCCTACTTGTAACACTACTAAAATAGACCTCGAAAATGATATGAAAATCGGAAGAAGATACGGAGCTTCTCATCTTCGGAATCAATTAGATAATTTCCGAATCAATTGTTAAGACTTAAAGTGGCAATTTTTGTTGCAAATGTTGGATCATAGAGATAATTATATGGATGACCAAAAATATTTTTGGAAATGAAGCAAATTTGAATCCCAAACTCCCAAACTCCCAATGGTAATTTTCGGGTCAAGAATGTAAATACAAATATTCATAAGGTGTGAGGGGCACGCGACACGCTAATTCCACGCGTTCCATCCATCCTGGCAACGCGCTGTGACTTGTATTTATGGAAAGAAAAAAAAAGTATATATGGAAAGAAAAAAAAAAAAGAAAACAATGCCTATAAATAAAACACTCTTTTGGTTTCGTTTTAGAAGTTCAAATATCATCATCAATTCATCAGGAGAAGCAATGTCAAGTATTCCAGACGATGTCAGCTACGAAATTCTTCTAAGGGTACCAGCGAAATCCACATTCGTATTCAAATCTGTTTGCAGGAGTTGGTATCAAATTATTTCTGATCCTAGCTTTATCGAAAAGAAACCTGACATTCTTGTAACCGAAAGACTCTATGTTGCATTCTCCGAACGGAAAAGGCATTTGTTCCAGAAAGCAAGCGAATTATCAATTTTATGTGATGCAGAAGTCGCATTGATAGTTTTTTCTCCAGAGGGGAAACTCTTTGCTTTTAGACATCCAACACCTGCTCACATGCTCGATCGAATTTTAAACAATGGCGGTGAAGCTGCTTTGGGTTCGTCTCCTCATAATGATGATGAATTGTCTCTGTGTCGACAACGGTTTATGGAAGCTGAAAAAGAGTTGGAAGCTGAGAAGAAGAGAGGCCTTGTGCTGAAGACATTGCTGAATTGTAATGTGGGTGATAATAATCAGTTTTGTTTGAAAACACATATTGGCGGTTTGGGTATGGATGAATTAGAACAGATGAAAAGTGATATAGAACAACTCCAGAAAAATGTTGAAAAGAGAGCTCATGAGATGATGAATAATGTGCCTGTCCAAAAAAAGAAAAAAAGAAGAGTAGTGTAGTGTAGCCTCTTCTCCGTGGATGTCGATGCCGCCAGACTCAGATGGGATACCGAGTATTGCAGTGCCAGACTCACAGATCCAGTTGCTGCTAATGATGATCCACTCTACTTGACATGCAATTGTTTTAATGCCTATGATGAATTTTCTAGAATTGTTTTTATGGATGATTTTGTGTTTTTGTTGAAAAGCAGTGTCCAAGCAGACAAAAATTAATGAAATAGAGCTTTCTATCTTTAATCTGTAAAACATAGCAAAAGGGCGACATTCTAAACATGTTGAATGTTGAGTGAATGAATGATTCAGTAGCTCATGTAGGTATGTAGCGCACATGATACATCCCTGGCCCTGCATTCGACCACCAGATGCATCTGGTGCTCATTTCACTTTCTATAAGAAAAATCTTCTGATTTCGAAACTAAACACTGGGGACAGAAGAAACCATGGCGAGTAATCATTTAGTATTTACAGGAAAACCAGATGAAAAAGGAAAAGAAGTATAATCAAATACTGCTTACAGTAATCCTTGTTTGCAGATAAAATTAGCTGTACAGAAAAAGAAAGGCCTGAAAAACTAACAAACCAGGAAAACTAAAATATAAGCCGCAAACCAACCCTTGTCTATTTTTGGCGAACAAGTAAATCAGGATTAGATCAAGTCCCACCTGCCTGCAGCTCACAACCATCCATAAAACAAATCCTGCTATAACCAATTTGGGGAACTGACGAAAAATATACTTACATTAAGAAGAGGGGAGTTCAGGGAATAAGTGGAAAAACTGATTTCATTTTCTGTAGGCTTCTCTATTACAGTGTAAACGGTAAAACCTAATGAGACTGAACCAAGAAAAACATTTGATGATGTCTAACACAAGTCCGGCTTGAAACTGACATATGACCTATCTAAATCTTTTTATGAATGCAACTGACTATTACTACCAACAGAAGCCCCATTTTTTCACATTGCATCAACAATTTGCGTTTCTTAATTGCGCCACAAGTTCCTCCGTGTTTCTTAATTATCTTTAAAGCTACATATTATAAACTGATTGGTCGAAATCCATTTCCTGCATGATATGGAGGAGGAAGCTTTTTAACGGTAAAATAAATTTAAAAGTAAAGACTTAAGCAGTAGAAACAGGGAAATTTAACAGCTGAAATTGGTCACAATGAGTACCTGATCACATACGGGACAGGTATCGCTTCTTTCCATCCACTCGAGAATGCATGCAAGGTGAAAATGGTGTTCGCATTTTGTAATAATTCTTGGGTTCTCATCATCATACTCTGGACAAAATTAAAAGCAAACAAACTGAAGTTTATCAAACACTCAACGTAGAGGAGTTTGGAACACAGAACAGTAAAAGGATATATCTTCAATAATAGGTGTGATGAAATAAAGACATCTCATCTCCTTGAATTAAGAGAGTTTCCATTAATTTTTCAAAAAGGCTTGGGATAACAATGAAATGGTTAACGAATACAAATTGTTGGCAAAAAAACTAGAACTGACTGTACCTTCAAGACAGGTTGGGCAACAATCCTCTTCTTCTGTTGGGGAAGAAGTAAGGTCCTTCAACTTTCCAAGATCATCTGTCTTCTTTGGTGATGGAGGCACAGAATCTGCCTCAGTTTTGCAATCTACCTCCTTCACTGAACATGCTTCAAATGCACTTCCACTTATAGTTTCTCCTAGAGCTTCAGAATCCGATGTTCTTGCTCCTGTATCAATTTTGTTGACACTCAGGGTACTTCCTGGTGGTGGTGTTGGTGGACGTCCCAAATCAGTATCGTAAGGCATTGGTGCAGGGGGGACCGATAAGTATCAGGTGTTGACGTGTCGAGATTAGTATCCACTAAAAGGCCGGTGGAGAGAGCAGATGTACCAACGGATGCTGACAAAGGTTGACGCTCTTCTAAAGCTTGCCGGGCACTGCATGGTTGAAAGGCCATAGTTTAAAAGGACATCTCAGATTCTAAAAGAAGTGGTGAATCACACAAAAATGCATTTATGATATCAGATGAACTAGCACATAATTTTACAACTAGGAAAAATATCTAACTATCCTGGGATTCCCAAATCAATGGATCTCACGCAGTAGACAATAGTTTTTCTGTGGAATTTTCCAAAGTATAGCTTATCTGTAATTCGTCCATATGGCAGGTGTTAACAAAGTAAAGGACTTCCTTTAGTAGCTCAACAGAGGATTTCGTCATATTTGGTAACATATGTGTACAACCAAACCCTCCAAGTTTACTTCACTCACTGATTACAAGAAGGTAGCTGTCTTTCACAGCTTTCTAAATATGAGGAATATCCACCCGCACTAGTTACTAAGAGCATAAAGGTCCTAGGAACATTGAAATATCAGGCATATTACTGATCATTATCATATTTATCTGGGGGGCTGCAGCCAAGTAGTAGGTACTACTGCCAATTGCAGTCGAAAGAATTGAATAACAACATTGGTTTTAAGGTTACTCCGCAACCTTTGTTACGAGGAGTTGGGGAACAAAAAAACAAACTAATGCCTATTGCACAGAAATTCAGATACGAGAATCATAAAGTTGTGACTGACGTTGTATGTTCTGCTAACATCATGATAGCTCAAGCATAAAACGGGCAAAGTTGAAAGTGCATCAAGTAACCAATTTAGAAAGAGCGCAATAATACACATGGAGAAAACCACAGAAACATAAAATAAAAGAACAACAACACATCAACAGTAGTACGCCATGGTTGTGCAGTGAACGGAAATCAATAGAGATAATATAACAGTGCAACAATTAGTGCGAGGGAGCAGAAACTACTAACGTAATAGTACACTGGAGCCCCATCCAGTTGAGCTCTTCTGGAGGAACAACAACAACCCATCTTTCTTCAATAGTTCAATTATCTTCGTTATCTACCAGCAATAGTAGAAACCCGTTGCATCGTTTCCTGTAAACATGCACGTGAGAAGCAGATGCAATCAGTCGGGGAACAAGTTCAAGAAACTCAATCAATAAGATTCTCACATCATTATTTCAACAATTCAAACTAAGACTTAATCTCCAACAAGTATGCCAGTTCTAACTAGCCACGGCAGTATTACTTAAATAGTAAAGTTTAAGCTGTTCAACATACAGATAGGACTGCAAACTACAAAAACGAAATACGAAAAACAGACTAAACATACTGAACTTAAAAGGATTAGATGCCCTACCTCCAGCTATCCAAACCCTAACTTGTTTCATTAATTTTTGTAACTTCTGTGCTACTACTAATTAAGGGTTAACAAATTTATTAAAATTTCTAATTAGTCAAGACCAAACAAAGACCTAATTCTCCGAATTCCTCACCAGAAAGTGATAACACCAAGCTAAAAATCTCTTGATCAACCACCAAATACCAAAACCTAACAAGTACAAATTATTCTGAACTAACTTAATCACTTAATAAACCAACCTAATTAAACTAAACCACATCAACTAATGAAATTCTACCCAAAACTCCAAACCCAAAACTGAAACCAATCGAAATTAAAGCAAACCCACATCTCAAAACCAGAAATTAATCACCCCCAAACAAGATTCAAACTCAAAACTCTACCGGAAAAAAAAAAAAAAAAAAAATGAAAACACAAATGATACCTACATAACTAATTTCTTCCGATTGAACAGAGTAAATTCTCACTTCACACATGATGAATCAAAAGAAACTAATCAATCAATTCTCGTAACAAAGAAAAGAGAGATCGAACTATAAAAAAAAAATATTGGGATTACCTTTGTGTGTTTGTTTTCTTCTTCTTTGTCTGTATATGATGAGAACAAAAAACTAGAGTTTTATAAGAAAGAAGATGAGATTTTGGAAGGAATTAGAGAGAAGATGTAAGTGAGGGGATTTTTGTTTGGATTATCAGAAAACGAAAATTCTTCTTCTTCCCTCCTACCTCCTACGAGGAGGAGCACTTCATAGACGACTGGGGTCTTCCTTTGTTAATAAACACCATTTAGTACTAGTCCTACACATACTAACTTGATTAATACATTGTCCCTAGTTACTTTTTAAATTTTTTTTGAAGCCCCTTGACTATACCAGTATAATAGTGAAATTTTACCATTTACACCTTGTTTGTTTTCCGACTCATATGAGTTGTCTGAATCTGACTGATATGTGATATCATCTGACTCATTTGGATTTGACTCAATATGGTTGTTTTTTGAGTCATTCTGATTCATCCGACCAAAAATATATATGAGTCGGTGGCAGTCTCATGAATCCGGGACATTTTATTCCCTAATTCAAATTGGTCCAAGCCGTAATTATGTCCAGTGCGAGTTAAATCGACTCAAAATAAAAAGACGATTTGACTCTAAATGCCGAGGCAATTGAGTCGATTCGGACGCCGAGTTAGCAAAAAACAAACACAGCTTTAGGCATCCGTAATTATAAGGCTTCTTTAGGGTTATCAAATTCTACGAGAAGTTATTATTGATGATCCATATTCCCAGCTACCTTCTAATTATACGGTGTTTGGTAAGTCGCTAACTCTCTGTAAAATTTGGTATTTTTTTCATTGCAGGCCAACTCGCATTCATATCAGTAATTACCTTTTATTGAAATAAAGAGATACAATATTTTTAATTTCTAGAGGAGAAAAAGCAATTATCTTTCCGGTGTGCTCATAGAAAGCCATGGTTATAACGTTGGTGATTTTTTTACTTTTCTTTTTGGCAATGTAGGGAAACTCCAAAATGGATTTTAGTCTTTGAAAGTTTCGTTTATTGTGAAAAAATACAACACTGGTGAATATGACATGAAACCCACTCTACTAGTGGAACAGGCATAATGTGCCATTTAGCATGTGGTTACGAGTCATGGCCATTAGCAATATGCTAGATATAGCAAGTACGCATATCAAGTGCTAAATATAGGTGCACAAGGTTTAAAGTCCCATCCCAGTGTTTGATAAGGCGTTTAGGTTTTCGAAAACCACTTGCAAAACCCAAAATAATTGGCTGTACCATGTATTAGGACCATATACCAAAGTCATGTTGCAAAACGCATCTTTTCTTCTTTTTGTTCATTTTTGCTTCCTCCAAAGTCCAAAAACCTTGACACACTCTTTCACTTTTTAGTTACTTTTTTTGGACCAAGTAGGTATACTTTCCATACGTAAACTTTTCTTCTAAACCCCAAAACTTCCTAATTGCTTGCAGACATGTATCGAGTTTTTATTAGGGCTGGTACCAATTTAAAAATCGAATAGTCAGAATTTTATGGTTTTGTTTAGATTGATCCTAGCCCTAACAAAGCTGGGACCCTTTTAGCAATTGTGCAAAACTTAAATGAAAAGAAGGAATCAAAAACTATCTTAATCTCAAATTTCCAATCACCTTGAGGTTTTCTTTGTCATGGTTGAGGTGGAAAACCACCACTTGCACTTTCATACATGTTCCATGCCAATAAGCAACCCTATAAGTTTACTTATACTAAGTGAAGTCATTAATGTTGGTCACCTAACATTTAGTACATTTTAGGATTAGTTTCACTTTTTCACCGACAATCAAAAAAAACCTTGGGCTAAGGGGTGTGTTAATTAATTTTCTAAGGAGAGTAGGATATTTTAGTGATGGATATTATTCTTTAAGGGGTTAAGATATTAATAAACGAGAATATTTGAGTCAAAAAATTGAAAATGAGAAGAATCTTGTGTTAAATGAGGTGGAGGGAATGCGTGGATTATACGGTGTTTCAAGTACCTTGAAATTTATTTTTCTTTTTCTTTAATATACTTCCCACTTATCTCCATGGCCATGCATGACCTACCAACTTTCATATCATATGTCCGTGGGCCCACTACTAGGATATACAACGGCCTGTGCTTAGACTAAAGAAAAAAAAGAGTTGTGTAGTTTTTAACGAGCCAAGTCATAACTTATTTGGATTAGCCTGATCATGAATCTAATACCTTGTTTATTGATATTTGGGTCATTGTCTCCCTAATCTAGATGTCGATCGTTTGTTTTTTTTTTCATTTTTCGGATGTTTAATAGGAAATCTGTTTCATCATATATATCAAGCTCGGAAAATGAAGTATGTGAGTCGGATGTTTTTATCTCTCCCTCGTTGGCTATATATCCAACTAGGTTTAGTTTTTTTGTAACTCTATTATTTAAGAATTTTTAAGTCAAAATATAACGAATTTGATTCATATGAGTTTAATTCAAATGAGTCATGTTTTTACTGAGTCGAGAATAAAACAACAAACTGTAACTCCCATGTTTGAAGTGTTCAGATTCTTGAACTTATATTTGTTGATTTTTTATCGATTATGCTCGGTTTAAGAGTAGAAAATACAAAAAAAAATACTCCACCTAAATTTATATTGCAGCTAATTTAATTTCAGATTCTCTTGTTATCGCAATAATTCATCCTATGACTTATTCAGTTTTCCGGCATTAGGCTACTTCCAACTGTTATTCCAGCGATTTAGAGTCAGTTTTTTAGCCAATCAGACTATTTGCGACTCTTATCCTTACTCCTTAGAGGTGTCTTTATGAAATCCCTAGAGCGGAGACTGGATCCCATGACTTCAAAGATGAAAATCTTGCACCTTGCCGACTAGAATGCAGATCCTACGCTGACTTTGCACGTTAATGGAGTTGCTTATATTGAATGCACCTTCCTGGTGGCCTTGATAGATTAGGGTCTGAATTAAAGACATGGCGTATGACACTTCAACCTCACCTGCGATAGACTAACTGCATGTCTGTTTAGGTCGATGACAAATAACCTTATGCACAGTTCAGCCAAACCTCTTTTGGATTATTGCCGTAGTAGTGCTAGATGAGAATCTGAAATTAGCGATCAGGATTGCGCTTTGACATAAAGAAACGCAGCTTGGAGAAAGTAGGTCGCACGTCGGCTGATGGCACTGCTATTCATTATAGTGGGGCCATAATAAATGTATTTGGACGATATTGCTTACATAATCACTGTCTACATAAGTTCTAAAACTGCACAATCGTTATATGAAATTATCTCTCCAAGCTATCCTATGGTTACCGAGCCTAGTCAGCTTGCTAAGGGCTTACCTAGGCCCGTGTTAGCTTGGACTTTCAGACTGAATCTTACGGTGCTTCACAACACCTTCATATCTGGGGAAATGTCACAAAATTATATGGTTCACGTCGCACCAGAATATTATATCAATGCAAAATGATGGATAGTTTGAGCAGGGGCGGAGCCAAGATCTCAAGGTAGGGGTGCAAAAATATGTTTTGGGGTATAAAATTTTTTTAGGGATGTGAAAAGCAAAAATTAGGCTTGGAAATATAATTTTCTCTGTTATTGGGCCTAAATTAGGCTTTGGACCAAGTGGCGAGTGCAAATGCACACCTTACAATGGGCTCAGCTCGCCTTTGAGTTTAGTCGGTAAGGTCATTGTCGAGGATCCAACTATCTAAAACAAGCCTTGAAATAATTTATGTATGGAGCCCAGCTTTATCCTTCACATCTTCACTACTGTAAGAATTAGCCCTACCTAACCATGGCAGGTGAAAGCAAAGATAACACTTTCGGTTTAAAATGATTTCATACTTAAAAATATTTCCTTCCCTTTCTTATTTTAAGAATTGTGCAAATTGAATTTCAGGTCATATATATATATATATATAGGGATAGAGGGAATATATATATATATATTTTGTAAAATTATAAAATGTTGATAGTCGGTACTAAAGTTTTTCTGTTAAATTCAACACCGGCAATGATTACGGCAAAGGATCTTTTGGATGCGTTCTTTCTTGTCCGTTGCCGGTTTATCATTACTAAATAGTTTTGTTATATTTTAGTCATATATTAATTATACTCTAATAGTCTAATGTTCCCTACAGTATATGTCGACAAAATAGAGATTGCAAATCTTGTACGTCTACTTAACGTATCATGACGATGATGTTCCCTAAGGGTAGAATGTTGGGGTACAAAACCTGTTCTACTACTAGCTTCGTAGGAACAACCATAAAAGTGTCTAGACAATGAGCATTCCTCTCCGCAGCATTTCTATGGTTTCAAGTGAAAAATGTTTCTTTCACAGTCACAGTACAGTAAAATTTTGTAGGATCATCATGATCTAGTTTTATATACTCATTTTATTCATAGAATAAAATAAAAGAGAAAAGCAATACAAGTTATCTACACTACAGGGAGTAGTAAAGTCTTTCGAAGTTGAGGTGGACATGATTCAAGTCAAGAATCCAATAAGCTTGAGCTATAAGCCGGCTTAACTAATGGTTTATTCAAGTCAAGTCAAGAAACTGCTAGTCAGCCATGTACATTAATATTGTCGGTAGGTTGGACATCAGACACCCATCAAATGGCCAAATTTTCCATCAGACCACTTACTTGTTGCCATGTCTAGTTACAATGACCAAAAATTTGCATTGTCACCCAAGATTTTGCTGGTCACTTAAAAAATTAGCTTGTGGCCTAGTTCTCGTGTCTTAATCCAAAAATCTGTTTTCTCATCTAAATATTGGCTCAAATTAGCCCAAAATCTGTTTTCTCATCTTATGGCTCAAACATTTCCTCGTAGGGGAAATTATTTCTCCAAGACCTAAATTTTACCTTGTCACCATATTCGAAAACTCTTCCTATTGACCAAAATTATATTTTGTGATTTAAAATTTGTCGACGCAAAACTTCATTATGACTTTAAATTTTACCCTATGACCCAATGAGAATAAACCTAATAGTCACCGAAGATTTGACAATTTATCTATAATAATATTGAATGACCCAAGACGAGATAATGTACTAAAATGTAAAAAACTGAAATGCAATAATTTTTACGTGTGACATTTATTAACGGTTGCTCGTCAGATAGGCACAAATTTATTTTGTCTCTTTTTCAACTATGTTTTATATTAGGGAAAGAAAACAATTCCATGGAAAATGTATATGGTGGAAACGGGTTATGCCGAAGATAAAGAAAGATTTTTCATCGAAATGTAGAATAACAAAAACTCAATCAAATGAGTCTTATTTAAGTGAACTAAGCTTTTGCTGGAGTTTTTGAAAAGGAGAGGGTGCCCGGTACGCCATTGACCAGTTGTCAGCCGAGCAAAAATAATTTCACTTTCTTACTCACTAAATATAAATGAAGTACAAGGTAAGGAAGAGTTCGTATCCACAGAGGCAATTGTTGTTATAAAATTTCATTTCTAAAGTAACCAAGGGGGATTTTTGTTTTATCTAAGCAATAAAAGTAATTGAAAGCAAAGTAAATAATTTGAATAATCAATAAGGAGAAGATATTGGTCACGGGATAGTATCATTCACAAACATGTATTTTCATCAACGATTAGAATTGGTATTTTAATCTCTCATTTACTAAAAGTCCTAGGATACCTTGATCGCAAGAATATCCCGCTAATTCCCCGATTTCATCACAACCACATTAAAAGATGCATATGTAAATTCTTCCAAGAAAGCAACCTAAAGTGTAAAAGCACAATTAGATTTAACTCCCTAAAAGCAATAAGTTCTATGGAATAAGACTAATCAATGCAAACGAATGTGTAAAAGCACTAATCCGTTTTAACAAAAGTTATGATTCACTTGTGACTAGTAGGATATATCACTACAAGCACTACCCACAATTATGCTACTTAGAATCGGGGATAAACAACTTTTTCGTATTGAAAACTCTAATATAGCTTTAGAGATGAATGCAAATCGGATTGATTCCGGACTCAACCCTACAAGTATTCAAATCATATAACACTATTAATTGTGAATCACAAACAATAAATTACTGAGACAAAACTAATTCATAGATTCAAATAACATGTTGAGAAATCAACTTTATCCCATAACCAATAATAATTGTTTAGCTACTCATAGCTATGGAGTTCATCATCATAAAAATATTAATTGAATAGAAGAAGATGAACAAAAGCAAACCCTAGAAGCGTAAACAAAAACTGCTCTCTCCAAGTTCCAAGAATAATACGTGATCCCAAAGTTGTAGAAGACTTTTCCTTTTTGTAGCTTTTCCTCTCTTCCAAAACTAGGTCTAGTCTTCAAAGTCCATTAGATGAAAATCCACCAAGCCCATAAGTGAGAGAAACCCATGTAGAAAATATGCCCCAAAAAACTGTCACCGGAAAACCGGTATTATGGCCGGAAAAATATATCTCAGGTGACCGGCAAAGTCCACCTTGGCCACCGGTCCAACGATTCAACTCGGAAAGTCGGCCGAGTCAAACGATCCGGAGAGTCAGTAAGGTCAACTCGGGTCAAACCGACCGAGTCGTGAGCGTGGTCTGATCATCTATCGACTTGACCGAGTTGGTTCTGACCAAAGCCTTTACACAAGCTTGAACTTGTGCTGCACCATCATTGCACTTCACTAATGCATGTACAGCCATGATTGCTATTCATCTTGCAACTTTACCAAAGACACATGCTCCCTTCCTTCATTGCATAAAGACAACCAAGTTCTTAACATCAACTTCATCCCGCCATTTCACAAATTCATCTCATTCAATTCCAACCTTCCATCAAAGACCAATACAAACCACAACAAGCACCAGCCAATTCGCCTACAAGGTTCTAAACTTAGCACTCCTGACTCCGCAATCGTCCAGTCATTCACAGCATATCTCTGGCAACAAAACTACACTGCCATAACACATTTCAGCACACATCCTTGACTGCAACTCTCTTAGTATATCTCCACTGAATCCAATAAAGACCCATTTCAGTACTTAGCTTCTATTCTCATAGCCGGACCAACATCGTTCATATCATAACCTACGTTACTGCAAATATTCTCTATAACCCTAATCAACACCAAGCACTCGATCACTATTTCCACGGACCACCACCCTTTGTAAACAATCCACCAAAGACCTCATTTAAGCCTCCATTAATTTCAACAAGATCGTTTGAGCTTCCTATTATTAGCATCACCAAAGCTTCCATCTAGTCCTATTTCTACTAACATGACTGCAATCAACTCGGGCCGAGAATCCCTTTTCTTCAACTCGGCTCAAACCATTTGAGCACCAAATTTAACTGCAAAACATAGCTAGCATCGGTTTTGCCATTATCTCGCACCTCCATTGCTACCTGCCCCGAACCACCAACAACTACTCCAATCGTAGCCACCGCCTCGGTGCCCGGCTACCGTAGCTCTACTATCTCATCAACCTCTAGCAAGCCTGCACATTCCTTCACTCCATAGCCATCTCAGTAACAATCGGTGCTAGCTTCTCCGCCTACAACAGTTAACACCACCATTTCTCAAATGCCAAAGAACCACCAACCTTAGTCGCACCCCTATTATCGACTCCGCACCATAACCACTCTCAAGCACAGTTTGCAATCTCATTACCAGAAAAAGTATTCTCGCTCCTCAGTTCCAAGACTATTCTTTACTCCTTATTGCCTTAGTTCAGCTGCACATGCTTATTCTGTAATTTCTTCCTTACAGATCATGTTAACTCCTTGCAGCTACAAAACCCAGTCCAGGCCATTCTTTATATTGCAGCAACACAAACTCTCCTTTCCTGCAATACCGCAAAACCACCTCAAGACCATTTGCATTTGCACACAGACAAGCATCACTTCCCTGTACCATTTGGCATTCAACCCAAGGCTCAACTCCTTTACTCGCAATGACTTCTTTTCAGGTCCACCAATAATCGCACTGCAATGTCATTTCTTATCTTCTTCTCACTCAAGACCACCACCAACAAACTCAGTTCAAATCCCCCCGAATCTCAATACCACTCAAAAGCACATAGCCATGACAATCATCATGTCACAACAGTAAAAAAAACACCTCCAACTCCCCTTGCAGCTCAATCTAGCATACATCTAATGTTGTTCCAGTTCAAGCCACAACCGCAACCATTTCTCATAAATCTGTACCATTATAACAACAAAGACACCCCGCTCAAAACAAAGAACACCACCACATCATAACTTCCAGTAATTCACAAGCAACAGAATCCACACATCTCACTTCTGTTGTAAATTCGATTCTCAAGCAAACCCAACTTTTCATCTCTGCCACCACTAAACCACAACTCCAATTTCCTCCATTAGTAACAAACAATCATCAACTGCATAAACCCATTAACAATTCCTCCTTCTCGATCACTGATTTTGATCTCAACCACATCAAATCACCATTTCTCTCAATTAACAGACCCATGCTTCAAACGATTCAACCACCAGAAAGCTTCTCGATCTGCAATACTCACATTAATTGCTCAGCTTCAGAAATTCATCACAAAAACCCCATATGAAAAGCAACAGATCCTTGGTCTTCTCAAAATTTAGAACTTATTAAAATCCATTCAATCTTTTCCATTTTCTTCCCCGAATCTCTCGATCTGTAGCAACGATATCTTCTTTTCATTCTTCATTAATTTCTCAGAGTAGTGGTGTCGCCCTCAAACAGGGACGGTAATGATGGAAGAAATAAATTCCTCTCTCAATTTTAGGGTATGTGTAGGAACCAAAACTGTTATCCACACCCCACTTCATGGTCAAGGTCTAACCAGCTCCTACATGGCTTGTCGGTTTTAGAGAACCGACAACTTAATTCACCTCCTTCTCGTGCAACTTAGCCCGCTCCAAGTACAGCTCGCATCTGAATTGCCCTTTTTGAGTGATTTCTCCTTATTTCGCTCCAAATGACTCCATTGCACCTGATAAACTCAAAAGCAAACATAAGAGACACAATTCTCAAAGACAATAGCAAAGAAAGCATAAATACTAGATATAAAATTAGGTGTTTTACAACACCTATCAGCCATCAATTTTTTTCCTTCGACAACTTGTATCGACAAAACCTAATATAATCACAAGTAAGTCGAAGTAAAGACCCTTGAATAAGATTGTATATAGAGTTTTTCTCTTTCTCTTACACAATCAATATGTATATACTAAAGATCCATGTACCTGATTTTGTATAAGAGTTCTTGGATGATCTCAAAAATCAATATCCAAGATCAATATAGTTGAATCCAGTTATCATGATTCGAGTTCTTAGCCTCACCTCCGGGTTTGTTTGAGACTTAAGTCTCTTTTAAAAGAAAAATCCCTTTTCAATATAACCTTCTTCTTTTCAAAAAAAAAAAAGTACGAAACTTGTACTCTATCTTTTGAGATATGAATTCAACAAGAACAAGTCTTGTTTTTTTATCCCAAACAATAAGGAATTAAACTATCTAAATTGATTACGTACTACTTGTGTTATTCCTATTATAAAGATAAACAATGTAATGCGGAAAAGGAAAAACACAGGACACCATAATTCTGTTAATGAGAAAAAACTGCACATGCAGAAAAATCGGACCTCGCCCAACTTTGAGCACCACACTGTATTAAACAACTACAGACACTAGACTACTATCAGACTTCAGAATGGAATGTAGTTGAGACCGAATTAACCCTCCAAGAAATTCAGCCGCAATCATGTATCTTACATCTCTTGAACCTCGCAAGATTCTAAGAACTTGATTCCCTTAGTCAAGGCCCTTACAACCTAAGAATTGCTTCAACCTCAGTAGATACTTTTGATACTTATCTTCCTCTAGAATAAAAGCATATTTGATTTCCCTTTTTATATGTTTCAATATAGGTTTGGAAATATGATAGGGTGTAGAATACATCCTATTTACTATCTATTGTTTAAGCTTTCTTTGCTATTTTTCTTGTAAATTATGTATTTTACGCTGTTTTGAGTTTTGTAGCTACTTTGGAGTCGCACGGAGGAAAAGAAGAAGAAATTATCCAATTTGAGCAAAAAGGGAATAATATTCATTTATGGGCTTAACACTATCTGGAGCCCACCAAGGTTAAGGGGCAACTCTTTTGGAGAAATATTAAAAGACAACAAGAAATATTAAGGGGTGCGGATGGTTAGCCCTTAGCAAGGTAACCGGATCTTTGAATAACAAAACCTACTCTTATAACCCTAAATTTGAGAGTCGTCTCTCATTCATTCCAATCATTTGTAAACATTGAGAAGAAATAAAAAAGCAGAAATTACTGCTATTAAATTCAACCAGACTGAGATCGAGACGCTGATAGAGAAATGGAGAAGATTGGAGGAAGTTGATGCTGCACTAAAGAGAATGCAGAGAAGATTGGATCGAATCTGTTGATAAAGAAGAAATGGAATTAGGGGTTGATTCAAGATTGAATGCGCGTGAGAGGTGAGGGTGTTGTAAATGGAATTGTTGGTCGTTGTAATTGATGAAACGAAGATGAGTTCGAGATTGGAAGAAAATCAATGAGTAATTTGAGAACCGATGAAGGTGGCACTTGTGGTTAATGGGTGTTTGAACCGAGACCAGATCGATTCTTCGTAATAGAATTGAATTGGAGAAATTAGGTTTCGATTTCTCGCAAATCAAGAACAAAGTGAAATTGGGACGAATCTGTACAATCTCGAGTCCGTGATGATTTAAGTTAATGGGTTTTTGACCGAAAATGCTGTTGGTGGTGGTAGCAGTGAATAAGATGCGAGAATGGGTCTGTAATTTAAGCGGTGTGAAGTCGAGGAAGAGCAGATGGGTTCGTGATTGATTGGAGTTCGGCATCGATTGAGTAACAGTAGAATATGAATTAGTGTGGGTGTCTTTGAAAGATGGATTTGACGGTGGAATTATAACCTGATTGAGACGAAGAACACCGCAAAGGGAAGATAAAGATGGTGTTGTGCTTCAAAACGTGAATGAAATAGATGTATGCTAGGATTTTGTGCGGTATAGAGCTGAAAAGTGAGGCTGAATTTGGTCGGAAGTCCTATGCTGACTGAACTCATACTGGTTTCCAATAACATGAGTCGACTCAGTGAGTCCGATAACCGATCCAGCCCTGCAACTCAGTAGAGTCAGCCCAGTAAGACAGAGTTTGACAAATTGACCGAGTGACTCTGACTCACCTGACTCTCCTCTTCTTGACCCGTTGACTAACAAAGACCGTCATCAGACTGCTAGTTCTCGACGAATCGGTGATGAGAATATTATGTCGACGGAAAAGAATAATCCAAAGGACCGCCAACACTATTCCGATGCGATTCCTGTGATCCCGATAATTTTCCGGCTACCCAATATATGCGAATTTTTGTGAAGAGTATTTTAGACTCATGGGTGTGAAGACTTGGGATTGGAATTGGATGGAGAATTTGGCTCAAATTTGGAAAGAGAAGATGGAAGATTTGAGAAAGACTTGAACTTGGAAATTGAATTATTATGGAATGAGGATTCTATTCCTTGGAAGATTTGGAGAACATTGAAGCCTATAAGTAGAGAAGTTCTCTACACACTTTTACACATCTCTACACACACTCTCTACACACAACACTTGTGTTTTTGCTTGCCTTATCAAAATTCTTCTTTTAATTATTTGTGTGAACTTTAAAAATTATCCTTTTAATTATTATTTGTGTGAATTTCAAAAACATGAGTAGCTAATTTTCTTATTGATTGAGGATGAATTCCTAGTTCTTGATATATGATTTGAGTTTTGTTTGAATTCTATCTTGAAGTTTTTCACATGATTATCGTTTGTTTTTACTAATAGGAATGTTTATACATTCATGGTTGATTGATAGATTGTTTAGAGTGCACGCTAAATTGATTTGTTAATTTAATCTAAAGCTAGAGGAATTCAGGGGATAAGTAATCGTTTCTTGACTCTTTACATAAGTAGCAAACACGAGACCTTGCGGAGGGATTCCGTGGAGCAATTGTGTGTGAAAACAACGTTAGCAAGTAGACCTTGATCTAAGAGTCTAACTACTAATATTAACCTAATAAGTTCATAAATCTTAATGCGTTTATTTAAATTACATCTAGAGTGATCTACTACTAGGTGGTTTGGTAAATAGAATCCGGTAGTCGAGAACTTCCGTATCCCGTGATACAAGGGATTTAGGGTTTAGCACTGATCTAGTCGCTTTACCTACGGTTGGTGATAATTTGTGACTAATAACATGTGGATGAAAATCATAACTTGAATCATTATTTTGCAACGAAGAAGGATTCCTTGATCTTGTCTTCTTATTGATTTCAACTTTATCTTTGAATTGCTTTGTTTATATTCTTTGCTTTATATACCCCCCTTTTGTGATAATTTTTACAACTAGAATCTCTTGCTCCTCGTGGGAACGAACTTAACTACCACCATATTACTTGTTAATTGAGTGGAAAAATATTCACTAATTTGTTGTGGTTACGACACGCATCAAAATATGTTTGCAGTACACAAAGTCCAGCAAACGTCACGGATCTGGAACACTTACGCTCTGTTAGAAGAAAAGCATGGATCACTAACCACATCTCAAAAATAATCCAGAAAAAATCAAAAATTAGTTTGATATCTATACTGAGGAATCACAAAGTCTGAGACGAAATGATATTTATAATTTATATTATCTTGTTCCTAATATAAAGTTTGTGAACTACAATAAACAGTAAAACAAGATCCGGATACAAGAACGACTATCATGTAAAAGATAGTCTGACTGGGCTTCATGAATCCCTAAGGGAAGTCTTCAAAGTCGTAACCTAGAATATAGTTCCATAAACAAACCTAGGTTATAGAGGATGACTCTAGCTTTGTAACTAGGACACAGAAGTGTCTCTATTTATAGATATTCAAGGCTACAAATAAATTTGAATACAAGCTAAGGTTATCTTGAGATTCAAGCAAACACTTGCTCAGTTTAGATGGAGTTCTTATTAGGAATTCATGTAAGCATGTGAAAAGTCCACCTTGAAATTATACAGAAGAATATGCACAATTGGTTCGGTTTTGGAACTGTGCACAATGATAGTCCATAGTGGCAAGTATGCCTTTGAAATTACAAGCACTTAGCGATGTTCAATAACACTCAAGACTAAACAATAATCCCCTAGCCCAAAATGATTTTGTGAATAAAGTTGTCTTGAAGTGTTTATGAGACAAAATCAGATAAAGTCATGTGAGACAGTTCATGGCCTTATGCTAAACTGGTATAGTATAGGTTTGCAAACCGGGTTTGCATACCACTGGAAGTTCGAGAACACATGAGAATTTCCAGTTCACGAAGTTAAATCATTGGGGTTTGCAAACGGGGTTTCCGAACCTACCCTTATTCCCGAACTCAGATATAAAGGGTTTGCAAACAGGGTTTTCAAACCTCTATAGTTTGTGGAATTTAGACATAATAGGTAATATATACAAGTATGTGTACCTTGCATCAAGCAGTCTTATTTCTCTCATAATTCAATATGAAACATTCTCAATATCCATAGGTATTATGCACTCTTGCTTTGAAAATTTCCAAACGATCAACTTAAAGATTGCTAAGAATATATGAACATCCATTTCCCAAAACCAACCCATTCTCCTTCACTTTGTGACCGAAGCAAGTCTGGAACGGCCATTTCTTGGTTTTGGCCGGACTTGTACAGATTGATCTCTCGAGTCTAAAGTACTCCCTTGCAGTACATTGTTTAGGGTTTAAATTGTTTCTCACCCGTACACCCAAAATTACCGAAATCAGCAGAATCCATTTTCACCTACAAACAATTGGCGACCACAGTGGGAGATTAATCTATCGGTTACAATATCAGCTTTCAATTTCTGATTCCATTTTTCAAAACACCGATCCCAACATGGTAGAACTCAGATCCGGATCAGCTGCCGAGAACACCAGCAAAGAACACATCCCTGGTGTTAACGTTACTTCCAACAACGTCGCTGTGTCACCTACTGAACACGGTAACACCGAAAGCACTCCTTAAAGTGTAACACCACCAATCGCCAGGGCCAGATCTGCCGCCGTCTCTAATGTCACTGCACAACCTACTAACCACGGCAGTGCCGAAAGCACCCCTTCGAGCGTTACGCCACCGGTCACCAGAGCTAGGGCCGCCGCTACCGCTCATAACGCTTTGTCAAGCATGGCACCTCCAACCACCACTAAGACTCCAATTACCCCACCGACGGGACGAGAAATCGGAGGAACCAGAGGAAGCCGACCCTATGTCACCATCGCTGATTTGATGGAACGACAGGAAGTTCTCGCTAGATCCTGGACGGATATGGTTTCAACACAGAAAGAAGTAATCAACTTTCTCAAGGCCCTAGCAGAGCGGCTACCACGTGAGTCAAGCCCTCCAGAGCTGTTTAAACAGGCCTCCAACACCCCCGACGCTAGCACCTCGGCGGAAAACTTCTCTGCAGGACGAGGAGATTCGTGCTAGAACCCCATTGAAAGAAGCGGTCGTCCAACTTCGTTACGCGAGGATCTCGGGAGCAACTTCTCCGCAACCGAGTCAAGAATGATGAAGTAGACATGCACCAAAGATCAACCTCCTTACCCATCTGAAATACAAAGAATCCCTCTTCCAAGAGGGTACTACTCTCCTCAATTCACTCTGTACGATGGCACCGGAAATGCACGTGAGCGTGTCTCCCGCTTTTTGGAGTCCCTAGGCGAGCATGAATACAATCACGTTCTTCGTTTGAGGGAGTTTTCAAAATCACTTACCGGAAGGGCGTATACATGGTACAATAGCATCATGCCGAACAGTATCCCCAACTGGGATAGCATGGTTACCACATTTTACAAGAAGTACTTCTTCGTGTCTGAACAAGTTACTTTCGGACCTAGGAAGAATGTACCAAATAGGACAACGAACACCCGAATGATTTTGTTAAGAGATTCGGGGTTCAAGCACTGACTGTCATGACCCAAACGTGATCGAACAACAGTGGTGAACACGTGCATCAATGGTATGGCTCCTATTTACTGCGCCCACTAGAGAACTTGCGTTTCCGAGATGATATTCTCCGAACTCCATGAAGTCGCCGACGATCCGCAACGACAAAGATTCGCATTATCGAAAGAGCTAGACCGACTCGAACAAGACATGCGCGAAACTCGCGGGAATAGGCGCCTCACCAGCAAGCAATTTAACGCTGGCCCCTCCTCTGCGTGAATGTAGTAAACGAGAGAGGGAAAAGGAAAGCCCCAGCCGCGGACCATCACCTAAACGTAAAGCACTGAACAACGGGCAACTCCGCCATCAAGGCCTCCGCTAAAGCTCCCATGCGTCATCACGAAACCGAAGGGAATGCCCCTAATTCCCATTTCCCATCGAGGAGGTGATTGATCTCTTAGAAGCATGGATTCAAGATGATTTTATCAGATTGCCACCTCCCAGACGCCCACCGAATGAGGCCGAGATGGCGAACCCCAAATCCGCCACTACCACAGATTTGTTCACCACCCAACCAAAGGATTGCAACAGATCAAGCATATCTTCAAAGAAAAGATAGAAGCGGGGAGCTCCAACTAGGAAACGAGGGAGTACATCGAGACCTACTTCCAAAGAAGGAATTGGGTGGTCTCTCGGGGACTCCATGCACGAGACCCGCAATCCATGATGCACATGTATGCGAAATTCTCTACCTTTCCAAGGTGCCGTGCCAAGATATTTTCGCGGCTCTCAATCGCGTTGTGTCCTGTGGCTTTTCCCTCCATGGAAACTGCGCCAAGGGCCCAAGCTTTCCCAGCGGGCGGAATCGAAAGAGCAACTAGGGGACTCCGACTACATCCCATTTAAGATATATTGAATTCGACAACACACTCATCGATCGGCCTCCGACTTCAACATTATTACTTTCAAGACACTCACTAGTGGAAAATGGAAGTTAAACCACTTTGGCAAGACAAGAGGTAATATCATCAAAAACGATCGTGTTCATCGGTTGTAATATTGGAGTGGTTTTTTTCCAAAACGACTGTGGCTCACAGAAGTTGAAATCTTTAAAAATACGACTTTCTCTGACAGTCAATTGATAATACTGACATTCACAGTGGTTTCTAAAGTTTTAAATTAGAAAATATAAAAGTTAATCGCTAGTTTTGAGAAGTGGTTTATATGGGCTGAATACTTTTTAAAAATCGATTAAATACTAATCCCCGGGGCCGACTAGTTTTTCATCTGACTGGCCTGAAATTTGAAATTCATTAAAATTTAGAAAATCTGATTCACAACTTATTTCTTACTGGCATAAAATTTGAAATTCACTAAACTGAACTTTAATAGATGCTCATTTGATAACAAAACATTCACCATTCAATCCAAATTCGAAATATGTTTACAACAGTAACTCAATTTACATTAATCCAGCTGATAGTTAGGTATAAATCCCCAAAATGTTTTACACATGTAATGAATTCACACCATTCTAAGTTATAATTATACTTGAGCATCCTTAAAAGCTAATTTTCTTACAATCACCAAAACCAACCTCTGATAAAAAAGATGAACCCAGAGCTCCCCAACCGAACGGAATGTTATCCTATAAAAAAATAAGATTGGCTTTAGAGGTTTAATAAAAATTCCTAACAAAGATAGTATGACCTAAAAATATTCTTGACCACTTCAGTTTTCAAAACCACTTGTTGACCTCTTAAGTACATAAACTAATACCTATCTTGATTATGGCCATTGCAAACACAAAGACAGCTCGATCACAGACTACACACAAGACTAAACTGTCTATGACCGAACAATGTAGACAACACATACTTTTCCTAAAATGTACTTCTTTTGGTTTACAACCAGAGTCTGTCATCCAACACAAATGTTATGGAAAACGTATTAGACACCGTAAAAACTACTTCCTACACCCTGTATTCTTCTTTTTGTCAACATGTATGATGCAAGTAACTGCACAAACATAATTTTCATTGTAGAGAATAAAACAAGCATACATGAAGCTAACATGCTAAAAAGAGGGATCAAACAAAAGGGCCAGTAGATCATGTAATCTAAGTTGTAAATTTGGATAATCTACAACATATATCATTTATTAATTGAGAGCAAAGGGTTACTAAATAGTGAACTATAGTATACCTGCAACAGTTCAGAGTCTCTAAGATACTACAAAAGAACCAGATGAATGTCATATTACACCACCTGCTCCTGCAAAAAAAGAGTAAAACGATGAAGCTCCATCACAGTTCAACTTATAGAAATGAAAAGGAGGATATTTCCAGTTTAAGTGAGCAACAATCTTTAGGTTAACATTCTGAGTTTGTTTTTCAACCAAAAACCAAGACTCTTAAGCCCGATTGTAAGCTAAAATCTTGTCACCATGTTTCACACTAGAAAGAGTTCCTTCTCCAATGCAGATGGCTCAAAGTGTGTATCACTACTTCATCAAAGGACGAGAAAATAAAATCATCATTTTCATCAAGACTCCTATCAATACGTCCGAATGCAATCGCACCTTGCGCATATTCCTTAATACAACATACTGGACTCTATGACCATCCACATTCATTGGCTATAAACAGAAAAACATCTAATAATAAGAAACAATCCAAACTAATTGTTCTAAGTTAATCATTTTAGTTTAATTCAGACCGATGTTCATTCATTGTTTTCCAGAGCTAACTAAAGGTGTTAAGAATATATGACCTGAGTATTATTAGCATTGTTGATGCCAGGGTTGACACTTAAGGATCTTATATCCTCAACAGTCTCCTCAAGATTACAGACACGATTTTCTACAGCAGCAGTCTTCAATTTCTCCTTACGCAGCAGCTCTCTACTAACTGCAGATGCACGTAACTTAGTCTTTGAGACTCCACCTCCCAAGCCTCGAACAACACCCCTTCCATCACGGCCAAGTACCTATCAGCAGATATATAAAATTAGTTAGTAACAATTTTATTATACAATATAGCAATATAAATTCATCTCCAAAACAGCAATATATAATCAGCTCAACCCACCTCCACAATCGCATCCTTATCTAGATAGGTCACGCCTAAACTTATTTATTTCATTCAACTCCCTCACCTTTGATGCACAATATAGCCAACATTATGCATATAGGAGGATAACAAATAGTGGAACTAGTGAATCCAATTTATTCATAGAACATAGAACTTACAACATAATCTCTTGAGGTTACTTCATAAGATAGGGGATCGAACTGTACACGGTCCTGTTTAGACATGTCTTGGTATACATGTGTATCCAGGTACACGTCAACCCTTAATACCTTACCAGTATGACTTGCTTGTTCCATTTCATGTTGGCGTTGTGCAATACCACGCCTACCAAAGATGTGTGCAACTTTTAGCTTTGACCTTGCTCTCTGCATTTTTCCCTAACCTCCTTATCATCGCCTTTACTCACAATATCAACAAAGGCATCCCAGTCCTCTTTCTTCAAATGTTTGGGTATCCTTTTTCTCATCGGCAACACTTGGAACAAACTATCACATATCGCCCTTAGTTTAGTCTTTGCATTCTTCCATGATAGATTTGCCATTTTCAAAGCTTTGGCCTTGAGATATTCAGGAACCATGTATGCATTGGAGAGACTCCTACCAGGTAGGTTCATTTGTGGTAGGAGTTCCAGACCGACGAGATATGCTACTACTTCTAGGTCCCCTCGCCATATTATCTGACCAAAAAACCCATAATAAGCAACAATACAAAAACTGCAGCAGTGGTACTCAATATCATGACGCTGCACCATAAAAGGCTCATAGATTCAAGCATAAAATTTTATGTAAATAAAATTCAGCAACCTAATCTCCTAAAGCTTCTTGTGAAATACCAGCTTATTTGTTAGCGAACAACAATCAAGGTATTGAATACCATGCTATAAGACTATCAACACGAGGTGTATGCTCACAACCCCGCGCCTACATTATCATTATCCAAAAAAAACTAATCTTAAAAAATAAATTCGAATAATCGAGCCATGATGCAATAATGAACATAACCATTTAAAACTCGTGGCAACTAAAATCCTAATAGGCAGTCTCTTAAGCACGTAACTAGTGAGATAAGTCACCCTATTTATATTTACCACTGAAATCAAAAGCCATTTATAGCACAATAGCTTAGAAAATAGATCCAAATGCAAGACCTTTTAACGGGTTCAAGTACATCATAAACCATGGAATTGAACAATCTCCTCATTCAACTTGTAATAACCTCCTTGTCCAATCCCAGTACACACCAGGATGAAATTTTTTGGCGCCTAAGTTGCAGATTACCCAAAAAAAACCAAAAAACCTAGAAACCAAAGGCACTACAAATTCAAAACCTCAAGATACAATGTAAACAATAAGATAACTTTGATCCACAATTGTTCTAGTACAGAATATGCAACCTGGTTATGAGATCTCAAATTATGCAACTCAAACGTGAAAAAAAATGACATGTACATCTAAACAAAGCAGCAATGGTTCAAAGCAACTTATCAAAAGCATATTAAGTACAAAACTAAACTCCAAACAATCTATTCTTACACATCTGCAAATAATCTTTCTATATCTGCAACTAAATCATGATAGAATGAAGAAGAACATCAATATAAATCAATTCATGCTATACAAACACAAGTCCATAACTTGAACACAACTACCTCAAAGTAGAACATGAGGTTTCGTCATAAAATCAAAAGCCAACTGTAAGAGCATGAAAAAGATCCTAATTCAACTTTAAGAACAAAGATGAAAACACACTAAACACGAATCAAAGTAAAGTATGAAAAGCTATTCAAGATTTTGAAACCATAGACAATATTAAAACAAATATTTGATCGAGATGTTATACCTGAAGATCTTTGAGAAATTTCTGCACCCAAAGGTCTTCTACACAATATTAAAAAGAAAGGAACTTCAATTAAAACCCTAACAGAGAAATTGAAAAAAGAAACTGGAAAATCTATCACGAAATTAACCTATAACAAATTCAAATAGAATCAAAGTGATGGAGTTGTTATACCTGAAGATTAATCTGCACCTGAAGGACTTCTACATTAAAAAAAAACACAAAAATTAGATTCAAACCCTAACATCAAAGAAATTGAAAACAAAACAAAAAATTGACTTTCTAAAACCATAACATTACCTGATGAGAATTGAAATCGAAAATAGGGTTATGAAGAAAAGGGATTTTGAAGATACGAAGAGAAATAGGGTTTGAGAAAAGGGGTTTATAGATACAAAACATAAATAGGGTTTTGAGAACAGGGGTTTACGGATATAGAAGAAAAGTAGGGTTTTGAATCACTTGTTAGGGTTTTTTTCAATCTGAAATCATTTTCAAGCTTCGATTTTTCTTTTGTCTCGAGTTTTCTTTCCCGTAAGAAAAAGTGAGAGAAACGTAAAAGAGAAAGGTGAGAGAAAAGAGATATGTATAGAGAAAGGTGATAGAAACGAGGATTCTCATCTGTCACCGTTCATTCATTTAGGCTCATCATCTAACCATTGCTTCTAGCGTGAAAAATCCCGCCCAAATTGTGGATCATAGAATCTTCTTTTCCTCACAGTCGTTTTACAACTCAGATAAAAGCTACCAGATACCACCAAAAATTTGCCTCTATAAAACAACTGATATCCCAACAAGTTTAATTTTTAATTTTATTTTTTTATAAAACAACTGTGAATGACAGCATGGGTAAGTACTACAGCCCAACAACAGTTGTTTTTGAAAAGCCCAGGAAGTGGTAAAAAACCAATTATCCACTAGTGACTGAAAGCTGCGGGATTTACGAAACAAGACGCTACCCATTCCCCGTCTGTGATTAAGAACCCGGGAGGAGAAGCCTTGAATGCGCATAGCTACATCAACCTCGAGGTCAAGATAGGAGACGCTATAACGCATATAAGATTCCACATTGTAAAAGAGTCAAGGTTACGACATGATATTGGGGCACTTATGGGTACTCGACAACAAGGCAAAATTAGGTACATCCCCTCTACCAATGACAACTCCCGAAAGGATCTCCAACAAACCATCCCACTTGCGGCTACATCGACGAGTTACCGAGGGAACCCAGACGCTAAGAGAAGACTTGTTGCGCTAACTCGTGGATTCCAAACGCAAGTAAGCCCGGCCGAGCGATCTACCCTACGACCCGACCATTTCTTCCCTATTCTATCATGGGGACTCGGCGCAATTACTGACACAAACACCGTCAAGAGATGTGAATGGGGTGTTGGGTCATTCAAACACTTTGCAAGAAACTTAGAAGTAGCCACCGAAACCGACGTGGCCAAGATTCAAACGGCTACACAATGCCTGAACCCGTTTTCAATCGGAGATATAATGATTAAGGTAAACTCGTTTCAAGTTGGGAAAATGACAGTAAAAATAGCTGCTCGAATTGGTTCTCCTGATAAAAGAGAAGACGGTCCGTATCTAGTGGCAGACGTTCTTTTTGGAGGATACTACAAGCTCATCAACACAAACAAGCCGGAAGGCGTGATAGTCCACTCGCGATGGCTCAAGCTTTTTCATCCCTAAAATGTTGTACTTTTCCAACCACTCTCCCTTCAGTATTTCCTTCGATATTTTTTCTTGATATATGTATTTCCCCAAGATGAATACATCGCTTGTATTCTTCTCCTAATTTCATTTTAAAAAAAAAAAAAAAAAAAAAAAAAAAAATACATCTCTTTCCGAATAGGTTCTCCTGATCTTAGAGAAATACATCCAACTAACCCAAAACCTATGAAAAAGCCATTGGCCATCATATCACAACCAGAAATACCTTATTCAATTATTCAAAAAAAAAGCGGAAAGTTAATTGGCGAAGAAGAAGGTAAAGATAAGTCTACAAAAAAAAAAAAAATCAGGACGACTAAGCAACAAACAGGAACGATAAAAGGGAGAAACTAGTCATCGAAAGATGGAACACGAGTCCCCTCGGTCAAGGCTATTTTCAAGCACTTTCCCCAACAATCTCTCGGCAGCAAAGATTCCATTCGACGGCATTAGTAGCAGCAACCTCAACATCCCATCCCGAAGCAACCTCAACAGACAATGACTTCCATCTCTTTTAAGACACGCTTCAACAATCGGTCCATCATATGCCACCATGACGCCCCCAATGTCTCCGACGATATCTCCGATGCCAACTCCGAAAGTCGCCACCCTTGTAAAACGCAACGTCTTCCTCAAAGGTCTTCTCAGCGACCTCTCGATGAAGATTTCTTAATTCATCTGCATCAGGATCGAGAATTATAATGCTGTCCTGAACGAAGAAGTTACGTTGGTTTTCCTCTAAAAGTCCCACAGCTCGGGTTCTCCGTTGTTTCAACCTAGAGCCGAGACCGATCCGCCCTAAGCACTTTGGACGGAGAAAAAAGTTTTGCTGCACCGGATCTTCTCAACACACCAAGTTCTTCACCACCTTCTCATTCCTCCTTCATGTTCACCGAACCCAAGAAAGTCCGAACACGCGCCTGTACTTCACCTGTGATAGATAGAAGGAAGGTTCTTGATAATTCCACCAGATTAATGGAACAGAGATTCGATTCCACCTAATGCCTCCTCATAAGAAGAAAACTGGTCTTCGCCGATTCCAAAGTTTTTCTCCGAAGAATTAAAGGTATGGCTATCTCTGGAGGATCCTATCATACACTACAAAGAACATAGAAAGTGGTCAAGTTCTCACCCCATCTATACTAACAACATACATAAGAAAGAGGATAAAATGAGAATCGGAAGAAAACACGATACCTGTGAAGAGGATGGGCGCGGACGAACTATGCGAATGGAGGGTTCAAGATCATCTTTTATGTTCAGGAATAACGATGCAGTCCCAAAAGGAAAGTTTTTATACTAGCGGTGAGTTAAGGCATGATATCCGATCTTAATTAAACTTCATCCCACCAGTCAATATAAGGGAAAGCCTCATGCCTGGCTGTGCAAAATAATTAGGGTTTGGTGAGAGAACGTGGAAGAACGTGTTTGAGACACGCTATCTTGTGTTTTGCTTTCCCGCCGCCAGCACTGAAATTCGGAAGCAAAAGCGGTAACGTAACCTAAGCAGAAGGAGTAACGCCCCTTTTGGGGCATAACACTCTCAGGTTTTTGAATAGATAAGAACTTCCTGTTTGAGCCAAGTAAGGAAAAGAGGCAGTTGGGCCCTTGAAGGCAAATCACCAAGCTAACCGCGCAACGTCTTGGTTCCACCACGCCACACCATCCGTACGCGCCTTGAAGACAAATCGCCAAGCAAACCGCTCATTTCCATGGCCGTACCACGCCAAGCCGTCCACTCCATTACCGCAGGCCCTATCATGCCAGGCTATCCATTCCATGGCTTGCCACGCCGACACCAACAACTCGTCAAAAGCCGCCGTATCATGATGTTCCCTAACCCACCAAGACGATGAGTAGCGGATTAAGTCGACGTCTCTCACCTCACCGCTTCACGGTCTACACACAAATAAAATCTCGGCAAGGCTACCAAACACGGGATCATGAACTCTCCTTACCACAAATAGCAACCATGTCAAGCCATTCACCATGCTTGCCTTCCCAAGACTGCGCCACCCCTTGGCCCCACGTGCCAAACCGACCACCATACTTTGCCTCTCCAAGCGGCGCTTGCTTTGCCTTCCAAGATCGCGCCCGCTTTTCCTGATGATGTACGACTGCACCAAAAGAATCTTTCGTCTCACCACTCCACGGTCCGCATCCAAAGACAACTTACGCAGGCCGCCAACATCTAAGCAAGAACTCTCTTTACCCCTCAAAAAGGTTAGTCGGATTTTCCTGACCATCCTTGCAATGATTTACATCTTGATTCCGTCCCCTTGCCCTGTCACCATCATATGCTTACCTCGCAACAAGGCACCCTGCTCCGATCTAGCGGGACTTAATGTTGATGGTGGTTTTTAGCTTAGGGGTAAAATCGTAAAACCCTAGTCATACAGTGACGTCACAGAATTTAAGTAATAATGTCCAAACCAAGCACATTTATTGAACCCTTTAATTTGTCTGCGAGAAAATTACCAGGGTACCTTTTTTAATGTTGATTAGGATTTCGACAGACCAAAACCCTATTCTCACACCGCAAGTGCCAATGGATAACCATGCCAGCCACACCTACCGTGCCAAGGCATGCCAACCATGCTAGCCGCACCCCGCGGTGCAATGACAAACCATGCCAGCCACACCCTCAAGGCCAAGGCATGCCAACCATGCTAGCCGCACCGGTGCATTGGAAAACCATGACAGCCACACCTACCGCGCCATGCCAAAACACCTTGCCATGGCCCCATGCCAACCTAGCCAGCGCCACCTTGTCGGCCTTCCCTACGCGGCTACCAAAATGAAGGCGTGCGACAATCAATGGCCGCCCTTCAATCCCAGGAGAAAATCCTAGCCGTCCGAGGTTACCAAACGATATTTGGCCCAAAACCCTAGCTTGGTCACGAACCTAGCCAAGCTAGCCACGCCATGCGCCCATGGCAAACCCTTGGCCACACATGCCAATCCAAACCGCACCTAGCCAAGCTGGCCGCTCCATGCGCCCATGGCAAAACCCTTGGCCTCGCATGCCAAGCCAAACCACACCTAGATAAGCTAGCCACGCCATGCGCCCATGGAAAACCCTTGGCCCCACATGCCAAGCCAAACCGCACCTATCCAAGCTAGCCACCCATGCGCCCAAGGCAAAACTCGCCCGCATGCCAAGCCAAACCGCACCTAGCCAAGATAGCCACGCCATGCGCCCATGGCAAACCCTTGGCCCCACATGCCAAGCCAAACCGCACCTAGTCAAGCTAGCCACACCATGCGCCCATGACAAACCCTTGGCCCCACATGCCAAGCCAAACCGCACCTAGCCAAGCTAGCCACTTCATGCGCCCATGGCAAACCCTTGTCCCCACATGCCAAGCCAAACCGCACCTAGCCAAGCTAGCCACGCCATGCGCCCATGGCAAACCCTTGACCCCACATGCCAAGCCAAACCGCACTTATCCAAGCTAGCCACACTATGCGCCCATGGCAAACCATTGGCCCACATGCCAAGACAAACCACACCTAGCAAAGCTAGCCACGCCATGCCCATGGCAAACCCTTGGCCCCACATGCCAAACCAAACACGCCTTGCCTTGGCCCTATCCAAGCTAGCCACGCCATGCGCCCATGGCAAACCCTTGGCCCCACTTGCTGCCAAACACGCCTTGCCTTGGCCCTAGCTGCTTAGCCGCACCATGTGCCCATGTCAAACCTTTTTGCCCCGCCATGCCAAGCCAAACCACACCCTTCCTGGCCCTAACTAAAAATAGCTGCGCCACCATGCTGGCTTTCCCTACACGATTACCCAAGCGAAGGCGTACAACAATCAACGGTTGCCCTTCAATCCCAGGAGCAAATCCTAGCCATCCAAGGTTACCAGACAACGCATGGTAACCTTTGGCCCGAAATCCTAGGTTTGGCCACGCCAAACCATGCCAACCTAGTCGCGCCACCATGATGGCCTTCCTACGCGCTACCAAAAACAAAGGCGTGCAACAATCAACGGTCCCCCTTCAATCCCCGAGGATCAAATCCTAGCCATCCAAGGTTACCAGACAACGCATGGTAACCTTTGCCCGAAACCTAAGTTTGGCCACGCCAAACCATTCCATGCCAACCTAGCCACGCCACCATGCTGGCCTTCCCTACGCGGCTACCAAAACGAAAACGTGCAACGATCAACGGCTATCTTTCCTCTTGAGATGCAAAATCTCGACCGTCGAAAGTCACCAAGCTAGCAAGTCTCCCAGTACGACTTGCCGAGCAAGAACAACATGCTACATGTTTTCCACAAAAACATTCGAGACATCAACACATATCACAAACCGGGGATCCTCTTTGGGTATTGGTTTAGCGGTTTACGTGTGCGCGTGTACACTACGCCCTTCATAAGGAAGTGTCATAAGGGTGAGGCGGTTAGTAAATACAGGGAGTTAATGGTGAAACGCTATTGGGACATCAATTCCATGCGTTAACAATTTTATGGAACATCAATTCCATGCGTTAACGGTTACCACCTCCTCCCATTTACTTACCCATTATTCCATTCCTTAATGAGACCAGAGTACGTTTCACTTCGACTTGTATAAATAGGTCTTACCTATTTCCACCGAACAACAGATTCATTCGGGAATACACAACACTCATAAAATACTTGCTAGCTTACCATTTGTTAGCCTTCCTACTTTTGTGATACAAGTCGTAGTAACACAACTACTCTTCCAGAATCAACTATTCTGGTCTCATCACTTTCCTTGCTTCCCTCCCCAAAACCAACCCATTCTCCTTCACTTTGTGACCGAAGCAAGTCCTGGAACGGCCATTTTTTGGTTTAGGCCGGACTTGTACGCATTGATCTCTCGAATCTAAAGCACTCCCTTGCGAGACATTGTTTAGGGTTTAAATTTTTTCTCACCCTTACACCCAAAATTACCGAAATCAGCAGAAACCATTTTCACTTACAAACAACACCTGAAAACGGTTGGACACTATATCTGAGTCTTGAACGGTCTTAAACAAGAAAATAAGTCATGTCTAAGAACATACCTGGACCATTACCACATGCAACTTTCACTTCAAAAAGTGAAATTTGGTTAAACCCAACATCTCATCCTTTTCCAACCTGAATGTATTCATGGTTGGTAACATTTCCACGTCTTGAAGTTGAGACGTATCCTGATGCGGAAAATGGCACAGAGTTAAAATTGAGTACATGCACTTTCAAAAAAAGAGTTAGAGTGAATCTGCAACAGATGAAGTATTTTAGAGAGGCCTTGCTGATGAAAAGGATAGACATGTATAACCAGCAAAGATTTCTTCACTCTAATGTATTTCCCCTCGAGTATTATGGAAAATTCTATCGAAAACGTCGGGATGCCCATAATGGAACCTAACCCTATCACCATAGAATACGAATCTTCAAAACTGGGAAAACAAAGAAAGAAGATAAAAAGATCTGCAAATGTCCTAACAAAGCAATATATAAATATTACTCGTCACCCCAATCAGCTAGTCATACTAAGAAATTATTTACAAATTTAGCATGACCAAGGGAACAAACTCTACAAAGCATGAACAGAAGAGAGTACTGTGGAATACGCCTATACTAATGCGTGTATGTGTTCGTGTCAGAACAGGAAAAAGGTCTCAGGAACATAAATTTTGAAAGACATCATATTTATACTGTGTGCACTCTTATTTATCTTTTATTATGTGCTTTCATATTTCAGCATTAATTTATATTTTTACATCCCCATTGTTTCAAGCTACAGTGATCAGATTATCCTATAGTACATTACTATGCCATAAAGTCTATACTACCAAGTTCAACAAATACCTACTGCTGAACTTGCTTCTAGGTCGACTGGACGAAGGTTCAAACAACCATCTTGTAATCACATGTGATGGATATTGCACTAAAATAGGAAGTAAAATATAATGAAGGCTAAATCCAAATCCATCATTAGCATATATATACTTGACACAATGAGAGATTTGCAATTCCAGCAAGAGCACCACTCAGGTTGATGGCAATCAGTCTAGTAAAATTTTCCTTCAGTCAAAAAATAAAGAAGAAAAATAATGTACTTTGTAAGCTTTACTCAACAAGCAAGTGGCAGTTGACAGTTGACAGATGAATATGCACAAGCTAGATACTAGAGGTAGTAAGGGCCACACAACAACATGCACCATAAGTAAGATTACAAATGAAACTTACTTAAATGGTCTTGTTAGAACTCTTTGATCAATAGTACCTAAAGGTACGAAACTTGAATTCTGGTTGGACATAAACCATGCCAATGAAGAAACACTGCATTCCATGTCAAATAAAGACGATTATAAGTTACTCAAATCAAAGTACATAATCAAAGGAAACATGTACCCTCAACACCTACTGCATGACTTAATGAAAATGCAAGTTAAATTCTCATACTTTACAGTGAGAAAGGTGACAGGTTTCTGTTTAAAGGGAATTTTAAGCTTTTTCCAAGACATATGAGTTACAATATTACATGTCAAGCACCAAGACATCGTGAATCGCTCTGTCGAGCTCGACCATGAAACTGAACATAGCTACAAACTGTTTTAGGTAAATCGAATCATACAAAACATGAGCAATTAGGTGTATGTAGTCCCTCTTCAACCACATCGATTGTGAACAACAAGTTTACCTACACACAAAAAAATACAGTATGCTAAAATGGATAATTAGGTGTATGTAGAATTTTAAGTAATTGGCACATTAAATGGATAATTTCCTTTTCTTATTGCTTCTGTTTTGGACTACTTCTCCCAGTACCTGAAAAAACACAACCAAATTCATTATAAACAGAGATGTTCAACTGTATAGAAGAAAAACATTTCCTAGAAACTAAACATAAACTTGACTCACAAACTTAAATCAAAACCAAACCCATGAAAAGGAACTCTAACATTGTCTCTAAAAGAAATAAATTAAGTTCAGATTACCACCTCAATTGGTATTAACACTAGAATTTCACTGTGCTAGCACCTACGGGCGGTGCTTAAAGTAGGTGTGCGTAGGCAATGAATAAATGTTGGTCTCGTGATGCGGCACCAATACGAGTAGTTGTGCCAACTATTACAAATAAAATAGATATACGTGGTCTTACGGTCAACTACATGCAAGGTTAATGATAAGTGTAATAATTAAAATCATCTTTTAATTACGATTTGAAAGAATTTGAGACATAATTAGAATTGGCAATGCAAGAGATATGGGCGAAGTACCAAGTATACATAACTTACTTAGACCTTTAATGCTTAATTTCGAGTATCGATTTTGTAGATTCCACCATCTCCATCACCCCAAACTACAGTGGAACAAATATGGATGAGTTTCATTTTCGTTCCTCTTAAAAGGTACTCTCAAGTTGAGTTAGGAACCAAGTAAATACAAAACCTACAACTTCAAACTTCATTTTTAACTTAAGAAAACGGGAAGAATTATCTACCTTCCAAGTTTATCGCACTTGGAGCCACCACCGCCGGTACTCCAAACGCTGTCAAATATGTACCCAAGTACACGAATAAGTTGATAAAGCAGTTTTAAAACCACAACACTAAATCTATTCAGATCGGTGTCCCTACTAAATAAGGGAGTTACGTATAACTTGTAATGCTTACTCTCAATTTCTCATACCTTGTTGCATACCCAGTGCCTTACTACTTCGCTTGTTTCTCTGCACTTCACATCCCTAATGGTGTCACATTAATGTTGTAGATTTTGTGTCCCTAATAACTATTTTCCCTGCAAAACATTTACAAACATAAATATAACATGAGATTAGAGTAGAACCAAATCAACCTATGGGTTTGTTAACAAAATCAAGAATGTCTTGAATGAAAAACGATACGAAGTCTTGGCAGCTTTCTCTAAAAGGCACCAAGAATGCTTTTTCATTTATCTAAAAAAGTCTTAACCTTATATGCATCTTGGTATTCACCAACCTAAACTGATGGATCTGAATAATCCTAAACTAAGAATGCTCGAAAGCAAAGGAATCAAGACCAATTAAATCCAATAGGTAAAAACGCATCAGCTAAGTCCTGGCTAGCGGTGATTAAAACATTCAACAAAACACTACACCAAATTCTGGGTTTAGCAACCCAGATTAGCAACAGCTCTAGAGCTGTCGCTAATTCGCAACAATAAAAACAATTGCCAAATTTTAGCAACTTATTTCTATTGCGAAACTCTCAATCGGTCGTGTTCTCGTTGCAATTAGCAATCATGGATATCATAAGCATGCGATTCACATGCTTCCAGGTAACACTTTGAAACTCTTTTCCGCCCATATTTTTGATATCCTTTAAAGTTTATTGATATACTTCCACCCCCTTGACCCCTTTGACGATTTCTACTAGTTTATATCGAAGAGATGAGTTTCTCTTCCACCTTTTTCTTCTTCCTTTATCTCAGAGCAGTCAAAACCCTCTCTTCCCACCCCTCTTTTCTCTTTCTTCTCCTCTCCTCAAGTTTCTCAATCTCTACTCTTACTGTTTCTGAATCTCATCTATGTTACTCGATTTCTTCTTTTAGTTCTCATTTAGATTTATATTTTATTTACGGTTCATGTTATTTATTGGAAGCGATGAAGAACACCTAAAACCCGAGAACACACACTCTTCTAAAACAACATCATTGGTTGAAGATGATCAAGATCTGGGTGATATGGGGTAACTCTCTTTTCTATATCATTTATATCGATTTTCCCCAAAATTTTCAATTAGGGTTTCCATTTTCTATAATTTTGAGCCTTTTGAACTGATTTTGTGAACTTTAATTTCAATTAGGGTTTCATTTAAAGTTAGCATTGTTTATCTGCTTATAGTGGTTTTGAGATCTGTTTTACAGTATGAACGAGTTGAAGAGATGGAGACTAGTAGTTGTTTGTAAGTGATTATTCGTGTTCTTCAGTTTCAATGTTGGTTTTTATTTCTATGTTATTCAAGATAAAAAGCTAGGTTCACTATTTCGATTTTTATAGAATGGGTTTAGCTATTTTTTTTCTTTTCTATTGTGTTTAAACAAAATTAAAGCTCTGCAATTTTTTCATGGCTAGTTTGAAGCTATTATTTTGTTCTTAATGAAGTTTTTGTAGGTTTGTATTTGATTAAATGAAAATTGACCACCGTTGTACCTCTGTTGATTGGTTGATGAAAGATGGAGTGTGCTTAGTTATTTCAGCTGGTCTTTATACTTAACCTATTTGAGTGAAGTCCTAGAAGGGTTTATTCCTCTCTGGATCTTTTTGGATTTTTAATAAGTAAAAGCACAGAACAGAGAAGCTGAAACTTTATAGGTTCTTGTTGTTCAGAACAGAATTTGATATGCATTTGTCTTCGAAAAGAAAGTATGAAATGTCTAATGTACATGGGATTTTGTATAAGTGTGGCGGTCGTGGTTCATGAATGAATATGTTTTATAAGTTGATAAAAATGATGTGATGTGCAAGTTACTATCACATCTAATTGAATTAGTATGAAACTGGCCATTTATCTTCTAAGGACATTTGTTTATTGCAGGATTAGCTGACTAGCAGAATGAGGATGAGACACTAGATCAGGAGAAAAATGAACAGGTTCGATCCAATTACTAGTTCTATTATTTTTTTCCAAGCATTTTCCATTTTCACAGAGAAATTGTTCCTTGCATGATGTGTAGGAAATGGGTCTGAGTGATAGTGATGATGGTAACAAGAAGGTTTACTGAAGAGACATGTTGAAGTTGCTAACAAGAAGGCTCCCCCTGGTGACCTCAAAAGTTAGGTAAAAATCTTTTACCATTTCGCTTACTATATTAGATTGTTACGTTGTTGAACGTTTTCTATTGTGTTCTAATTTTCTAAAATTTCGATGGTGCAAAGATACGGTGAATTTTGGTGGAGTTATGTTATATAATTGAGCCCAGCTTCTGTTATGTCTAGTTTGTTTTTTTGATTTTCTGAAAAATATGGGCTTACGTCTACGTGTTCAAGTATGACAGTGTTCACGGTCAATGGAAACACCATGAACTCAAGGTTAAGGACACCAAGACCCTCCTCTTTGGTGAGAAGGAAGTTGCAGTCTTTGGTTGCAGAAACCCCGAGGAGATCCCATGGGCTGAGACTGGAGCTGAATACATTGTTGAGTCAACTGGAGTGTTCACTGACAAGGACAAAGCTGCTGCTCATTTGAAGGTTCGATATTATCCCATGCTTTTTATTTTATGCTTCAGAAATATAATATATGATATTGCTGTTGGCATAAATTAGAGATTGGAATCTGGATTCTTTGTACATAATGAGCATATTTGTCTGTCAGGTAAATATAAATGATAAGTCATTCTACTGCCCAGTTTTAGGTGACAATCTGTAATGGTTTTTGCTTGTCTTCACAATGCATAGGCTTTACTTACGATAATTTGTCATCTTGGTTATCTGAGATTCAGTCACCTTACTTTCTTGTGCTTTTGGAGAGTAAGTTTGTTCTGATTCATACATTGAACAAAAAATTGCTACTAAAGAATACAAGATGATAGTTTCTCATCTATTAAAAAAAGTCTAGCTATTGTGTTTACATTTATGTGAGGGTTCATGGCCATAAAGTAGTTTAAGCTTTTCATTTATTGGTTAT
This sequence comes from Papaver armeniacum, assembly GCA_023531295.1. Lineage (NCBI taxonomy): Eukaryota > Viridiplantae > Streptophyta > Magnoliopsida > Ranunculales > Papaveraceae > Papaver > Papaver armeniacum. The sequence continues at coordinate 72,654 of JAJJWW010017280.1, read as the reverse complement.
TGATATACCTTGCTCAGGCCTGCTCTGATTTAACATTGTTTGATTGCTTGATGATCCAAGGTGGAGCCAAGAAGGTTATCATTTCTGCTCCCAACAAGGACGTACCCATGTTTTTTGTTGGTGTCAACGAAAAGGAATACACCTTAGACATCAATATTCTTTCAAATGCTAGTTGCACCACCAACTGTCTTGCTCCCCTTGCCAAGGTTTGTTTGCTTGCTTGATTATCTATTATATCAAGTTGCAATGCCATTTTTATTTTATTATCGGTCAAGTGTTTCTTATGTTTTTCATAATGTTCTTTTTTTTAAATCTTCAGGTCATCAATGACAGATTTGGCATTGTTGAGGGTCTCATGACCACTGTCCACGCAATGACTGGTTAGTATTGTCTCTGTCATGTGTTTTGTTAAATGAATTCAAGAGTTATGGATACGTATCTTATGTTCACTCACTCGTGTGTTTCAGCATCTTATGTTCACTCACTCGTGTGTTTCAGCTACACATAAGACTGTTGATGGTCCATCTAACAAGGACTGGAGAGGTGGAAGGGTTGTTTCATTCAACATCATTCCTAGCAGCACTGGTGCAGCTACGGTACTTCATTCTTTTAACATGATAGTTTCTTGACACATAAAGTACCGGCTAATGTCCTGATTTTGCAAATCCATTCCTGAGCTATGTTGACCACAAGAATCCTGATTTTTTTTTTCTTGTCGAAATTGTGTACGCTGTCGGTAAAGTTCTCCCAACACTTAATGGAAAATTGACAGGTATGGATTTCCGTGTTCCCACCGTCGATGCTTTAGTGGTTGATCTTACTATGGGACTTGAGAAGAAGGCAACTTATGAAGAGATTAAAGCTACCATCAAGTACGAATTAAGTTTAATTACTTACCTATTGCAGTTTTATAATTTGTTGCTGGTGAGGTTACATGAGTTTTATCTAATTTTATGGCTTTGTTTCTGCTCAGGGAGGAGTCCGAGGGTAAGATGAAGGTAATCTTGGGATACGTTGATGAAGATTTGGTCTTTACTGACTTTTTGGGCGACAACATGTATGAGTTCTTGTCTTGCTGATACTTTTAGTGGATCATTATATTTTTGTTATTTCGTGCGATATCATCCTCTTAAATGGACATCTTGTTAAGTTATAACAAGTGGCATCAACTTGTTCTTAGATTTACTGGGAAACAATGTTTTTTTTTATCTGCATGCAGTTGTGTGATTTATGTATTATTTCTGACTTGTGTGTACTAACTCAGGTCAAGCATCTTCGACGCCAAGTCCTGAATTGTTATTAATTGCAACTTCCTCAAGCTTATGTCATGCTATGACAACGAATGGGGTTACAGTTCCCGTGTTATTGACTTGATCGTCCACGACGTATTCATACTTTCCTCTTTTCATGTGTGCAATGAAAGAGATTATGCATTTCAGCTTAATTAAACAGTATGGACAGGTACTTCATGTATTTGTATTCAGTTATCTTTTTCCTTAGAGACATCCAACAAAGTATAGTTCATTTTCCCTTTAAAACATTTTGTAAGATTCCTTGATGTAATGTTAAGTTAATATATATCCAGGTGGCAGTACTTGTTGTGTCATGGCTTATGTGTTACGTTTCATAGTTTAATTATCATTTTATGTTGAATTTGAGGGTTATTTGTTTGAATTATCTGAACATGAAGTATTAGGGCAATTGCAGGGAACTGGGGGAATCGGTTTTGACTTTTTTTTGCTGTTGCAAAAATTTAGCAACGGCTAAAATATGTTGTTAAATCTGAACCCGAACAACTATATCCTGTTCTACTAAATATATCCCGGAATAACTCTTAGATTAGCAACAGAGTAGCAACAGCTGGTTTTTGTTTCTATATTTTAATTTATTGACTTAGTTCATTTACTCTACTATTCTTGTCGAAATTAGCAACAGAGCTAGAGCTGTTGCGAAAAACTGCGAAAGGGTGTTTAGCAACGGCAGTAACAGATTTTAGTTGTTGCTAAACGTTAAATTTGGTGTAGTGAAAGCCTCAAATTAATCTATCCCACTTCCCTTAAACCCCAGTCCTCAACATCAACTGCCAATTTTTTATTACAGAAACCAAAAATCTATGAAAAAAATGAAGAAATTGATATACAACATAGGTTCGGAGAAACAAATCAACCTGCGTAAGAAAAAAGGATTACAACTTACGAAAAAATGATTACAACTTACATGTTCACAATAACAAAATCAAGAGACATACGAAGTTTGAGTTTGGTAAAAACAAATTAAGCCATTAGAAATTAAACCCAATCGAAACTTTAATTTCAGAAACCATAAACCCTAGAAATTAGTGAAATAATTTGTTTTTAAAATTTATCAAAACCCTAGATCCGTAGTCAAATAAATCATACAAAACGATTATCACCCATCAATCACAAAAACAATACACGAATCAGATAGATGTGGAGAGAAAAATCAAAAACAATATTTGATTATTACCTCCTCTTGTTGGAAGATTCTGAGTCTCAGGTAGACAGAGAGAGAAACAAATCTTGAGAAGTTGATGTTGTTGATGGTGCTGCTGGTGATGGTGTTGATTCTCCAAAGAGGTTCTGAGATGAAAGAGAGATGAAGAAATGAGAGCTTCCGTTCTTCGGAGAGATGATGTCTGTGGCAGAGAAAAAATGAGAAGGAAAAACTCGATAAGGCATGGATATAGGGTAGATATGGCTGACGGGTGGGAAAAAAAAGCGAAGGCTTGACCAAAGTTTGACTGGGTCGTATTTTTCAGTTCTAGTGTTCCCGACCACACACGTGCTTCATACGCTTGAACCCAGCGCAGTTGCAATTCGCAACCTTACATGTGCGGTTGCAAATTTCGCAACAGATTTTTTCTGTTGCGAAATATTAACAACGGGGATTAGCTACAGAAATTTCGCAACGGCACTAGTGTCGTTGCAAATCTGGGTTGCAAATCCCTTAAAATATTGTAGTGCGAATAAATAAAATAGTGGAAGAGGGGACCAGCCACGGTGGCATGACCGGCCGGTGGGGCTGGTCCCACGCCTCTTGTTTATTTTATTTAATAATATTTTCCTTCATAAGTTCCTCGTTCGTCCATATTTTTGAATGCTCGTTCGTGCGTTCGGGTGCTCGTTCGTGCATTATTATCAAGTACACGTGCACCATTTTCTGGCTTACTCGATGGTGGCTCAGACGCCCGGATAGTGAATATTTATTACTAATTCATGGATTTCAGTCGGGGATAATCCATGAAACGGAGTAATAAAATAGATTGATTATCTATTACTAATTCATGGAATTCAGTAGGGAATAACCCATGAAACGGAATAATGAGATAAAATGGTTTTCTATTACTAATCCATGGAATCCAGCCGGGGATAAGCCATGTAATGGAGTAATGAGATAAAATATATTATTTTCTAGGAATTCAGTTGATGAATGACATGTTAGAATTAATCTATTTGCAGAATCGAGATATGAGATAATTTAAGCATTATACTCGTTCTGAGGGGTGCATAGTCAGGGAACAACGAGCGGCGTGACGTCCTGAATGCGTTAATCTCTCTAACAAACATTATGTCTAGGAACCTCCCAATCATTAAGAGATTTTATACACAGTCTCTCTACTTAGTCAGGGAACAACGGGCAGCGTGACGTCCTGAAGGCGTTAAGCTCTCTAACAAACATTATGTCTAGGAGCCGCCCAATCATTTTGATTCTATGTAGAGGTGATGATGAAATGTGTGAAGCATCGAACGCTCCGTTGGGAGGCCTTTCGAGAAACATATTCATCATAGCTCTGAGAGGAATGTTCGCTCAGTCAGAGATCGTGAAACGGTTCACGGATCATAAAATATGAATCTCCGCATACATTCCAGAAGTCGGGTCAGAAACATGCAATATCATGATTTTACGATTTTAGCCTTTACCGAAAATCCACCATCAACATTTAGTCCCCTTCTTAGTGAGGGACAGTCATGTTCTGCAGTAAGCATTAGATGGTGATTTTCCAGTAGACGAGATAAGTAGTCGAACTTAGTCGTACAAGGGAATTTTCAGAATCCCCGATTTGCTCCAATGATGTCATGTACGGGCATTTTCAGAATCCCCGTGAGTACGAAGAGACGAGGCATCGTGATTTGGACGATCAGACGTCTAGTTTAGGTTAGTTTAGCGTTTACAGGTCCGGGCCCAAAAAAGAAAATCCTTGTTTGATTAGGTTTTTGGAAATAAAATTGATATAAAAGGGAAGAAGCCCTAGAAAATTTATTTTTCTTCACCAACCGACCACTCTCCCTTTGACCTACTCATTTCCGGGCAGAGGAGGAGAAAAAACATTTCACCAGAACTCAGCCAACGCCGACTGTCACCGACCACCGGCCGGCCAAGTTCCGACCGGCGCCGACCAGGTAAGTCCGATTTTTTTTTTTTATCCGTGAGTTGTTCATGATTTGATCATGCTAGAAAATTTGTACACATGCATATATAGACGTGAGTTTATATGAAATTCTTGTTTTAGGAACGGACGTTCGTTCGTTCGTTCGTTAGTTTAATAAACGAGCAATAATCCCTAACTTATGAGACATTTTTTTTTAAAATAGACCTGCGTCTAATGATAAAATTTTGTTTATGAGCTTTCATGAAAAATCAAAATTTATTTGGAGTATGTGGACTTTTGCAAAAATAGAAATTAGACCCCACTTGATAGACAAACGTGTTTTTTTTTTTTTTATGCTTATATACGTGACTTGTTCACGTTAAATAAATTTTTACTTGAGTTGTTAACTCACGTTTTTAAAAAAAAAAAAATATTCGTGAGTTATTCACAAAATCTTAAAATTTTGTAAAATCAAATTTTGATTTTTAGCAATTGCTAGAAGTAAACAATTTTTTGATGAAATATTGTTTGTATGGATTTTGTGATTCAATAGTGTATGCACAAAAATCGATGAATGTTCACCCGGTGGGGATTGCTCACACGGTGAAGATTATGTGAATCGCTCACATGATGGAAATTTCGTGAATTGTTCACATGAAAATCAAGTTATGATTTTGAATAATGAGATTTTTTGTTCGTCTTTGCAGGTTTAAAGAACCGAACCGGCTCTCGAAATTTTCGTGTTATAGTCACTACAGCTAGTGAAACTGTAAACATGTAAGAGTTAAATTGTTACCGTTTTTTGTAGATGCGCACTTTCATTCCATGATCCATTATTTTGTTGAATGATGTGATGAAGTAGAAATGTTGTATGGATGTCACAATAACTTTGCAAAGATGACTGATTCTCATGATGGCACCTCCAAAGATGATGATGCTTCCAGAGATGATACTTCTATAGATGCAACCTAAAAAAATGGTACCTCTGTAGATAGAACTTCTGTTGACGAAGAAGAAGAAGAAATAAATGGAACAAAGAATATTCCAAACACTGATGACAATTTCTTCGTGGTTCAATATAGACCTAAAAAATGTCTCCCAGGTTCCTCATTTCATCTTCTTATAGATCCATGGATATTGTTCAGAGAAAATTGGTGTCTCCTCGAGCGACTATTCGATTTTGTTTACAAATGAGACATTATGCTGGTTCACACATAGACTTCAAGCTTTCTTGAAAACCTTTAACAGACTTCTCCGGATGGGCAAGACATATGTTGGGGTATAGTCATGTGAGAACCATGTTGGATCATGCACAGGTGACACGAGCTATTCTAGCAGCTGGAGATTTGCCGATTTACCATGATATGAAAGGTATAGTAGCTTTGCTTCCTCGTTGGTGTATTCCTAATCATACTTTCATATGAAGGTGGGGAGAAGTTACCATCACTTTAGAGGATGTGGTTGCTTTATGTATCTTCTGTCACGGGTAATTTCCCTGCGACACTTTCTACTGATGAGAATGCAATATCCGATGTCTGCATGATATTAAAATTATCCAGCAAATCTTTTTATGCATGATATTAACAAATTATCCAGCATGATATTAACAAATTATTCTTTTTATGCTCAATGGTTGAAACACTGGTGGCCGAGATATGGAACTCCTGAAAGACCCGTGGATGGTATATTAAACATTGTTGCTTTCTTGTGTCTGTGGTTATCCAGAGATGTATTTGAAGATAATGGAAACTTTCTAAAACTATTCGTGATTCGTTTTTCCATTAAGATAGCTCAAGGTGAGAAACTTCCTGTTGGTAATCTGTTTCTGGGTTCACTATTATCCAATTTAGATTCCTTGGTCGTGGATTCCAGTGTTTCCAATAGTTTTCAGAAGGTTGAAACATATGTTAATACAATATTTCTCCAAGCCTTATTGTGGGAACGCTTCAAGAATTATGCACCAATTCCTCATAGCATCTTGCAAGGACCGAATGTCGATACTCGTTATGTTCTTTCTGAGAAGGATAATGCAAGGATTATGCGCTGGTCTACTAAGAAGCCTCGACACAAGACACGCCTCACCAGTGTCTTAGAAAATGAATCTGAGTTTAATTTTCGTCCTTGGGTGTCGGTTCCTTCCTTTGTCTCACAGTTGATCACTTTTAATGACGATGAAGAGAATGTTACTTTAGAATCTGGTGCAGACCTGAGTGACGGTGAGAGATCCTTCATACTGAGTTGTATTCCTGGTTACTTAGTATCAGTAACACATGGGAAATTTCTGGTGGAGGAGTATAACATCGATAGAGCAGCTCTACAAATGGGTCTTGATCAGTGTGTCCCGGATGTTCTAAAGAAAAGTCACAATCGACCAACTTTAAGTTTTTTTAGATTGTACACATTTGACTAGTCGTGAATATCCGCCCTTGCTCGACCGGGTCGCCTATGCAACTCCATGTTATGTAACTTTCGGCATCAAAACTTGATCATTTATATGATTTTATAATGGCTGCTTAAACTCCGGTACAGAACCTCCTTTTGTTGAGATGGTTTCTGAATGACCAAGGTTGAAGTATCCTTCCAGTGGTGATAAGCGAAAAGTACTTCTAGGATGTTCACAAGTAAGTATCCTTCTTATGACTTTTATAAAGACATAATAATCGCCTCTTAATTATTTCATTATTTTACTGGTGGTGAGACCTCGGATTGATATAGACTTCACGAAATTGAAGAAAGTCCTTAGGCGGAGAACCAAGTAGGAATTACAGGGATGTTACCGAATAGTGTGCGATCCCAGTAAGCTTCTTCGGTGAGTTGTTAGTGCTTCTTTTATCATGATTTTTCTTATCCGTGTAATTAGGATCCCAAAATAAATATTTGTTAATTTATTTCAGAATTTTTCTCCATCGATCATTGATGGTCTTCATCTTTCTCCCGGGCAAACAATTCAGGAATCCAACACCGATGAAGAAGTCGATGTAAGTATGTCTTTCGTGCAAGTGATCATAGCATCTCCTTGAATGGATGCAATAATAATAATAATTGTTGTTGATGTATCCAGGAGAAGATTATCCCGGATAAACAACACATTGATGATGCGCATTCTTCCTTGGGGAATGAGGAGATGGAGAACCTTCAAAACCCGGAACCGAATGGAGATAATAATGCTACTAACGATGGTTTCGATAACATCCATCCCTCAAGCGGCTTAGAAACCCCTCAAGTAAGTGTTACTTATGTACTCTCTTCATAGAAGTATAAAATTTCTGATTTGTGAATGAATGAGAATCCATGTGAATTTTTTCCGAAATACGTCACCAGAAAATCCATAATTCAGCCTCTTAGTAAAAATGTTGTAGAATCTTCATCCGATGTCGGATTTTTACGATCTACACCATTTTTTTCATGCCCAGGAAATTTACAAGCTTTATAAAATAAGTTTTTTTTGAGTTTTGAGCATGTTTAGGGGCCTAAATTGACGAAATAGTAAACTTCCAGGAGACTTCCAGAAATTTCTCAGCTGGCATGTAATCCAATGTTTTGGCCACATCTATTTGCTAGTTTATCCAATTGCTATGAAATTTTGATATGTTGTAGAGGACATCCATACAAAGAGAATGGTATATGACTAAACCTTATAGTCCTTACCAATTTCTCTCAGTTTGTCGTCTTATACAGGGCAGTGGAAAATCTCCTCAGACAAGCTTGTTGTGAAACGTGTTTTTATGACTTTCACACTATTTGATCATGTCTTGAATGTATAGTAAAGAAATTGGATAGTGTTAGTTCACTTACATGTTAGATTTTACGATTGCCTTTGGTTTCCATGCTTGAATTGTTCTAATCTCATATAATCTTCGTATTAGATGCCAAATGCCGGAGTTGAGAATAATGGAGCCAATGACAATTTGAACAATGTGACAAATCAAGATGATGATGTTACTATCTCCACACCTCAGAGTCATGAGAATGTTGCTACTGGAGTTGTTGAGGAGAACAATGCTCGAGTCTTCATTACTTTAGAGACTGAAGGAATCGGACCAGAAATAGAGGAAACTACGATGGAAGAAACTGCTCCACCGATAAAAAAGATTACTCCAGAAATATGAGAAGTTGCTCCGATGACTGAGACTCGCATAGTGGTGCATAAATATTCTACTACAGGGATTGCTTTCGTTCTTCCATTTGGTGAGTTACTCCCGTATCATGAATTAGTTGGTGGATTTAGCGTTCCTAGTGCATATACCGGCATATATGAAGAAATATGGAAGAGATATGGTCATATCGTCGTCACCACAAACCCAAAATGAAGTTATTTCTCGACCAAGAAAGTAGGAGCTATCTTGCGGGTTATAGACGATATACAACTAGAGCTATAAGCACGGTTACTTTAGACGTACTCTTTGATTGGGAGTACAACTTGGACTATTCTGAGAAACTGGGTTTCAACATGGGATGGCTTCGTGAGAGAATCGAAGCCATTAAAGGAGCAGCTTGAGAAGGATGTACCTCGACCAGAATGGATGTGATGATGAAGGAGGCTAAGATCGCCCAGTTGATGGAAGAGTTGGAGCTGGAGAAGGCAGCCTTGCGAGACCTGAAGATTGCAGAGGAGAAAAAATCTTTCTTTACTGATTTCCTTTGGTTTTCTTTCCATAATCTCTTAAACCTTGAAATTCTGAGAGATTTGAGGTTTTATTTTGGTTTTGATTTTTTGATTGGTTTTGGATAAGTGAGTGATTGAGGATTTTCTTTTAGATTTGATATAGATTTTTCTTTAAATAAAAGAACCTTGTAAATTATTGAATTCAAATACTGAATGCAAGTATTGCAAACATTTTGGAGGAATCGAAAATACAGGTGAAACACAATCCTAAAATGGATTAGGTGTCTCGAGCGTTCGTTCGTGCCTTGAGCATATAACACCCAAAAAATGGTGAATGTCTCAGGCGTCAAAGGCTTTGAGCCAATTCTCTCGTATTACTGGTACACTCATCTTGCCCTTAATATCAGCTAACTTGTAGTATCCTCCAGCCATTGACTTACCAATCATAAAAGGCCCTTCCCAGTTAGAGTTTCTTGAAGAATGGAGATTGCGTTTAATTGCTTTAAGAACTAAATCCCCTTCATGAAATTTGTTAGGCTTGATCGTTCGTGCCTTGAATATTTTCTACTGGTTCGGAATTCCTCGTACAGTGGAATTCCATGTTTGTGGAGCTTTCCAATCTTGCGGCACATATGGACACTCGTGCAAGGGAGAATATCTGGGATACTGCTTGTTGTGTTCGGTCATTATTTCAGCAATGACTGTATCAGTGAGATGCTCAATTCGGAGAGGCTCCGCGTCCAACCACTTGGTGAAATATTGCTGAGATGAGGTTATCCATTCATAGCATTTTGCAATAGCTAAGTTGTTGGTGGAGTGAAGCCCCCGGACTAGAGCAGCATGTTTGAAAATTGATAATATGGACGCATGAGGGGGAATAAGACTTGCCTGAGTGCGGAACCTTTTGATGAAAGCATGCGCCTTTTCTTCAGGTTTTTGCGTTAGCTCCATCAAGGCTTTTACTTCCTCCAGATGCTCGAATGATGGAGTATCCTCTATTTCTTCCGAATCGAGCTTTCTTCAACGAGAAATGTGTAATGAAGGTGTTGGAGTTACCTTTTTCAAAGATGAATCCGTACGTCCGAGGATCATATCATATCCTAGGTCTTCCTTAATTATGTAAAATTTGGTTTCCGCCCAGGTCGATGCGGTTTTCATTTTGAGAATGATGTAACCATATGCATCCAGGGATATTCCTTCGTGATCTCCGACGAGACAGGAGCATGAGTGGCTTCTTATCGAGTGATACTTGCAGCTCTGAGAGTCTTCAAAGGAATAATATTGATAGTCGTGCCAACATCAACCAACGCTCTCGAATTCATTTCCTTTGAGATTGGACTTGTGGTAAGAAGTCCCCGGTCATACATTTCTTTGTCGAAACACCAGGAGGTTCGGGGAGTGCTTTTAATGGACAGACTTTTCTCGACACTATATGGTTCAAAGCGCGAACATGTCCTTCCTTTGAGCCTTCGACGATAAAGCAATTCGCAGATATGCTCGATCAATGACCGAACTACTTCTTTGACTTTCTTCGGAGAGTATGAAGGTTCTAATTGGGAGATGATGTGTGGTTATCAGAACATGATGTGTGGAACCCTCGTGCCTAACTCTATAGGTTTGCAAGTCTATTCTGAGATTTTAAGATTCTTTTCGTGTTGACCTTTATTTTTTCGTTTCTTTATCATTTTGTGACAAAAAGGGGAGAAATATATGGAGTAAATAGTTGATGTTGGCATTGATATTTATATTGATTGGCATCGCTAGGGAAAAGAACATTGGTACTTGAATGTTTTTATCTAACGAAAGAGTGAAAGCACGACTAAGGGGGAGTAACATGTCATATGTTTGGTATAACAAAGATGTGCGGATTGAATATCTACCTATCTTCCTTAGGGGAGTAATAGTTTTGTTATTATAATGTCAACAACGACATTTTCAAGGATTGAATGTAAACGGTTTCACGGTCTTTGTTGAATCGGGAATCAAGCGGATTGTAATGAATTATTGTAATTTGTTTATCCATATGATGTAAGAGTTTTGTCACTAAAATTGACAAAGGGGTAGATCGTTAGAGCATGGCTCGGTTGAGCCCACCAAGCATTGGTATGTGATAGACACATTTTTGTGTCTGAATTGTCCTCGGTGTCTCTATTGTTAGTGCTTGATTTTGTACTTATTATGGTGTTTTTATGTTTGTGTAGGTGTTTTTGGAGAAATACACTTGTGAGGAAAAAGTTGCTCAAAAAGTGTTTTTTGGACCCCCAGAGGACATTTGCTAAGCGGACTCCCACAGTGGATAAAGGGCACCTCAATTGCTAAGGGGCACCCAGTTGCTATTCACACCCGAGTTCGGGATAGGGGGCATCTCATCTTCTTCATTTGAATTTTCATTTTTGGAGGGAAAACGAGTTTCACTCCTGGCAATTTGTCGATCGGATTTTGGATGGGTTAGAGGTAGACTCAATCAAACTTCATGGGGTAGACCTTTGATATGACTATAGAATGTTGGTATGGGTGTTTGTTTGGAAAAAATTTGGTTGAATAACGTGTTTCAATCCAAAACAATGGACACAAGCTTTCACGGGTTCAAGTGAATTTGACACGAGTTTGAGGCGTGTAATGCATCAGTTTGGAGTGTTTTGCACTACAGAGATGCGTGAAGAAGATAAATAAGGAATGTTTGACAGCTGATAACGCGTGGAAGATCAAAGAAATGGAAAATATTTCCGTGAGAATAAAAATAATAAAGAGAGGATATTTTGAAGTTATGAAGGAGATTCGATGCATCTTTCGGGTTTAAATAGGTTGAATTAGCACCATACAAGGGGAACGGAGGGTTTGGGAGATATTTAGTACATTACAGAGATTTGAAAGTCGAGTTGCAGAATCACCATTTCTGCTGCTGTGAAGAACATAAGACGCACAAGGGACAGTCGTTTATGCTACAACGCCAACGACAGTTTGCATTTATCGTTCTCTGTAACAGTTCGATTTGTAACAATTATACCTGTTACAAACCCGGTTTTATTCATTTTCTCCCATTTTTCATCATTTGTAACCACTTTGAGCAATGAAATCCATTTTCGAGCATGTTTCCAACATGATGATGTGCTAATTCTCTCACAAGCAAGGCAATGAGGAAGCTATTTACGCATGAATAATTGGTAATTATTTATTTTCTCTAATTTATAATTAATAATTCACTCAATCACTGCTTTTGCAGAGTTTTTAATTGTTTACATAATTTCCTTCATTAGTTGTGATTCAATTAGATAGGTTATACTTTTTATTAAGATAATCTATGCTTAGGGGATGCAATTAATTTTTGAGAATTTGCCTGATTATATTTGAATTAAGAAATAAGGGACTTAAAAGATAATTAGAGTCTTGGATTATTTACCATAATTTATTCATGTGTAATAGTGGAATCAGTGTCTTGGTTATTCCTAATATCTTGAAATCAAATTTTGAGTTAAGTTTTCTTTATTTTTAAGTTTTATAAGTCTAAAATCTATTGCTTTCACAAGTCTCAACGAACTTTTTACTACAACTCAATTGAAAATCTCATCAATTTTTGGCGCCACGACGCGGGACTTGTCTTTAGGCTATAGTTTTTAGATTTTTTTTTTTTTTTTTGTTTTTATTTGTTTTTGTTCTTCTTTACGTTTTTGGGTTTTTGTCTTTTCCTTACATAATTTGGAATTTGGAGCGAAATAAAATTTTCCCAAAGCTTTTGGTGAATACTTAAAGACTTGGAGTAAAAGGCAAAGCGAAAGGAGCGAAATAAGAAGATTTTTTTTTATTTTATAAAAAAAAAAAGAGAGGAAAAAAAAAGAGAGACATTTTTATTTTATTTTTAGATATTTTTTTTTTTAGACTTTCCTTTTCTTTTGCACTTTATTTTTGGACTTTGGACTTTAAACTTTGGGACATTATTTTTAAACCGTACGGAAGGGTAGTTTAAATATAAACTGTGTGCACAGAAGGACGATGATTACGATATCGCCTCGGCCCCTTGGGTTCGTACATGACATAGGAGTCGTGGATCGAGTCGACCACAACGGTTCATCCCCGCTTTGAACGGGAGGTAAGTTTGTCGAAACACTTGCGAATCCTCACGCCTAGTTAATGTATTCCTTCGTTTGCATATATGCCGAGGAATTGAAAAATTGCTTTAATTTCCTAGTAAAGGGCAAGGACTGGCCATACAAGATAAGGGTTCAGATTTCATTACCGTTCTCTTCTTGCTCGCCTTAGGAAAACGATACTTAACACGAACCTAAGCTTTAAAATTTGGAATAGAACGAGACCGATAGGGTAACGAGCTTAATAGGAAAGTCGTTCGAAAATATTGGCTACTCTTTTAAGGATACTTGAAGTTCATGATGGTTTATGTGAGTTGAATGCATGACTCGCGCCTTGTAATGCGGTGAGGCCTTGGGTATCAAAGCTTCACGGGCTTCCCTCGCCTCTATTCAACTTACTTTAACTCGAATTGATTCCGAGAGAGGTTTGCTTTCCCGTTTGTAACGAGTTACTTTTCGAAAGATTAGAAGCTGGTCTAGAAACAATCTAAGTGGAGCCATCATGCTTTTTGTTTGCTAGAAATCATTAGGTTTGCTGTGGTGGAGTTAGCCTTGTTTATGTTTGCATAGAACTTCCCTTCCTTTTAGGATTTTCTTCCTTTTGTTTATTCTAATGTATGCCCGAGGTCATTAGAGAATGGGCTTGAAAAGAAACACTCTAGGTCGTTTGATTAGTGACAAACCTAGTAGTTCTTCTTGTGAAGGCGGGGGAAATCGAAGACTCTTCTTTTGAGAGCCCCGTTTTTGGAAACTTTCGTTTTGAGAATCATCTCTTTGCGAGGAAAGTACCCCTAGTACTTCAAATTGTGCCGGCGATGGCAACTTTGAAAGATTACATGTTCCCAACTAGGACCAACCGAGCTTCGTGCATTAAATTGCCGGCCAATACGGATAAAACCTAGTATTCTTCAGATGATCCCTATATTCTTAGGAAAAGATGATGAGAATCCTTATTTTCAAATTAGGGACTTTGAGGAAATTTGTGGGACAAATTAGAATAAAAGACCTTACCGATGAAGTTTTGAAACTTAAGATGTTCCCCTTTTCCTTGAAAGATAAAGCCAAGACATGGCTCAACAACCTACCATCGAATCCATTGAAACATGACGGGAGCTTATTCCGCTTTTTATATGAAATTCTACCCTAAGCATAAAACTATTGTTAGGCGAGAAAATTAGTGCTAGTGTGCAACAAGAGGAAAAGTCTCTTTATAGGTTTTTAGAGATATTCAATGATCTCCTATCCCAAAGGTCCTCACCGTGGATTTGATAAGATGAAACTCGTAGAGATTATTTATGATGGTTTAGACTATTCGACCAAAGCCATGGTCGAGTCTATGTCTTATTTGGTGAGTTCACTAGTAAAAGTGTTGAGGATGCCTTTACCTTCTTAGGAGTTGTTCTTTGAGAAATCCCAACAGTGGGAGTCTTGTGTTGAACCCCTAAAGACTCTTGGTTAATAGAAGTAGCACCAATATGGTAGATACGAGTTTTGCGTCGAGATGCTAAGTTTGATGCTTTGTCTAGAAGGTTAGAACTTTGGAAATGGGTCAGTCTAAAAATAGGTCCCTTATTGAACCTAATAGAACCTCTCAAGTCTCTAGTTGTGGAATAGAGCCCGATAACTCATTTTGGGAAGGTCAAATAGTGAAAGAGCAAGCTCATGATGTCTATAACAATGTTAGGTTTGAGAAGCTGTCGGAAGTTTGACCCATACTCGAGAGACCTATAATCTGGTTGGAGAAACCATCCTAATTTTTCTTGGTCTAAGGGCCAGAATCAACGTCAGTCTAGTAATTCTCAGCCTCCCCCCAGGTTTTGGTTATGCTAAGAACTCTTCAGTTCAACCTCAGTTCCAGAACCATTCGGATAAAAAGATCACAAGTTTAGAGGATACTCTCGCCTCGTTTATTAAAAGCTCTGAAAAGATCAACCAAATGGTTGCGCAAGGATAGAAAAAGTAAGAGTATAGGTTATGCTAACTCTCAGGCTATATCCGAGTTGAAAACCCAGGTTAGTCAGATAAATGAGTCTTTGAGGGAAAAAGGTAAGTTTCCTAGTCAAACTCAACCCAATACTAGAGGAGTTCATGAAGTAGGTGGAAGACCATCATAACATGTGAATGCTATTAAAACCCTTAGGAGTGGTAGAGTGGTAGACAACAAGGTAACCATGCCTGATAGTGAACATGTTGTAGTTCACCCTTCTGAGCCAAAAAATGATGAGGAGACTGATAGAGTCTCTAAAGAGACCAATGAGGGTCATATTGAGCCACGCTTTGTTCCTAGAGCTCCATTCCCACAACTACTAGTTCCAACTAAGAGGGAGTCCAACTTTAATGATGTATTGGAGGTTTTTAAGCGGGTAACTATCAACCTACCATTGTTGGATGCGATTAAGCGATTCCCGCTTATGCAAAGTTTCTTAAGGACTTGTGTACACGAAAGCGTAAGCTTAGTGTTCAAAAGAAAGCCTTCCTAGCTAGTCACGTGAGTTCCATTATTCAGAATACCACTACTCCTAAGTATAAAGACCCATGGTCCCCTACTATTTCTTGCACAATAGGTAAATACCGTGTTGAGAAAGCTTTGCTTGACTTAGGAGCCAGTGTGAACCTACTCCCATACCATGTGTACCTTAAGCTAGGACTTGGTGAGATGAAACCTACCCCGAGATGACACTTCGATTAGGCGATAGGTCCGTTAAAATTCCTCGTAGTGTGATCGAGGATGTTCTTATTGAGGTCGAAAAGTTTATTTATCCCATGGATTTTATTATCCTAGATACCCAACTTTGTCCACCCGAGAGAACCGGATACCGGTGATTTTAGGTCGCCCATTTTTAGCAACATCCAATGCGATCATTAATTGTCGAACTGATATTATGAATTTATCTTTTGGTAATATGACTATTGAGCTGAACGTCTTTCATATTAGTAAGCTACCATCTGAACTAGATGACTCGAGCATAGAAGAGGTAAACATGATAGGAACATTACTCGAGGAGTCATTACCAAACACTTTGTTAGAAGATCCATTAGAGAAATGCCTAGCTCACTTTGGGATTGATTTCGATGATGATTGTAGGATCGAATATCGCAACATTAATATCCTTGCGAAATCCTTGAATAATACACCTTTGCCAAGATATCGCAGATTGGTAATAAAAATGACGCAACGGATGACGCACTGACTGAATACGAAGGTGTCGGGACCTAGCGAGATTTAGGAGCGTTGCGGGATTTGACATTTGAATACTTGCGAGAATGTCGCAAGCCAGATCCAAAAATAAAGGACATCTTATCTGTCATCCAATATGTAATGTCCTATATAAAGGGCCGAGTTGGCCTAAGAGAGGAGAGATCTTTTTAGTGGAGGGAAAGTTTTGAGGAGAGAGAAAGTCGAGAGCAATAGTTGTATTCTTGATTTCATTTCCCCTTTGTAAAATTCTTTAACTCAATTAATAAAAAGTGTGATTGTTGATCTTAAAGATGGGTTGATTATTATGAATTCTTGTGAGGGATGTATTGTAGGATTTCCTGCAATCACATAATGGCGCTAGAAACAGGGAAATTGTGATTTGAAAGAATTTGGAGTAGTAGATGAAGAATTTCATATAATTTTCAACAACTCATTAAGATTGAAAAAATGGCTATAAGATGAAATACATCAAAACAACCAACAACCGTTAGAAGGAGTAGGAGACTTGCTGGAAAAGGGAGAGATGAAATGGAGGAATCTTCAAGAGTGAACACAAGAAACAATGGAGAAAATCGAGTTCAACCGCCAATTCAACGTACAACAACACAAAATAGAATTGTGGATTATGATAGGGTGGGTGTACATACTTGGCGATCAGATTCTGTGGATGAAATGGGAGAAAAGCAGCAATTAGGAAGCAATGGACGAGAAGAGAGAGACCAAGAGGTAATTGGGGGAATAATTCATGGAAATGAAGAGATTGCCGCATTAGAGGCAGTAAGGCAAAGGATACATGAAGAAATGCGATTAGAAGCAGAAGAGCGTGCAAATCTGACAAGGCAAAATCATGAGTTGAGGATGGAAAACATGAGATTACAAAGTAGATGGTCGAGAAGCACTACAAGATCAAGTTCAAGATCAGTTAGAGAAGAAATGAGACGAAATTCGCTTGTAGAAAATGCTAATGAAGAAACTCGAGAGGAAGTACGAAATCCAGATGAAGAACGTTGCGAAAGAAGAGAAGTAATGGAAGATCATTATAACATGGTAAAATTCTTCAAAATGATAGAAATCGGGGAAATAGAATTGACATCGGGGACAAAATAATCAAGATGGCGAAGAAAATCAGGAAGAAGGAAGGAGAATATTACATGAGAGAGAAGTTCAGAGAAATCGACAAATAGTTGAAGATGAAATCGAAAGACATTACACTGAACAAGCACGTCTAGCTTGCGAGAGGGAAAGAATGAGAGCGAAGTGGAAGAACAAGAGTTACAAGAGGCATTTCTCGGAACAATCATGATAATCGAGATAGAAGGCGTGAACAAAATCGCAATAATGATAATATCAATGAAGAATATGATAGAGTACAAATGAGAATGAGAAAGGCGGCAAAGAAGAGAAAATGAGAAATATAACGGTATGCGAATTCATGAAAGGAATGAAAGAGAAGATCGCGAGAGAGAGACGAAAGAAAATGATGAACAAGAAAATGAAAACAGATATGAACGCAAAGAAGAGGGTGGAGTTAAAAATACCAATGGATCCAAATTCGGTGTAAATGAACAAATTTTGAGAGAATTAGCGGAAATGAGAGGGATGTTA
Organism: Papaver armeniacum; assembly: GCA_023531295.1. Lineage (NCBI taxonomy): Eukaryota > Viridiplantae > Streptophyta > Magnoliopsida > Ranunculales > Papaveraceae > Papaver > Papaver armeniacum. The sequence goes on along the minus strand of JAJJWW010017280.1, from coordinate 54,769 downwards.
AATAGCAAAAGAGAAGGAGGAAGGAGACAAGCTGGATGAAGCCATAGAAGAAGAAGGCTACGAAAACCCCATTCACACAAGAAGTACAATTAGGAGGAATACCCCCAAAGTGCAATTTACTCCGCATTAAATAGCATTTTGATGGCACAACTTGTGCGGTACAACACATCAAAGCTTATGTGAGATGTATGCTGCAATGGGAAAACCATGGCTTGTATTGTGCAAATATTTTGCATCAAGTTTAACGAGGAGAGGCCTTGAAATGGTTTGAAGGTTTGCCAAAGAATACTATAACATCTTTCAACCATTTGCAATCTACATTTTTAGGGCGTATATAAGTAACAATTCCTCGCGACTGGCATTGAAGATGTATTTGGGTTAAAGAAAAGGGTTGGCAAAGTTTGAAACATCTGACCATGAGGTGGAAGACAATGTGTAGTGATATGGCTGGTCGTGTGGATGAGAGATACCTCATTCTATCATTCATCAACGCTATGTTCGCAACCAGTCATTGTATATTCAAATTTTAAGAGTTAAGAATACGATCACAATAGGGCTTGAGTTGCAAGAATTACGGGAGGAGTATATTGCTCTTGAGGAAAAGCAAAATGAGATGGAATCATACCCGATTTAAGAACACAAGTTCAAAAACGTGAATGCAAGTTTGTTACCTAAGTTGATAAATACGATTGGCGAGCACTTCGCAAGGAAAACAAGGAGGACAATGGAAGATAGTCAGCAGGCTAGTAGCTATGGGAAGTCGTGATCAAGAATTCGAGAGAGAAAGAAACTTCTATATCCGTGGTGGAAATAACAAAATTCAAAGACTTGATCACCACAAGAAACTTATGGAGGTTAGAGGCAAAACCATCACAGAGGACGGAAGTCATAAGATAATATGGGAAGAAATCAAAATGCCACCACCTTTGAATGCTAGTGTGGAGAAAATATGGGAAGCTATAATCTTGATGGAAAACATACCCGCGCCATGGAACATGGGGAGTGAACCACCTCCAATGACGAAGTCATGAATTTTGCTCTTATCACCATTTTCATGGACACTCAACAAATGATTTTAAATATAAAAAGAATCATCCTCGAATGATAGATCAAGGGAAACTAAACCATTTTCTAAAAAACCAAACTCGGTCTCAACCATTACCACCACCGCCAGAAATTCGCAGGGTAAATACAACAAAAGGAGGAGAAACATTTGTAATAGAAGTTGGAGCAAAGGCAAAGAATTTGTTTTGTCACTCTTTGTACATTCGTACAAAACGATTGAATACTTTCATGCTAACACTCTCAGCAGGGTCTTCGCAAGAGATGCTAATGATAAAGAAATAATGAACATTGTGAAAGCATCACCACTGAAAGAATGGCAAAAGCAGATTATTTCCTTCACCGCAGAAGAAGTAACTGAGGGTGGTAAGATGCACGATAACCCATTAGTGGTAAGATTAGAGATTAACCCAAAACCTAGTGATGATGAAGCTGAGAATACATGGGCAATCAATGTAATTTTAATCGATCATTGGAAGTTCCGTGGATATCCTCTTTTATCATACTTATAAAACTATGGGTGGAAAAGATGAAGATCTAATACCTCCAACTTACAAGATCTATGGTTTTAATGGTACTGCCAATAAACCTAAAGGAGAAGTCAGTATGTGAATTCCACTGAAAGGATTGTCCTCTGAAATTCTATTCTGTGTAGTCGACGTGGAATCACCATACAACGCATTGATTGGACAACCTTGGTTACATGGGATTTTAGGTGTAGCATCACTTTCCATCAATGTATCAAGTTCCCTCATCCCAGTGGTATCGGCATAGTAAAAGGAGATTGGGTTGAAGGAAAGAAATGTTATGAAATTGATGTAGAATCTTGCGAAGAAAGAGCTGCGAAGAAGAAGAATTGGAAACATAACATCAGATAAAAACAAAAAAGTGAAATATTGATGGTAGATGCAATAGAACATAGAGAAGAAGAATCGTTGCGACACCAATGCATGCTGAAGATAAGAAGCGACACAGATGTCGCAAAGGAAAAAATACTAACAAAAAATGCAGATGCAGAAAGTAGCAGAAGTAAGAGACTTAAAGAGTGAATGTATTTGTTGATTTTATGACTGCAAAAGTAAGATTGAGAGAAGAAAGAAAGATATGTGAATGGATTGGAAAAAAAAAATGATTATGAATAACGACAATGAGATTGCGAAATTACAAAAGAGTCGATATGAAGAAGAAGAAAATATATTTTATGAATGATAAAGATGAGATTACGAAATTACAAATAAGCTTATATGAATAAGAATCAACAAAATAATCAGACAGAGGCGAATCTACTATGGCGTACACCTTAGTTCGCAAAATCAAAATTTCGCAAGAGGAAAATGTAAGACCTAAAGTGCGTCATAGAAGGGGTACATATTGCATGGATCGGCGAAAAGGTTACACCGCCCACGGAACTGAGTCATAGATATTTGGGGTCAATAAAGTCCATCCAAGAGAGGTACCTTGGATTTCCAACCTAAGCTAATGACTTAGGTTGGACGACTGAGGGTCTCTTCTAAGGAGTGCGGCATCTAATCAAGGCGCCGAGGTACACGGTTGAGCCAAGAGTGCTAGGGGCGTCTGGAACTACTGATGTAGTTTTTACAGTGGTAAGAAAGATTCGTTGCTCGGACTCTTTTTGAAGATTTGGTTTTTGATTATTAAAAGAAAATACTAAGACAAACTAATTAAAATTGATTTTTACCAAGGAGAGATGCGTCTAGGGCTTTGGATTCCGCTACTTCTAATGATGGTAAACTCAATAATTAAAACTTTGGCATAATACTCCTATTTTACTCAAAACAATTTTCGAACTCAATCTCATGCTTTGGAAAATATAACACTACAAGCTCTTTTTTTTATGACTTTCGTCGCTATTCTAAGGCCTAATCCTCCTTCGCTTATAAAAGAACTAGTAGAAACTACCCAAAACAGCTTTTACGAAGCATGTAAAGAAGAGAGAATTTTTGGACAAATTAAAACACAATTTTGGAGTAAATATGCCAAAGAAATTAATTACTAAATATTACCCATTAATCATTGTATTAAAAATAATAATAATTTCATTAATCATTGTATTAAAAATAATAATAAAAGTGCTTACAATGATTTTCCATTAATAAAAGACTGCCTCAGGGTCTTTGTTTTTCCACCGTTGAACAACAATAGATGATTCTCCTCTGTCGTTGTTTTTAAGACTCGCTCCTTTTACGACGGCTTTTGGTAGTGCAATGTTCTTGGTGTTCTTGGTTTCTTTAAGAAGAGTAATTTTTTTCCTCTTCTTTTCTTTCGATTCTAAGCCTCTATTTCTCCTCCAAAGTATCCCAAACTCCCTACCTACTTCTCTAGGGTTCGACCATCTATTTTATACCCAACAGGGCCTTCGAATCTCTTGAAATAACTCCATCGATCTCCTTTCCTTTTTTTTTTTTCTTCACGCCAAGTTACGGGATTCTTTCTTGTTTTGAGAGTTATTTCCTTGTCTTTCTTTTTCACACGCCTTCCTCGGTGATGTGCACGGTCCAATCATATTGCTAGTACAAGCTAAACTCACGCCACCACTTCCAATAATAGAAAATCATACCCGAGCATACAATATCTTCCCTGTTTTCTTCTCCTGGATTATTTAGCCCAACCGGATCAAATCATCCACTAAACCGAGCTGTTAGGGCCATAAGGAAGATACCCAATGAATTTCAACCCTTTAGTCTCATTAAAACTCATCCAATTATCGAATCCTAGTTTGTCGCCATTGAAAACCGGTTTTCCCGCCAAAATTTGAATTTCAAATGAAGAAGATGACCTTCCCCTTATCCAACAAATGGTGTCCCTTTAGCAATTTGGGCTACATTTAGCAATTTCCAAATAAATAGCAATTTTTGGGGTACAAAGATGACTTTTGGGCTGTATATAGTGAAAAACTCCCGGGTGACTTTTTCAACTCTTCCGGACATTTCGGGGGTGCCTTTAACACTTTCTCGGTGCTTTTAGTAGTTTCTCGAGCAGCCATCTCTTACTTCTCATATTCACTTCTTTTCTTCAATTTTTATACATCACTACTAAGTCAATGCCTTTCGATAGAAAAGAAGTAAATAATGAGAAATAAGTCGCCTCCAACAAAGTAGTTGCACATGAAATGACACTTTAGCCCTTTAAGCGACGTTTCCTCTTCTTTTGCTCCAAAGTACCTGAAATTCAAAATCAAATAAAAGATACATAATTTACAAGAAAACATAACAAAGAAAGCATAAACAATAGATAAATATCAAGGTGTTTTAGACACCTATCAAATTCCCCCACACTTAGACTTTGCTAGTCCTCGAGCAAATCAAACTAAATACATACAACTCCATCTCGTCGAGGATACGGTCACACTTAGCACGTATAACAAGCCTTTAAACCCCTAGGTGGCCCTAGTGGCCGAGTTATAGTCTCGGGAGGGTTTACCAGAGGTGTACCCACAAAACCTTTATACTCCAGACTCTAGCTATCCCTGCAGAACTTTGGAAGGCACTAAAGAATCTCCTTGGTTGGCATACTTATTGACTACAGGAGGAAGTACCCTGATGCGAAATTCCAATTGTTGTACACGAGTTTGCACTCAGCATACTAAAATTCATATATAAGTCACAGAGCTCTACTCAGATAGTTTCTGGACATCATAACCGGAGTCGACCAATCACATGGATAGAGTAAGAAATGGATATAGAAAAACGTAGATGGTTTTGATGTTGACTAAGGTGATCGGTGTTTCTCATATCTGTCTGAAGGCCACTGCCAAAACGAACCTATCCTAATGGATGAGATATTGGTGCTGACTAATATCAACACACCGGCATATACAAGGGAACCAATGGTCGATAATCCTAACTCTAGGTCAACACAACTGGCATATACAAAGGTTCCAGTGGTCGACTTTATTGAATTTATTCCGGTTGGTCTGATGGTCTGGTCTCAAATTTTTTTTTTTTTTTTTTCATCTCAATCACTCTATTTCACCCTAGCAAAGGTAACAACTTGAATCGTGAGCCCCACCTAATCACTTAGATAAACATATTTTGAAGAAAACAAACAAAAAATAGAAGTGAAAAGGATTCAACGAGATATGGCGAAACTACCGTGTTTTTTTCTTTAATTCTAACACCTGAGCTCTGTGCTTTTATGAATAGACTCTTTAGATGTTGCCATCTAATCAGATTGGTTCCTCAACTCCTACAACCAAAATGCTTCCATCCACTTAGATTGGTTAGTGCCATCCTTAATAAGCAAAAATTTCTAGGCTCTGGAAATTTTTTTTTTTTTTTTTGGATAAACTAAAAGTTTTTCCCTCACCCCACACTTAAACCTAACATTGTCCTCAATGTTTCAAAATAAAGTGCAGTACCAAAAATATAGGTAACAAGAGGAATAAAGAGGTAAGTCGAAAGATAGTACTGGATGAAGCGTAGCAATCCTTCCATGGAGCAAGAGGAAATGTAAAAACAAAACAAAACTAATGTACAACAAAGTAGGATCCTCCGAGGGACCTTAATATCACCATGTATGGGTTGCCTCCAATAAGCGCTAAGTTTAGTGTCTTCACCAGACATTGTGACTGTTCAAATTAATCCCTGCAGATGGATCTCTCACCCGATTCTTCTATTGCATGACTGGTAACTCCAAAATGGTTTCAAACTGCTGACCGTTAACCTTGAAAGTTTCCCTGCTCTTCGATTTTCAACTTCAATCGCACCATGAGGAAAAACAATTTTGACAAAATATGGTCCGTCCACCGAGACCTCAATTTACAGGGAAAAGATGTAAACGAGAATTATAAAGGAGAACTTTTTGACTGGTTCAAATGTCTTTCGAATAATCGATTTATCATGAAATATTTTTGTTTTCTCCTTGTAAATTTTCGCACTGGTAAGAATCATTACTTAATTTCGTCTAACTCATTGAGTTGCACCACTGTTATCACCAAGTTAGCTTGGTAGGTCAAATTTTAGCCGCTTTAATGGCCCAATAAGCTCGAGTGTTCTAATTCCACAGCAAATGGCAGGCTTTACCAAGACAAGTCTATACGGAGACATCCCAAGTGGAGTCTTAAAAGATTCTGTAAGCCCACAAAGCTTCTACTAAGCGCAAAGACCAATCTTTCGGGTAGGGTTTACGATCTTTCTAAAATCATTTAATTTGCCTATTAGACACTTCAACTTGGCACAAGTTTGTATGATAAGGTGTAGAAACCTTATGGGTAATGGAGTATTTCTTCATGAGCGCTTCAAAGACCCGGTTGCAAAAATGGGAACTTCCATCACTAATGATCGCTCTAGGCATACCAAATCGAGAGAAAATATTGTCTCTAACAAACTTGATCACAACGTGGCGATCATTTGTCTTGGTAGCAATTGCTTCAACCCACTTAGACACATAGTCAATAGCTAATAAGATGTAATAGTTGCCATAAGAATTGACAAAAGGACCCATAAAATCTATACCCCACACATCAAATATTTCTATTATTAGTATAGGACTAAGTGGCATCATATTACGTCGGTCATCTTTCCTAACTTTTGACATCTATCACAACTCGACAAAATAGGTGGGAGTCCTTAAACAGAGTTGGCCAATAAAGACCGGATTGCAAAACTTTCGCACTGCTTTCTTAGAACTAAAGTGACCCCCACAAGCTCTGAATGACAAAAAGTCGACACTCGGAGATTTCGTTGTCGAATACAACGACGGATGATCCGATCGGGCAATATTTGAATAAGTACGGATCATCCCGAGAAAAAGTATTTTACCTCGTGACAAGAATTTAGCTCTATCCTGTTTAGACCAATGGTCGCATTTGACCAAAGCTTACCAAATACTTGATAATGTCTGCAAACTAGGGTAACAAAGAGATGGAAAATAATTGTTCATCAGGGAACGTGTCAAGGATCGGTTTCTCATCATCTCTCGTCTCATCAAGGATTCGGGATAAATGGTCAGCTACTACATTTTCGGACCCTTTCTTATCACGAATATCTAGAGTAAATTCTTGGAACAATAACACCCATCTAATCACCGAGGTTTGGAGTCCTTCTTGGAAAGGAGATATTTGAGTGCGGCATGACTCGTAATAGACTATGACCTTAGACCCTAGGAGATATGATCTAAATTTATCCAAAGCAAAAACGATGGCTAACATTTCTTTCTCAGTGGTTGTGTAGTTCAACTGGGCATCAATTAGGGTCCTACTAGCATAATAAATCACACTAGGTGCTTTATCACGTCGTTGGCCAAGGACAACACCAACCGCATAATCGGACGCATCACACATAAGTTCAAATGGGAGGTCCCAATCGGGTGGTTGTATGATAGGGCGTAAAGTCAATAATGATTTTAGCTTCTCAAAAGTCTGCAACACAAAGCTTCATCAAATACAAAGGCAAAAGATCTTTAGCAAGTAGGTTCGACGAGGTAAGGCAATCTTGCTAAAGTCTTTGATGAAACGACGATAAAATTCAGCATGGCCAAGGAAAGATCTAACATCTGTTATATTCTTAGGTGGTCTTAATTTAGAAATTAGCTCAACCTTGGCTTTATCAACTTCTATTCCCTTAGAGGATACCACATTGCCTAACACTATTCCAGATTTAACATAAAATGACACTTTTCCCAATTAAGGACTAAGTTCTTTTCTTTACAACGTTCTAGAACTAGTGTAAGGTGGTGCAAGCATTCATCGAATGAGGATCCAAAAACCGAAAAATCGTCCATAAAGACCTCGAGAAATCGCTCAACCATGTCTGAAAAGATACTAAGCATGCAACGTTGGAATGTGGGTGCATTACAAAACCCAAAAGGCATACGCCTATAAGCAAAAGTACCAAATGGACATGTGAAGGTTGTTTTCTCCCTGGTCCTCCTGCTATAGGGATTTGGTTATAACCGGAGTATCCATCTAGGAAACAATAAAGGTCAGTGGCCATCTAATCTTTCTAACATCCGGTCGATGAATGGTAGAGGAAAGTGGTCTTTCCTAGTTGCCGAGTTCAACACGGTAGTCTATACAAACTCTCCACCCTAGAGTGACACGGGTAGGGATCGATTCATTATTCTCATTCGCAACTACAGTAATCCTGCACTTCTTTGGGACAACCCGGGACAGATCGACCCATTTACTATCGAGATATGGGGTATATGATACCCGCATCTAATAACTTAAGCACCTCAAGACGGATAACTTCCTTCATATTAGGATTCAAACGTCTCGCATTTCTCTAGAGGTTTTGGCACATTCTTCTAGGTAGATGTGGTGCATACAATCACAGGACTAATTCCTTTCAAATCTGCTATAGTCCACCCTATTGCGCCCTTGTGCTTACGGAGAACACTAACTAGTCTACTTTCCCCGATCGGGCTCTAAGTCGAGGCAATTATGGCGGAAGAGTATTCTCATTACCAAGAAACACATATTTCAAGTGTATCGGCGTAGCGGCTTTAATTCAAGGGTGGGTGCTTTAACCGATGATGGGAGGGGTTTATCTATGGTTGGCGGAAGAGGTTAGTTTACGCCGCCATTTTCCATAGTCCATTATCGCGCAGAATCTAACAACGCATTAACTTCTTCAAAATGACTATCCTCATCATAGTAGGCTCCAAAGTAGGCCAAGCACGCCTCTAAAGGATCACTAACACTATTTGTGTTAAAAGTATTCTCAACTAGAGAATCAATCATGCATATAGACTCATAGTGTTCGGGGTCCTGGGGCTTGTAACGCCTTAAAAACGTTCACGAGATTTTCCGATTCCCAAAGGAAAATTCTACTAGGCCGCTTTGACAATGTATGACCGCATTTGCAAAGGCTAAGAAACTGACGACCTAGGATGATTGGGATATTGATATCTTGACTAGAGACAAAGTTGAGTGTCTAAAATCACAAAGTCAACTCGGATAGATAAAGTTTTCTACCTGAACCAAAACGTCCTCAATAATTCCACGTGGGATTTTGACTGACCTATCGGCTAACTGTAGTGTTATCCTAGTTGGTTTCATCTCACCTAGCCCAAGTTGTTCATATACCGAGAACGGTAAAAGATTCACACTAGCCCCAAGATCTAATAGCGCATTGTTTATCGTTTGGGTACCTATGACACATGTGACAAAGAGGGACAACCAGGATCTTTGAATTTGACCGGGTACTTTTGTGAGATTATGGAACTAACTTTTTGGGTTAAGAATGCCTTTTTATGGACACTCGCGTCTCTCTTGACAAAGGCACATCTCTTTTAGGAACTTGGCCATAGCCGGTACATGTTTAATTGCATCTAATAAAGGCAAAGTTGACCTTAACTTGCTTAAAGATGTCTAGGATTTCAGCATATGTACTAGGCTTTTTCTTAGTGAGTCTTTGAGGAAATGGTGCAGGTGGTACATACACTCTCTCGGGATATCTTCCTCACTTGGACTCTTAGCACACTCAGAGCCCATTAGGGTCTTTCGACGAAGTTTGGTCAACCTCGGTCTCTTCACCGGGACTACTATCCTTAGGTGATTCTACCGAGTTTTCTAGAGTTTTCCCACTCCTAAGGGTGATAATCGCTTTGACATGTTCATTGTGTCTAGAACCATCCGACCCATTAACCTGGTTTAATCCTTTCGGATTAGGAGTTGTTTGGCTAGGAAATTTCCCATTCTCCCTATCATTCAACCGGTTCGAAAGTTGACTTATTTGAGTCTCTAGGTTGGCAATAGCCCGGTCACTACTTTGTTGGTTATGCTGACTCGTCAGGACAAAGTCATCGAGCTTTTGACGTATATGGTTGATATTTTGGGTAGTCTCGCTGGGTTTATCACACTACGGTCAATAAAGAGCTTTAGACTTTCTTCTAGGTATGACACCTTCTTATCAACTGGGTTCGTTTCTTGTATTTGAGCTTGATTCCTAGAAAAACCTGGTGGTGGGTTGCTAGATGGGCTACCTTGATGATTACCTTTAGACCACGAAAAATTAGGGTTATGTCTCCAACCAGGGTTATAGGTATTAGAGTATGGGTCAAACTTGGGTCGACCCTCATATTTAGAGTTCATACCACTGTGCAGGACACTAACTGGTCTCCTTAGTTTCACTAGGGTAAAACAGGGACATTGAGGTCCTATATGACTTTGATCACCACAAATGGTACATGGGTATGTTCTAGGCTCACTATTACAACTCATAGTCCTGGTTTGACCCTTGGTTCATCTCTAAGGCCTCTAAACGCCTAAGGATATCGGACCCATTATCGACCTATTGACCCATGGATAGGATTCCTAGTTATTTCGGGCTCCTCATTGAAGCTCATTGACGAGTCTTTTCAGATAACTCGATGAACTCGTCAAAACATTCATCTGGGTCTTGATGGGTAAATTCTCCACCACTCATTGTTTCTACCTGCATTCGGGTTTCACTATCAAGGCCCTCACATAGGATTTGGGCCATGTGGCCTTTATCATAGCCATGGTGCGGCATTGGTATAACAATTCATTAAACCTTTCTACGTAATCATGTAGGTTCTCACCTATTTTCGCTAAAAGGTTTGGATAGATCGCCCTAATGTGCAGTTAGCCTTGTGGTGTGGGTAGAATTTCTTAACAAAGGCCTCTACAAGGCCATCCCAGGTGGTGATTGTTTTAGAAGGAATCAAATGGTACCACTCATTGGCTCTCTCTTCTAGGGAAAAAGGAAACAAACGCAACCTAACCACATCTTTAGAGACATTCGGGTAACTCATGGTGTCACAGATCATTTCAAAGTCTCTTACGTGGGTATACGGGTTTTCATTCTCTATCCCCCTAAACTTACGCAGCATGCCAAATGTCCCAGGTTTAATATCAAACTTAACAGTAGTGGACGGTAAAACAACCCCAGGTTCACGTATCACTCTAGATGGGTTCAAACGGTCCCTAAGGGTCTTGGTTGGCGGAGCTTCACCCCCATCATTTTCATTAGCCATCTTGGCAAAAATCAAGTATCACCTATATCCGTAGCGCCTCGGTGTCAAATTAAAAGATCGTTCTCCTCAAGTCTATCTCCTACCCGTTTCCAACGTCGCATACACAAGCAAGAATACTAGTGAAGCAAGAAAATCGTGCACATGCAAATGCAAAGGTTTACTAAATTAGGTAAGCTTTGGGGTACCTCGGAAAAATATACCTAAAGGTACAAGGTCGAGGCTTGTGGAATTTCTACCGGTAACTCCCAAATGGCCCAAGGCACGGTTCAGTACTTTTCCACAAAGTTTCCTAAATTCTAACTGACGATGCAATTGGTGTGTGCAACGTGTATTTTTTGATTTTTTTTTTAAATAATAAAAAAGAAACAAATATACACAAAAAGGAAATAAAACCTAAAAAAAAAAGTTTGGGTTTTGTTACTTACCTCTTTTGGTAGGCAATTCCACAATAAATATAGAATATTACCTGCACAATAAAAACAAGAAAAATACCCAAGTAAAATCAAAGAAATAAAAATTAAATTAAATTAAATTACACAAAACTGAACTAAAAAAAAAAAGAAAATAAAAATCTAAAACCTAACCTAAAGGCAAGTCCGCGTCGGCGCGCCAAAACTCGATGTAGTTTTTACGGTGGTAAGAAAGATTCGTTGCTCTGACTCTTTTTTTGAAGATTTGGTTTTGATTATTAAAAAGAAAATACTAAGACAAACTAATTAAATTTGATTTTTACCAAGGAGAGATGCGTCTAGGGCTTTGGATTCCGCTACTTCTAATGATGGTAAACTCAATAATTAAAACTTTGGCATAATACTCCTATTTTACTCAAAACAATTTTCGAACTCAATCTCATGCTTTGGAAAATATAACACTACAAGCTCTTTTTTTTTTATGACTTTCGTCTCTATTCTAAGGCCTAATCCTCCTTCGCTTATAAAAGAACGGTAGAAAACTACCCAAAACAGTTTTACGAAGCATGTAAAGAAGAGAGAATTTTTGGACAAATTAAAACACAATTTTGGAGTAAATATGCCAAAGAAATTAATTACTAAATATTACCCATTAAAAATAGTTCCCTCCAAAACCCTAGAAAAGAAATTTAGCTACTCATAGAACGAAGATTGAGAAAATTTCATTAATCATTGTATTAAAAATAATAATAAAAGTGCTTACAATGATTTTCGCAATAAAAGACTGCACTCTCGAGGGTCTTTGTTTTTCACATCACAACAACGATAGATGATTCTCTCTGTCGTTGTTTTTAAGACTGCTCCTTTTACGACGGCTTTTGGTAGTGCAATGTTCTTGGTGTTCTTGGTTTCTTTGCAGCAGCAGGTAATTTTTTCCTCTTCTCTTTTCTTTCGATTCTAAGCCTCTATTTCTCCTCCAAAGTATCCCAAACTCCCCGGCCTACTTCTCTAGGGTTCGACCATCTATTTTATACCCAACTGGGCCTTCGAATCTCTTGAAATAACTCCATTGATCTCCTTTCCTTTTTTTTTTTCTTCTTCACGGCCAAGTTACGGGATTCTTTCTTGTTTTGAGAATTATTTCCTTGTCTTTCTTTTTCACACGTCTTCTGGTGATGTGCGGTCCAATCATATTGCTAGTACAAGCTAAACTCACGTCACCACTTCCAATAATAGAAAATCATACCCGATATACAATATCTTCCCTGCTTTCTTCTCCTGGATTATTTAGCCCAACCGGATCAAATCATTAACTAAACCAGAGCTGTAGGCCATAAGGAAGATACCCAATGAATTTGACCCTTTAGTCTCATTAAAACTCATCCAATTATCGAATCCTAGTTTGCTGCCATTGAAAACCGGTTTTCCTTAAAAAATTTGAATTTCAAATGAAGAAGATGACCTTCCCATCCAACAACGGTGTCCCTTAGCAATTTGGGCTACATTTAGCAATTTCGAGGGGTGCGAATAGCAATTTGTGGGGTACAAAGATGACTTTTTTGTCAGTATATAGTGAAAAACTCCTGGGTGACTTTTTCAACTCTTCCTGGGACATTTCTGGGGTGCCTTTAACACTTTTCTCGGGTGCTTTTAGTAGTTTCTCGAGCAACCATCTCTTACTTCTCATATTCACTTCTTTTCTTCAATTTTTATACATCACTAAAAATTTGAATGCCTTTGAGATAGAAAAGAAGTAAATAATGAGAAATAAGTCGCCTCCAACAACAGTTGCACATGAAATGATACTTTAGCCCTTTTAAGCGACGTTTCCTCTTCTTTTGCTCCAAAGTACCTGAAATTCAAAATCAAATAAAAGATACATAATTTACAAGAAAACATAACAAAGAAAGCATAAACAATAGATAAATATCAAGGTGTTTTAGACACCTATCAACTACCCTGGCCATTCTTGGCAAGTCTTGACGTATGTCTTTCTCTACCAAGAAAACCCCACTTAGGGTGCGCCTCAGAACCATAAGCCCTATAGGCAAAAGGGATAAGAGGCTGCGAAAACAACTGGTTGTTGTTAAGACCGGGTGGGAGGAGCCAAACTTGTATGGTATAGGTACGCCTCCTTGAAGGGGCAACCAGGGGGAAGATAAGGGCGACACCCTCCATTAGGGAGCTGATAAGTGTCTTAAGACGCAAATGTCATGAGGCTTTATTTTCGCAAGAAAATTTAGGCTTGTCATATTTGTGCGACAATCCTGAAGAGGCAATAATACAAAGACAAAGATAAGACGAGATCAATGGGTCAGTACATGAAAGTGTAAGGACATCCTGCGATTTCGTCGCAAGACGGCAATGTCATGGGGCTTTGTTTTCGCAAGAATTTTTAGGCCTGTCATATTGTTGCAAAAAATATTTCAATAAAAAAGAGAGAGTTAAGGCAAGATCAATGGGTTTCTGCATGCAAGTGCAAAGACGTCCTGCGATCTTGTCGCAATGAAAAGAGGTGGCACAATGAGACCTTTAACTAGGAAGGCAAAATAAGACCACACATATATAAAAAAAAAAAAATCTTGGAAGCAACCAAGAAATACCTACTTGCGAAATTCAGCGGAAACAGCTACGAGATTGAGGCATGAATACATATCGTTATTCAAAAGTAACTTGCTTAATCTTTAGTTTGAATGCAAATAACAGAGGCAAGTATGGGAATGTATAAAATAAGAATGTGTTATTTGTCTCCATATGATAGATTTACGCAAGCATAAAATGAAATATTGATAATATATTGATTAACCATATTGCAAAAAAGAATTACTTTTTAAATATGTGCAGATAGGACCAAAAGATAGAACTTGCATTTGAAGATTCAAGAAGTTTGCAGCAAAAGATTACAAAGATTGGAGATTAAAAGAATGAATGTACAGATATTACAAAAAGAGAAAGAAGGAAACAGAATTATTTCTTGTTTGACTCCTCTTCTTCATCGTCTTCATCGGATCCTTCTTCTTCTTCGCCTCTATCAGATTCCTCTTCTTCACTAGCATCACCAGCATCGAGATATCCAGAGGAGGCACATTCTTGGGGATTTTTTCTAGGAGGCAAGGATATGCAGAATGAGGGATATTGTTGTCGTCACAGACTGTTTCAATAGTCTGATTGCGAAAAAGAGTAGCATCATTCTTAAAATTCGCAATAGTAATCTTTAGTTGGCTCTTCGCCTAGAATATTTATCATCGCGAGAAGAAAGATTCTTTTCATGAGCCGCTCCTTCTCGAGACTCAAGTTCTTCAATCCTTTTGAGAAATATTTCTTCACTCTCCTCGCGAACATATGATAATGAATCATCAACTTAATGGCAATTTATGAAAGATAAACAATTAATAAAGAAGAATAATTAACAACCTTCTCTGCTTTAAATCATATCCCTAACCAAGGTGTATGCTCACTTGAAGACTAACGCTTACACCTAAATTATTTCCTCAAGGCGTCATCTAGAACTTCGCAGCCCAAGCGAATTCATCATCACTATTTATGAGCGCGTATGGGAGCGAATTTGATTCTCTTTCGCAAAGTACAACATTTTTGCGGTTAGATTCATCTCGTTCAATTTGAACTTCAAGAAGAGTTTTGGAATTTCGCTAACGCTTGAAAGCACCTTGTTTAGCGATGCGGTCTTTATCATCTATGAGACCACTGATCTTGGTCCTTAAAGCATTAATTTTCTATTTAAAATTAAGATAGAAAACGCTTAAATTGGTTGGCTAAGCCCAAACCTGGATCTATGGTCAATTTCTAAGAGGCGAAATTTGGATTGGAGTTCATTTATGGGAAGAGATTTAATTTCGCTTTGAAAAGCTATTCAAAGAACTATTGAGGTGATCAAGAAGGGTATTATTATCCATAGAGTCATGGAATGAGCGAAGAAGAATGGCTTCCTCAGAAAGGTTATAGACGTCTGCAAAAATGGTAAATCATATGAGGGAAGATAATAAGAAAACAAAACAAAGAGAAAGAGAAAAATTTCATACCATAAAGTTGCTGGTTGGCACTTTGAAGACTAGATATCTTATCCTTCTGAGTGGAAGAATCAGATTCCAATTGTTTATTCTTCTCGCGAAGAGTAGCAACTTCCGCTTCTAATCCTTCATTTCTCTTGCGAAGTTGAAGATTCTTCTTTTCAAGGACCCCACGCCTTTTCTCAAGATCTGAGGCAACAAAGAAAGGAAGCTCTCCCAGTCTGCGAAGAAAATTGTCAAGATATAATATAATTTTAAAATCATAATTATGAAGGAATATATAAACGAAGGAATACCAAGGCACCAAGTGAGTTCAGAAAGCTGGGAGTCACTGATCTAGAGACTCCATGAATAGAATCATCACCCTCTAGTAAAGTAGCATCGCAGATACTCGCAAGAGCTTTGCATGTACTAGAAAGACGAACATCCCCAATCCCTTGCATGGAGTCAGAGAAGATGTTAGATAGTTGTGTCATAGAAGATTCCGCTGGAAAATATTCTCTTGCGAAAGGAGTATCAACATCATCGTTATCATCATCATCGAACTTTCGCCCGGGTCGAAGATTTGAAGGAGAAGGAGAATGAACTTTTCGCTTTTTTAAAGGTGGAGCAAAGAAATTTCTCCTTGCGAAGAGAACCTTTACCTTTGCCTTTGGTCTTCGCAACCTTAGAGCTCTCTTCTTCTTTAACAGTTACAACACCAACCTTCGCACACACATGAAGATAAGTAAACATAGGCAACAATATTGTTAAAAAAATATAAAGATGTTTCTTACTTCATCTCGTGATGGAGCGTAACGGTCTAAAGTTAGCCTTCCTGGTTCTCTTATAGCTCGACCTCGCCTTTTTAATCTAAAATTTTCGCAAGAGTTAGAGAACAGGAAAGTAACAATAAGTGGAAGATTATGAAGTGAGCAAGACTCGAAGACATACCTCTTTCACTTTCTCGGGCCAATTAAATACCCAAGGTTGGTAAGTGGCGAGATTCGCAGGAAGCACATTTGGACCTGAAATATAAGGTCCCTTCAAAACCAATGGAAAGACGCACTATTTGTCGTCTTTAGAGTGACGAGGAATATTATTCTTGCCAGAATGCCAATCAATGTCCCGTATGAGTATTCTATTGTCGGCAACATTTTCTTTCCTCTTCAAGCGAGCACCCCAAATGAGTTCTATCATTTTTCATGTTTATTACTTCGTAATTTTCAAAAAAACTCTACTTGTATACTTTTTCGGCAAATATTTCTAAATCCTCAAATTCGGGATCTCGGACTTCTTTTGGGTAAAGAAATCTTTACCAGACCGCGGTTAGCGAATTCAAGCATTGCGAATACAATCCCCACTTAATTGATAGATAGCTCGCGGGAATTTCGCATGAGCAAGAATTTCATAAAATAAGGGAAGATCGTGGATCATAGAGAGGAATGGGAAGGCCCGCGAATCGACCCGAAGCGAATTATGATTTCCTTATCATCACAATGATGATCAGAAAATAATTTGGCAGAGAGAATGGATTTAGATTCTTGATTGGGAATGGTGGTTAATGTGAAACCCTTTCTCTTTGAAATCTTTCCAACTCTTTCCAGAATTTTCATATTTACGACAAACTGGAGGCATTTTCGATGATAGGAATGAAGAAAAATTGAAGATCAAAAAAGTAGAAAGAAGAAGATTTACAAAAGGTAAGCGGAAGTTACTGGAAAACGTTGAAGAAAAATTGCAGAAAATATAAGAAGGAAAGTAAAAAAGAAGAAGAGAAGAGTGAGAAGAATATATAAGAGAGAGGAGTTCTCGAGAAGATAAACACATTTAATGCGAAGAGTAGACGTGAACGGTTGAGAAATAGCGGTTGAAAAAGACGTGTCAAGAAATGGATGGAAGGAGAGATACATGTAATAAATTCTCGCGTAAAGTACGTAATCATGTCAATACGTAAGAATATGGAAAATGAACAAATGCGGCATTTTGAAAGTACTAGTTCTCATGACATTCTCTCCTTCAAGGATAAGACATGAGAAGTGGCAAGATGTAAGATCGAATATCGAAACATTAATATCCTTGCGAAATCCTTGAACAACACACTGCTAAGATATCGCAGATTGGTAATAAAAATGACGCAACGGATGACGACGGCTTTGAATACGAGAAAGGTGTGAGGGACCTAGCGAGATTTAGAGCGCTATGTAGTTTTAACATTTGAATACTTACTATGAGAATGTCGCAAGCCGATCCGGGGTAAAGGACATCTTAGCCGCCATCCAATATGTAATGTCCTATATAAAGGGTCGAGTAGGCCTAAGAGAGGAGAGATCTTTTTAGTGGAGGGAAAGTTTTGAGGAGAGAGAAAGTCGAGAGCAATAGTTGTATTCTTGATTCATTTCCCCTTTGTAAAATTCTTTAACTCAATTAATAAAAAGTGTGATTGTTGATCTTAAAGATGGGTTGATTATTTTGAATTCTTGTGACGGATGTATTGTAGGATTTCCTTCAATCACAATGATAATGTGATTAATGAGGTGAATGCTTTGTTAGATTAAACCCCTTTGTTATACACTAGTAATGGATGGAAACCTAAGTTCAACCACTACCAGCTTTCTAAGTCTACCCTAGTTCCTTCGTTAGAAGAGCCTCCTAAGTTGGACCTAAAACCATTGCCGATACTCCCGAAGTATGTGTTTTTAGGCCCGTCCGAGACTTTACTCGTGATTGTTGCTTCCAACTTGGATAGTGATCAGAAAGTAGGCTAGTGACCGTCCTTCAAAACAACAAGGAAGCTTTAGGTGGACCATAGCAGACCATTAAGGGTATAAGTCCCACTTTGCTTGTATGCATCTGAGATCTATTTAGATGAAGATACCAAACCTTCTAGGGAGATGCAACGAAGACTAAACCCTAATATGAAAGAAGTAGTTCGAACCGAGGTTCTTAAGATGTTATATGCAGCATTATCTACCCCATTTCGTACGGTAAGTGGGTCAGCCCCTGCTCGTGTTGTTCCCAAGAAATCCTGGTATTATTGTAGTCCGTAATGATAATAATGAGTTAATCCCAACCCGAGTGACCACGGGTTGGGCGGTTTGCATTGACTATAGGAAATTGAACAAGGTCACTAGGAAGGACCACTTTCCCCTTCCTTCATCGACCAGATGCTAGAGAGATTAGCCGACATAGTCATTACGCTTTTTAGATGGCTACTCCGGCTATAATCGCATCGTTATTTCCCGTAAGACCAGAGAAAACCACTTTACCTGTCCCTTTGGTACCTTTGCGATAGACGCATGCCTTTCGGCTATGTAACGCCCTCGCGACTTTTCAGTGGCAGCATGATGAGCATATTTTCGTATATGGTAGAACTGTTCTTAAAGGTCTTTATGGATGATTTTTTCAAAGTTTGGATCATCTTTCGATGAGTGCTTGCATCATTTGTCATTAGTGTTGACTAGGTAAGTGAAAAGAATCTAGTGCTTAATTGGGAGAAATGTCATTTCATGGTTCGATCAGAATTATTTTAGGGAATATCGTATCTTCTAAGGGTATAGAGGTAGATAAAACCAAAGTTGACCTTATCAAGACTTTATATGTCCCAAAACCGTAAGAGATATTAGGTCATTCTTAGGCATGGGGTTTTTATCGTCGATTCATTAAGGATTTTAGCTTGATTTCTAGACCTCTTTGCAATTTGCTTGCAAAAGATGTTAAGTTTGTCTTTGATGATGCTTGTTTGAGGCTTTTGAGAAGCTTAAGACTTTACTTACTACCGCCCCCATAGTCCACCCAACTAGAACCTACCCTTTGAGATCATGTGCAATGCTTCAGACTATGCTATTGGTGTTGTGCTAGGTCAGTGAGAAAACAAATTACTTCATGTGATTTACTATGCTAGCAAAACTCTGAATGATGCCCAATTGAACTATACCACTACTGAGAAGGAACTCATAGCTATCACGTTTGCCTTAGACATAAGTTTAGACCCTATCTCTTAGGTTCTAAGGTCATAATCTTCACCGATCATGTCAGCTTTGAAGTATCTTCTTTCCAAGAAGGATACTAAACCTAGATTGATTAGATGGATCCTCTTGTTACGGAATTTTCCTTAGACATTAGAGACAAAAAAGGTGCCGAAAATGTAGTGAGTGCACTCACTTGTCTAGGCTTGTTGTGATACCTCGATGATTCTCCTCCTATTAGGGATAGTTTCCGATGAACAATCGTTTTTGTTACCCAATTACCTTGGTATGCGAATATAGTGAACTATCTTGTTATCGGGTCGAATGCCCCAACATTGGGGCAAACAAGATCGTCAGGTTTTTAAATGAGGTTAAACACTTCTTTTGGGATGATCCTTATTTGTGTAAGTATTGTCCAGACTGCATTATTAGGAGATGTATACCCGAGAGTGACCAGACTCCAGATTATTTCCTTTTGTCATGATCATGCTTGTGGGGGTCACTTTAGTGCTAAGAAGACTCCGCTAAGATATTTGGGTGTGGATTCTATCGTCTCGTTGTTTAAAGACTCCCATGATTCTTCGTGTTACTTGTGAACGGTGCCAAATTAGGAACCATTTCCGTAGGAACATGATGCCCTTGAACCCTATTTTAGTTGTCGAGGTCTTTGATGTGTGGGGTATTGACATTATGGGTTCGTTTCCTAATTCTTTTGGTAACTTATACATCCTTTTCGATGTAGATTATGTCTCTAAGTGTATTGAGACGGTTGCATGTAAGACCAATGACCATAGGGTTGTGATTGAGTTCTTGAAAAATAATATACTTACACGTTTTGGTACACCGCGAGCTATAATTAGTGATGGAGGGTCGCACTTTTGTAATGGACCTTTTAGGCTTTTGATGAAGAAATATGGTATTACACATAAGGTAGCTACCCCATCATCCACACACACTAGTGGTCAAGTAGAGGTTTCCAATAGGGAGATAAAACGATATTAGAGAAAATAGTTAATCCTAATCAAAGACTGTCGCCTAGGATTACCGATGCCTTATGGGCTTACCGATCGTGTTTAAGACCCCCATTGGAATGTCGCCTTATCGTCTTGTGTATGGAAAGGCATGTCATTTAATGTTGAGTTAGAACATAGAGCTTATTGGGTCATGCTAGCGAAATTAAATTTTCACTTGACAAGGCAGGAGCCCATAGGAAACTCCACCAATGAGTTGGAAGAGATTCAGATAGATGCTTACGATAGTGCTAAGGAGTATAAGAACAAAATGAAACTTTTGCATGATAGAAATATTTTAAAGGAAGTCATTTTCTCCAGGTCAAAAAGTTCTTCTCAGATGATACCCGCTTTGCATCTATTCCCCAGGAAGTTACGTTCTCGAGGCGACGGGTCCTTTTTATCGTGACCGTCTTTCCTCATGGAGTCATGAGATCGAGACACCGGATGGTAGTTGTTCTTCGAAGGTCAACGGTCGGAGATTGAAACCCCTTTTTAGATCCCTTTCCTACAGGTGATGTTGAGGAGGTCCTCTCTGGAGGACCCCGTTTACCCTTGATTGACTATCGAGGGATTGTATGTTGTATATTAGTTTTTGATTTCTCTCTTCACCTGTACTATCTTTCCGACTTCTCCTTTACTCGATTCCTCATGTTACTTTACTCTTTGGCTTTGCTCTTTCATTAGAAACATTAAGGACAATGTTAGATTTAAGTTTGGGGGTGGGGTAGAAACTTTTTATTACCTTTGTGTTAGAATAAATAAACTCCAGAGCCTAGAAATTTATCTTTATTAAGGATGGCACTAACCAATCTAAGTGGATGGAAGCATCTTGGTTGTAGGAGTTGAGGAACCAATCTGATTAGATGGAAATATATAAAGAGTCTATTCATAAAAGTACAGAGCTCAGGTGTTAGAATTAAAGAAAAAAAAACATGGTAGTTTCGCCATATCTCGTGATGGAAACATCGAAAGAATCCCGATCACTTCTTTTTTCGTTTACCTTTGCTAGGGTGAAATAGAGTGGTGAGATACAAAAAAAAAAAAAAAAGACCGCCATACCAACCTAATAAATACAATAAAGTCGACCAACGGGTACCCTTGTATATGCCAAATGAGTTGACCTAGAGTTAGGATTATCGCCACCGGGTTCCCTTGTATATGCCACTGTTGATATTAGCTCTACATGTATCTCACCATTAGGATAGTTTCACCTTAGTCAAGATCATTTACGTTTTTCTCTACATCCATCTTCTTAATCTATCCATGTGATTGGTTGACTCAGGTTTATGATGTCCGAAACTATCCGAAAGTACAAAATTGCACTTTATATGAATTTTAGTATGCTTGAGTGCAAACTCGTGTACAACAATTGGAATATTGCATCAGGGTACTTCCTGCTGTAGCCAATGAGAGTATGTCAACCAAGGAGATTCTTTAGTGCCTTCCAAGGTTCCTCGTGAGATAGATAGGGTCCGGAGTAAAGGTTTTGTGGGTACACCTCTGTAAAACCCTCTCGAGAGTGAGTTAGGATTTTATTTTCTAGATAAGATTTGCTCGAGGACTAGCAAATAATAAGTTTGGGGGTATTTGATAGACACATTTTTGTGTCCGATTGTCCTCAATGTCTCTATTGTTAGTGCTTGATTTTGTGCTTATTATGGTGTTTTTATGTTTGTGTATGTGTTTTTGGAGAAATACACTTGTGAGGAAAAAGTTGCTCAAAAGTGCTTTTTGGACCCCTGGAGGACATTTGCTAAGCGGACTCCCACATTGGATAAGGGGCACCTCAATTGCTAAGGGGCGCCTGGCAGGAGCCCACACCCCACTGTGATATGGGGCATCTCATCTTCTTCATTTGAATTTTCATTTTTAAGGGAAAACGAGTTTCACTCCGGCATTTGTCGATCGGATTTTGGATGGGTTAGAGGTAGACTCAATCGCTGAAACTTCATGGGTAGACGCGATATGACTATAGAATATTGGTATGGGTGTTTGTTTGGACAAAATTTGGCTGAATAACGTGTTTCAATCCAAAACAGTGGACACAAGATTTCACGGGTTCAAGTGAATTTGACACGAGTTTGAGGCATGTAATGCATCAGTTTGGAGTGTTTTGCACTACAAAGATGCGTGAAGAAGATAATTAAGGAATGTTTGACAGCTGATAACGCGTGGAAGATCAAAGAAATGGAAAATATTGTCGTGAGAATAAAAATAATAAAGATATGATATTTTGAAGTTATGAAGGAGATTCGATGCATCTTTCAGGTTTAAATAGGTTGAATTAGCACCATACAAGGGGGACGGAGGGTTTGGGAGATATTTAGTACATTAGAGAGCTTAGAAAGTCGAGTTGAAGAATCACCATTTCTGCTGCTGTGAAGAACATAAGACGCACAAGGGACAGTCGTTTATGATACAGCGTCAACGACAGTTTACATTTATCGTTCTCTGTAACAATTCGATTTGTAACAATTATACTTGTTACAAACCCGGTTTTATTCATTTTCCTCCCATTTTTTCATCATTTGTAACCACTTTGAGCAATGAAATCCATTTTTGAGCGTGTTTCCAACATGATGATGTACTAATTTCTCACAACCAAGGCAATGAGGAAGCTATTTACGCATGAATAATTGGTAATTATTTATTTTCTAATTTATAATTAATAATTCACTCAATCACCGCTTTTTCAAGAGTTTTTAATTGTTTACATAATTTCCTTCATTAGTTGTGATTCAATTAGATAGGTTATACTTTGTATTAAGATAATCTATACTTAGGGATACAATTAATTTTTCAGAATTTGCCTGATTATATGTGAATTAAGAAATAAGGGACTTAAAAGATAATTATAGTTTTGGATTATTTACCATAATTTATTCATGTGTAATAGTGGAATCAGTGTCTTGGTTATTCCTAATATCTTGAAATCAAATTTTGAGTTAAGTTTTCTTTATTTTTAAAGTTTTATAAGTCTAAAATCTATTGCTTTCACAAGTCTCAACGAACTTTTTACTACAACTCAATTGAAAATCTCATCAGTATGTCAAGTTTGGTTGTCATATTTTAGTGAATCAAAACTCATGTTAAGAGTCGCTTGATTATGTACTAGAGTTAAAATTAGTATAGGTTAGCTTGAAAGTATTAGGATATGAGACATTACAAGTATTGCGAAGACTTGAAGATGTGAAGAAGCAAGGAGCTACAACGACAACAATCATCCTTCCACTTGAGGTTATTGGTATTTGACTTGAACTGTTTCATTCCCTAACGCATCTTTCAAGTCGTGCATATTGAAAAACATAACTGCAAAGCATATTTGAACTCTAGATAGACATAGTATTAAGGAATACAATACGAGGTTTATTGCTTATTAAACTTTGTAGATAAGACATCGCCATAATCATTTGAATGCTATTTTGATTATGTATGGGTATGAGGTGAGGATTTCATCCTAGGGAACAATGTTTACATATGTTCTAAGGAAGTAAGTTCATAAACTTGTTTGTGGACCAAAAAGGAAATTGCCAGGTGTTATTGGTTTTGTTATTCATTGCATATCTTATGAACAACCAATATGTGTGATAGAGTATAACCGCTCACAACTTGTTGTGTTCTTGATAGAACTGTTCACAAAGGGCGCCTGACTTATGTATTGGTATAACTTTTATTAGTAAAACCGATCTTAAGTAATCACTTGTCGTATGATCGGATTTTGTATGTCCGACCTTGTAAGGAAAGGTAACCGATCCTTGAAGGGAAAGGAATCGATCCTTGTAAGGGAAAGGGAACCGATCCTAGTAAGGGAAATGGGCCGTCCTAGTAAGGGGTGCAAAGACATCAAAGGAACCGATCCTTGTATGGGGTGCAACAAGGTTTATAGCAGAAGGGGAACCGATCCTATGGACATGTGCAACACATATAAGTTAGATACCATATATATGTGAGGAACCGATCCTAGTACCTAGTCAACCGAACTTTTTTTGGGAAGCTAGTGTGACTATGCACAATACTCACATGGAGGTAGAACCAAACTTGTTTTGGTAAAACCGTAAACCCATGATTGTGATTGAATGTTGTTTTGATCAATCACATAGTTCTTGAAAGTCGATGAACCAATTCTAAACTTGTTTGGAAGTGTGGCAAATCGGTTTCAAGGTTGTAAGTGTAAAAGAGAACTTACAAAGTTAAGATGTCGACAAACTTTATACACGTGCTGTGAATGTTTATTTCTATAATTGTTCAAAGATATTCCTTAACGGCTAAGGGAAGAGAATCCCAGGATCGAAACATAAGTAAGTTAAGAATCTTTTTTAATTAAGGTTATTAATTTCATTTTGTAGGAAATTACAGAATTAGTAATGTGCATTTACTAATTAGATTTTCCGAGAGATTTCGATCGTTAATTTTGGATGAGCATTTCCAGGAATTATGAAACCGAATCTGTGCTTTTATGAATATCTTGGGAATATTTTCGGTTTTGGAAATTCCTTGGTGTCCAAACTTCCCTTGTCTATAAATACACAAAGTTTTCCTTTCTAGCAACTAATCCTTCGTAACAACAGATTTACTCTTTGTTGTTGTTATTAGTGTAGCCGCCTATTCGGAGAGAGAGTAACCGAATTAGATCGAATCTCTTCCGCCGCTCAATTTAAAGTATTCTTTGGGATTGGAGAAGCTCTAGCGCGACTGTTGGTGGAAACTAGATAATTGCGGTTTATCTTTGTTTTCGATTGATTTGATTTACTAACAAAGGTTGAAATCGATTGCACCTAGTTTATTTATTCTTGAGAATCTTCTTTCGATATAAGATTCACTCAAACTAGTTCGTTCGTAGTTTCGACAGGATCTTTAGATCAAGTTAGTTCTAAAGACGGTCTTGTGATAATTCATTGTTAATGACTCTGCTCAGTGTGATTGATCACAAGAGATTCAAGTGATTGTGTGCAGGTTTTTATTAAAGATTTAAGAAGATTTGAAGACAAAGAAAATATTAAAGATCTCGACTTGGGTTTTATAATCTTTGGTGTGCACAATACTTGTTTCCTTAAAAGAGGATCCAATTAATAATCGCTTTATCCTTGTGGTAGATTGAATTGATTAATTTAGTAGATCGGCATCAATACGTTTCCTTGTGATTAAAGGTATTGATTGGCTTAATCTTAAACGATTACCTTTGGGTGATTGAATATAAGATAGATCTAAGGACCCGACGAAGGAGTTTATGTTAAGATAAAACAAGAGCCTTTGTCCGACTCATATCACTTGGTTGAATAGAGTTGAAACCAAACATATTTGTTGTTCCTTTACTCGTTTGGAATACGAACCAAAGGAATTGTTCCAAGTACGTGACTTATTCACAAGTCGGAGGCGTGGGAATACAGACGGAACTAAGTGAACTATAGGGTTAGTTACTTGGTCTCAACTATACGGTTAGGTGTAATTTTGTGTAAGCGGCTTAATCACGAGTATTCAATTCTCGACAAGGTCCCTAAGTTATTCTCGCATTTGCGGTTTCTCATTAACAAAATCTTGTTGTGTCATTTACTTTTATTTTCCGCATTATAATTGTTAAATTATAATTAAAGTAAATCAAACAAACGTTAATTCCTATTTACTTGATAAGCAATCCTATTGTGTTTGGTTAAGTCCTAATCTTTGTATCAAGTAAACATACTTCGTGTTGTATTGTCTCGATCTCGTATCCATAGATGATCACACGAAGTGTGAACCGATTAGTTGTATTGTCTCAACTCAGTCCATAGACAATCACTTTCGGAGAAAGGACTTATAGGTAGGAAAAGTTTTAGCTTGAGGTATATTTGGGTACCCTCGCCTTTTCATAAAGTGTTCCAGATCTTCATGAGTGATAAAACCTAGAGACTCCTTCTCTGGTGGGTTATCTGCAGCTTTGCAGACTTCATCATCATCTACCACATGAATTGAAGAGATTTCGGGATCAGCAGATGGTTCTTTGGATTTTCCTTTATCCTTCTCGGACTGACGTTGTGGTTGTGCTTGTTCAGGCAACAACTTGTCTGTGAGATGAGCGCATAGTTCCTTATGTGTTGTTGCCATGTCTATTTAATTCTTGGCAAGAATTTCATGAATCTTCATGAGATCAGTTTATGGTGGGCGGATTTTCTCTGATTTCCTCGGAGACCGGCCGAAGAGAGGATTACTTCCAATGTTGGTTTGAGGAGGAGTGGTACCATCAGTACCTTTGTTGGAAGCAGGAGTGGTTTCTGGAGTACCACCATTATTCCTAGTGCTAGCATTGTTCAAGTTAGGGTTTGTAATAGAACCTGACCTAAGATCAACCATTTTAACGAATTGAGATTGCAACCGAGATATTAATCTCCCAATGTGGTCTTCAAACTGTTGATGGGGAAAAACGATTTGCTGGTTTTTTAGGGAATGGAGAGACGACCGTGCAGACGGAGGCTCCTCAACCTAATAAACTACCTAACCTCAAACAGATGCACCTTTGCAGGGAGTGCTTGAGTTCGAGAGATCAATCCCGAAGGACTCGGCCTAAAACCAAGACAATGGTCGTTCGCAGTAAATTCGGTCACAAAGAGGGAAGAGGGTTGATCTTTAGGAGGGAAGTCAAAGTGTTTGAGATCAATGATGATAAAGGATTGTGAATGTCTTTAAGGTTTCTGCAAGTTTTTTGTGAGCTGTTGAGTTCGAATAAGTTCTGGTCGATTGATTGAATTCTTGAGAGTGATTAATCGATCAGAATTCTTCTTCTGTTCAATCGTGATCTCGAGACTTATTTATATTGTCGTAATAGTAGACACGTTGATCTCCAAAGAAGGGACGTTGCTCGAGTGAAAGAGTGGAAAGTAAGAAATCGTGATCTAACCGGTTCCAAGTCAAAGTGACACTGCTGATTGTCCACCCACTACTTTGCTAACTCCTCAATCAAGCTGCACGACTTACTCACATTTCTCATCATGGATAAACACATGATGTAGGCCGCCAGACCAAAACCCTAATTAATATTCCCCATGTGACGTGATTGATGTCTCACGAACGTGGAGTCCAAAGCGAGCGTGTATTTGATTAGTCACCGTCACTTGATTAAATGATGAGTCTAAGTATTGTCTGATCGAAAGCATGATTGTTGAATGATCTAGATTCATGAATTGAACATATGTCCGGCGGGACGGTAGTTCTTATTGAATGATGTTGATAATTGAATCAACATAATGAATATTGATTATCTGAGCAAATATTGCTCTTATGATGAATTGTTGAATATTGATAGTTGGATCAATATTCGAGCAACTGAGCAAGTATTGCTCATTCGATAAATTACTGAATATTGACAGTTGAATAATTATTCGAGCAACTGAGCAAGTATTGCTCATTCGATAAATAACTGAATATTGATAGTTGAATCAATATTCGAACGTTTGAGCAAGTATTGCTCATTCGATAAATTACTGAATATTGATAGTTGAATCAATATTCGAACGCTTGAGCAAGTATTGCTCATTCGATGAATATTGGTAGCGTGACCGAATAAAATATTAATTACAATATTGATAGCCTGCCCGAATATTATATAATTAACCCAGATGTTGATTGCGGGATCAACATAAAATTATTAGTGTTTGAACTCTGCTCAGAATTATGATTTATAGAGCATTTGTTCGAAACCCTAATTTTTATCAATTCTTGATCAATTGATGATTTACTGAAAAATAAGTCACTGAGTGAAGGAGTGACCGACTACATAGGATGGTGGTCGACCATGTAGCGCCTAAGTGCTCGAGTGAGCATGCACCAAAGTCCTTTGTTGACCAGTTGGTGAAAGGATGATCAAATGCTGGTTTAATCATTTATTAAAATTGTGCTTGTGTGAGCGTTAGGTAGTAAAACCTAGTTATGGAGGGATGAGGGACCGACCAAGGGGTCATGGGACCGGACTTTGGTGGTCTTGGGACCAACTGACGGTCGATTGAGCGAGTCCCAAGTTGGTTGGAGAGAGTTTAGACCCAAAATGAACAGTTGGGAGATAATTATGTCAAAATTATGAAAGAGTGTGGGACCGGCTCCTTGCAAGCCTAAGGGCCAACCTTGGTCAGTCAAGGTGGCATGCCCGTGTCACCATACTGCTCGTGTCTCAGTCCTGAGAGTTTTGGTATTTTTTGGTACGCGTTTCAGCGATATTTTGGATTTTCAGAAGAGTTTGATCTTGACTGAAACTCTCAATTTTGCTCGAATAAGCAAATAGAACTTTGCTCATGTTACCGATATTTTGAGAATATTAAAATAATAATAATTTAATTTTTGACGTGAGAAGCCTAGTCGGTCATGTGACCTTTTGACTTTTTGGCTTTTCCATGGTTTGAGAAAATATTGAAAAACTAGGGTTTCCGCTCAAACGATGGAGTTCCATGATATGAAGGAATTAATAATATGAGAAAATAAGAGATTGTAAGGTGTGGGACCGGCCAAGGCTAGGGCATGACCGCCGGCTAGGTGGCCCGGTCCCATGACACCTTTCCTTATTTTTGTTTGATGAAAGTATGGAGAAACTAAGAGTTTCGCTCAAACGAGGGAGTTTGCTCAAATGAAGGAGTTTCCATGAGATGAGGGGACTAAATTAAAATAGTGGAAGAGGGGACCAGCCACGGCGGCATGACAAGCCGTCCGGTGGGGCCAGACCCGCGCCTATTGTTTATTTTATTTAATATTATTTTCCTTCATTAGTTCCTCGTTCGTCCATATTTTTGAATGCTCGTTTGTGCGTTCGGGTGCTTGTTCGTGCATTATTGTCAAGTACACGTGCACCATTTTCTCGGGGCTTACTTGATACTTTCTCAGACGCCCGAACAGTGAATATTTATTACTAATTCATGGAATTCAGTCGGGAATAATCCATGAAACGGAGTAATAAAATAGATTGATTATCTATTACTAATTCATGGAATTCAGTCGGGAATAAGCCATGTGTTAGAGCACCTTTTTCAAGTCGAACTCGCAAGCATTGTTATCTCAAGCTTGTTTGTCAAGTTTAGTTGCCAAAACTATAAATCTTGATTTCTAGTCTACTTATAGCTAAGTCTCGGACTAGGATAAAAG
The DNA here is from genome assembly GCA_023531295.1 of Papaver armeniacum. NCBI lineage: Eukaryota > Viridiplantae > Streptophyta > Magnoliopsida > Ranunculales > Papaveraceae > Papaver > Papaver armeniacum. The sequence goes on along the minus strand of JAJJWW010017280.1, from coordinate 25,250 downwards.
TGTAGTTGAGCTCTAGACTCCACGGCGATCATCATACAAAGACAAAGAACTACTCAAGGATCTGGTGGAACTTCATCGACTAAAAGGTATGTGGAGACTTGAACTTATCTATGACTCAATAGTCTATCTACTCTATCTCCTATCTTGAGACAAAAGTCGTGTTGCTATATAGACTTCGATTATACACATTTGCTATTTCGAGCCGAGTTTATCTCGCTTATCTATTTCTCGAAATATGTGTTGGTAAGCTTTTCCTTTGGCCAAGTTCATCTTTACAAGTGACGAAAGTCATGTTGATTATTTCAATATCTTGAAAATCTCTTTGATGAAGAATAGTGTGTGAGTAACCTCTATTTGACATCCTCTAAGAATGTTTCAATGATTGAAATGAGAGTTTAGAATATATAACCTTGAATGTGAACTCATACTTGTGTAAGTCCAAAATCCTTGAACCAAAGTATGCGTACTTTGCTGCTCAAGATAGCCGGAACTAAAGTCCGTGCATACACATCTTGTCGGAAGTTCACGTCCCGTGAAATTCTGTTGGAGTTTGTGAACTGAAAACAAACTTAATCCGGTACTTAAGTATGCGTACCGGTATACATACTTGAGTAGGTTATTTTCTAAAAACGGTTTATTCGTGAACTTAAACTTATATAAACTAAGGAATGCATATTTGCAAACCGTGGCTTTAAAAGTTCATGAATTGATTCCAAAGTGAATCAAAGTCGTTTTTGCTTCGATTGTGTCTTGTATACTTCTATGAGATCTAAGCAATTGAACATCTCTCTAACTAGTTCTTTTGAGTCATTTGAACTAATTATGGTGAAGATGAATATGGTTGATATGAAAGTTCTCATGGCTAACCACTTGGTTAACTACCGTTGAACCAACTAGGTGTACACGTTTAGGTACAGTTGGCACAAACCTAAATGAACGTGCATTTTATTTGTGTATAACAAGCTAAGTTCGATCTAATCTGTTGAAAGATATTAGCTTGAATCTAATCATGTTTTCATCTAACGGTGAATATTGAATGCTTTGTTACCAAGGTAACTTAGATTGCAAACCCTGATTTGAAAGACTATATAAGGAATGGTTATATTATTTGCCTTCCTAAGTATCACAACATGGAATGGGATGAAGAAACTTTTCCTCGAGAGATATTTTCCCGCATCCAAAGCTACTCAAATTCGCAAGGAGATTTGTGGATTGAAACAACAAAATGGGAGAATCATTGTATGAATGTTGGGAGCGACAAGAGGTTGGTGGCAAGCTGTCCACACCATCAATTTAGTGACGTTATGATACTCCAATACTTCTATGAAGCTCTCCACTCAAGTGATAGGTCTCTTCTTGACGCCGCGGTGGTGGTGCACTAATGAACAAGACTTTGACCAAAGCTAGAGAGTTGATTGAAAGTATGGCGGCAAACTCGCAACAATTCTACACAAGGATGAACCAATGGTTAGGCGAGTGCATGAAGTTAGTGATTCATCATCACACCTTGATCAAAGGATGAGTAACATGGAGACAATGATTCAAAGGATGGCCGCGGTAATTATTCCGGATGGTGAGACCGAACAAGTGAATGCTTTATATCCAAATCAAAGGCCAAGGTACGATCCATACTCCAATACCTATAATCCCGGTGGAGGGATCATCCTAATTTTAGTTATGCAAACAAGCAAGCGGCGGTTTCTAATCCATATGAGCAACAAGGTGGTTTTCAACAATCACGTTTCCAACCTCAACAACAATTTCAACCACAACAAGTCAAGGAGCGTGATTCTTTGAATGATGACAAGCTCAATGCGTTAATGCAAGGTTTGCAAGGTCTTACTTCTATGTTCCAACAAAGCCAACAAAGCCAACAAAAGACCGATTCGCCATCAAGGACTTACAAACTCAAATGGGACAATTGGCGACCGATGTGAATTTATTGAAATCTCAAGCATCCACAAAACTTCCTTCACAACCGTTTGTGAATCCAAGAGAGAATGTTAATGCGGTTACTTTAAGAAGTGGAAGACAAGTGGAGGGACCAAGTCATCATGAGGAAGTTAGTGAAGAGGTAGTCAATGACAAGGAGAAAACCGCACCAAAGGAGAATTCCACACCAAAAGACCAATCCAAGGAACCGGTTTCTACTTTCACTACTCCACCTCCTTTTCCTAGTCGTTTTGCTAAATCCAAGAAAGAAGCTCAAGATAAGGCACTTATGGATATCTTCAAGAAGATTGAAATCAACATCCCATTCATTGAGGCCATTAAGACAATTCCAAGGTATGCCAAGTTCATGAAGGAATTATGCATCAAGAAGGATAGGTTGCTTGATAATGAAATTACTAAAGTTGGCGAGAGTGCGTCGGCTATGCTATTGAAGAAGATGCCTACAAAGTGCACGGATCCCGGTGGTTTCACGGTGCCAATTACTATTGGTAAACAAAGGTTTGAACATGCTTTACTTGATTTGGGAGCTTCCATTAGTGTGATGTCGGCCGAAATATATGACTCCTTGAATCTTGGACCTTTGAAAGAGACGAGAGTTATTATCCAATTGGCAAACAAGTCTAACATATATCCTAAGGGGCTTGTAGAAGACGTGCTAGTGCAAGTAAATGAGCTTATTTTTCCGGTGGATTTCTTTGTGGTGGATATGGACAACAATGAGAACCGTTCATCTACTTCTTTACTTCTTGGGAGGCCATTCATGAAGACCGCAAAGACGAAGATTGATGTTGATAAGGGTACACTCACTATGGAATTCGACAAGGAGATAATACACTTTAACATATTTGAAGCCATGCGTTACCCAAGTGATGTGCATTCCGTTTACTCCATTGATGTGGTTGATTCATTAGCACAACAAATGGTGGAATTGAACCAAGAGGATGAACTTGATGTGGTGTTGCAAAATAGCATTGAATTGGACGTCCATGGCTTGTCTAACTTGGATGTTGAAATCTCCAAGGAATTGGTGGAGATGTGTGGTGCTTTGGCGACATTGCAAGAAGCTAAAAAGGGTGATGTTTCATATATTTCTTTACCCGTGAATGATGAAGTACTTGTACCATCTATTGTGAAGGCGCCAAACTAGAATTGAAGCCACTTCCTGGACCATTTGAAGTATGCTTTCTTGGGAGATGAAGATGAGCTTCCGGTGATTATTTCTAAGAACCTCACACCGGTACAAGAAGACCGTTTGCTTAGAGTCTTGAAAGAGCACAAAACGGCTATTGGGTGGACAATTGCGGACATCAAAGGTATTAGTCCATCCATGTGCATGCAAAGGATTCTAATGGAAGAGAACGTGAAGCCGGTGACGTGATGCTCAACGTCGGCTAAATCCTCCCATGATGGAGGTTGTGAAAAAGAGATACTCAAATTGCTAAGTGTGGGGGTAATCTACCCAATTTCCGATAGCAAGTGGGTAAGTCCTATGCAAGTGGTACCAAAGAAATCCGGTGTCACGGTTGTTCGTAATCAAGACGATGAACTTGTTCCTACAAGAGTTCAAACCGGTTGGAGAGTGTGCATTGACTATAGAAAGCTTAATTCCGCAACCCGCAAGGATCACTTTCCTTTACCTTTCATTGATCAAATGTTGGAGCTGTTAGCGGGGCATTCTTATTATTGCTTTTTGGATGGTTATTCGGGATACAATCAAATTGTTATTGCACCGAGGACCAAGAAAAGACCACTTTCACTTGTCCGTTTGGAACGTTTGCATATAGACGGATGCCGCTTTGGCCTTTGTAATGCGCCGCTACTTTTCAAAGATGCATGGTGAGTATATTCTCGGATTATGTGGAGCGCATCATCGAGGTATTTATGGATGACTTTAGTGTTTATGGCAATTATTTTGATGGTTGTTTAAATAACCTTGAACTAATTCTTAAACGATGCATAGACACAAACCTTGTCCTTAATTGGGAGAAATGTCACTTTATGGTAAACCACGGCATAGTACTTGGTCACATTGTGTCCTCTCGAGGGCTCGGAGTGGATAAGTCAAAGATAGATTTAATAAGAAACTTACAATATCCCACTTCGGTGAGGGAAATCCGTTCTTTTCTTGGTCATGCAGGTTTCTATAGGCGGTTTATCAAGGATTTCTCCAAAATCTCCATGCCGATGTGCAAGTTATTACAAAAGGAGGTACCTTTCGACTTCAACAAGGAATGCGAGGATGCTTTTGACAAATTAAAGGATATGTTGACAAGTGCGCCAATTATCAAATCACCGGATTGGAATCTTCCATTTGAATTAATGTGTGATGCTAGTGATTATGCGGTTGGAGCCGTTTTTGGGTCAAAGGGTGGACAAGTTGTCCCATGTTATCTATTATGCATCTAGGACCCTTAATGATGCACAAATCAATTATTCTACCACGGAAAAGGAGTTATTGGCTATAGTTTTTGCTTTGGAAAAATTTCGATCATACTTGGTGGGTACAAAGGTTATTGTGTATTCCGATCATGCCGCACTAAGACACTTGATAAAGAAGAAATAAGCTAAGCCAAGATTAATTCGGTGGATCCTATTGTTACAAGAGTTCGACATAGAAATTCGTGATAAGAGGGGTGTGGAGAATACCGTGGCGGATCATCTTAGTAGACTTGTGATGTCTCAAGAGGAACTTCCATTACATGACCGCTTTCCGGACGAACAACTTTTCTCCATGGACGAATCAACACCTTGGTATGCGGATATAGTGAATTACTTGGTGACAAGGAAAGTACCTAGTACAATGTCTAATTTCCAAAAGATGAAACTTAAGAAGGTAGCTAAGCAATATGTGTGGGATGAACCATACTTATGGAAATATGGCGTTGATCAAATAATGCGAAGGTGCGTGCCTAATTCGAATTTCAATCCTTTCTCTCCTTTTGCCACACTTTTGCATGTGGTGGCCACTTTGGTTCAAACGTACCGCTCTCAAAGTTCTCGAGAGTGGATTTTATTGGCCCACCTTGTTTGAAGATTCATATGTTTTTTGTAAATCGTGTGATAGATGTCAACGAACGGGCAATCTAGGTGCTCGAAATCAAATGCCATTCACACAATTCTCGCCGTTGAGATTTTTGATGTGTGGGGTATTGATTTTATGGGCCCTTTGTCAATTCGAATGGGAATTTTTATATACTTCTTGCCGTTGATTATGTTTCGAATGGGTGGAAGCTAGAGCCACCAAGACTAATGACTCTCAAGTTGTTTGTGATTTTGTAAGGGAAAATATATTCAATAGGCATGGAACACCAAGAGTGGTGATAAGCGATGGAGGCTCACATTTCAAGAAGGCTTTCCACGCTCTCCTCAAGAAGTACAACATAACACACAAAATTGGTACGCCTTATCATCCACAAACTAGTGGACAAGCGGAAATTTCAAATCGTGAGATCAAGTCCATTCTTGAGAAAACGGTGAATACCACGAGGAAAGATTGGAGCTTTAAGCTCAACGATGCACTTTGGGCGTATAGAACGGCGTTTAAGACACCGATTGGTATGTCTCCATATAGGTTGGTTTATGGTAAGGCTTGTCATCTAAGGCTTATTAAGGCTTATAAAGAAATTCAACATGGAGTATGATGAAGCGGGAAACAAAGGAAGTTACAACTACATGAGCTAGAGGAGATACGTAATGATGCTTACGAGAGTGCCCGGATTTACAAGGAAAAAACTAAGCTTTTTCATGACAAGATGATTTCGCGGAAAAATTTTGTTGTGGGGCAAAAAGTTCTTTTATTTAATACTCGTTTACGTTTATTTCCGGAAAGCTTAAGTCCTGTTGGGTGGGACCATTTGTTGTTACTAATGTTTATACTCATGGTGCAAAGTTGATATTGTTAGCGAAAAACAGGACAACAATTGAAAGTCAACGCCATAGGTTAAAGCCATATTATGAAAACTTTCCAACGGAGCATGTGGACGTGATTGGACTTCAAGATGTACTCCCTCCGGAGGAGTAATGTGCCGCAAGAGCTAAGTCGGGCCGATCGACTTTAAAACAAGCACTAATGGGAGGCAACCCATCGGTTTTGTATTTCTTATCTTTTTGCTTTTTGTTATTTCTTTTTCTTGTTTCTTATCATGTTAAAATTTCCCACCTTGACTTTACTAGGAGGATTCAATTACATTGAGGACAATGTAAGGTTTAAGTGTGGGGAGTGGTTAAGCATGTTTTTAAAACAAAAATTACAAAAAAATGAAAAAAATTTGAAAAAAAAAAAAAGTTTTACTTAAAAATTCCAACTTTTAAAGATTTTAGAGTCACTAGCATACTTCTAGGTATGTTTACATAGAGATTTTGACCGACATAATTGAACTTGGAAATGTTAGAGAATTACATTCGGATTTCTTGCTTGTTTGAGTGTTAAATAATGGATTTAATCATGCCGGTGATGCGAATTTGGTGCGGGGAGAAATGCGTTATTAGAGTTGCTTTGATCAATCATTAGTGGAGACTACCCGTATTCATATCATGAGAGGCACCACCAGAAATTTTCCATCTACTAAAGAGCTTTCTTTTGAGTGTGTGTCACCGTAAGTTAATTCCGGTAGAATGGTGAGCTACCCAACCTCCCACCAATAGAAGCACTACTCTTTGATCTCTTGAGTGCTAATTTTGTCAATCATGAGGGTGACGTCCATGGATGAAAGCTTCCTTCTTGTAGTTCGATTTGCAGTTAGCACCATTCTCTCTCTCGACAACAACGGATCCATAGAAACACATTCGTCATCAACAAGGAGCGACATCAAAATCTACAAGGAAAGTTGGAAAAGTTTAAGGTTTACAAACAACGGAATGAGAAAAAGAGCAAATTTCAAATTCAAGTAAAGCAACATACAAATGAGCGGAATTCACATATATGTTGAGGACTTACAATATAATGAGGTAATTTTATATTCAAGTATGAAGACTTATTCATGAAAGCGAAGAAAATTAAAAGGTGAGAATTTTTGAAGTTTATGATTTCAAGACGATACAAGTTGTGAAGAATCAAGCGGTAAAATACTTCTCCCACGGCCATGGTTTATTTTTTGTATTTAATTTCTCTTGTTTCAAAAAAAAAAAAAAAAAAAAAAAAAAAAAAAAAAAAACAAGAGAAATATTTGTTTTGTTTAAGCCGTGGGAAGGAAAATATATAAGGAAGTTTCAAGCGACAAGGATATTTAAGGTAGAAAGAGTTAAGAATTGTTAAAGATTTATGAAATTCAAGGGTTTATCATCAATAGTTGAAACCGAAGACGAAGACCATGAAGATAAAGACGAGGAACGGAAGATGTTTCTATTGGATGCCGTGAGAGTGGTGTTATCATAATTGGCAATCGGATGTGAAGGTGAGTAAGTAATCTCATCCTCGATAAAAATGGTTGATTTCCTTTCTTAGAGATCGTTAGAAAAATGGTTTTTCAAAATATTAAAAGATGTGGGTTTTTAAAAATATTTCGGAAGTTATCCTTCCCACCATTCAACGTGATGCGGGATTTCTCTCTTCATTCCTACCGCACACATGTGAGAACCATAAAAAGCCGTCTTTTTTGAGTGCAATTATCATAAAATCCTTTTTTTGGTGAGGCAGAAGTCGAGGCGAAATGCTTATTGATCGTTTCTCAAACACGCATTCTCTCATATGGTGTGGTTATTTCTCACTCAACATTTAAGAACGAGAATATGTTCTTTAGTATTTCTAACTTCTTATTACTAGCATGCAGAACTTCTATGTCCTCATAACTCTTTGGATGCTTGTGACGCTTGAACGCTTTGAAGTTGTGAGTGTTTAGTTTGATTTGCTCGAGGACTAGCAAAGTCTAAGTGTGGGGGAATTTGATAGGTGTAGAATACACCTAATTTACTATCTAGTAGTTTATGCTTTCTTTGCTATTTTTCTTGTAAATTATGTATTTTACGCTTATTTTGAGTTTTGTAGTTACTTTGGAGTCGCACGGAGGAAAAGAAGAAGAAATCACTCAATTTGAGCAAAAGGGTAAAATTGTCATTTCACGAAGGAGGGAATACTATATGGAGCCCAGCCAAGGTTAAGGGGAGGTCAAAGAGGTGTCCCTTATCCAAAAGAAGGGAGTGAAAATAGCACATTTTGGGTGTACTAATGGTGGTGTCTAATCCACCCACACCCTAAACCCAAGACCCATACTGCATGCTAGGATCCATACCCTAAGCCAAATCCATTTAAACTTAAACCTAAATCGATGAAGAGTTATTTCTCTCTTCAATCATTCTTCACTGAGAAACACAAATGGTCTTGTGATCGAGAAAATTGAGAGAAATTAAAGTTTCTTATAGGAGATTCGGAGCTCGAAGAAATCGAAGATGAGTTCGATCAGGAGGGATGGAAGAACTTGTTGTCATGTGTGAGCTCGGGGAGAAGAATAGAAGCGAAGAGGAAAGATGCAATGATTCGATCTATAAAGATGGGTTCGTGGTGGATTGATAAGAAAGGTTGAGATTCATTCAACACAGGAGAGGATTCGAGTTCAAATCACGGAGATGAATGCGATGTTGTGATTAGGGTTCGAAGGTGGTAATGATTAAGGGTTTGAAGAATTAGGCGAATTAGGATTCTCAAATAGAAGGGGATGATATTGGATTCTCGCGATATGAGAGAAATCAAGAAATTGGAGGAGATAGAGGAGCAATTGTAGAAAGAAGTTGGATGGGTTCGACTTGGGTTTGAGTTTCTTTGTGGGGTTCGAATATTGTGTTGTTGATCTTTTGCGGTTGTTAAGTCGGTGTTAACCCAAAGATTAGTGATCTTTGTTGTGCAACAAGGGATCTTTGGTGATGAAAATTAGAATGATGGTGTTGTGAGATGGGTTTAGAGAAGCTCGGAGAATGGATTGACACGGGTTTGCAATGTGATCTTTGTTGGTACGGGGAAGAGGCTAGTGATGGGAGATTGCAGCAGGATTTTGGGCATGAAGCGGAGGCATTGCCGGGCTGAACTCAAGGTGGTGAGCTGTCTCTATTACAGGGAAAATGGAGCTAATTTGTCGGGGGTTGTGGTGTTATTGGAGTCAAGAGTTAGAATGGTTTAATGAGCAATGGTGTGGAGGCTCGATGGTGTTATGGAATGGCGGTGTTGTTTTGAAGTCTGCAGGCGTGGTGACTCGAAAATGGAAGCCTGATGCTACATTGGTATGAATTGAAGTCATCCGAACTACAATTGGGTATGAGTTGAAGCTTGAAATGGTGAAACTAGATGGATGTTTAGGAATGTCACGGAACGATAAGAGAGGCTGAAATTGGCGGAAAGCTCGAAAATAAACGAAACTCTGGCCAAATCGTCCTTTCCGCGAGTCGACTCGGACCGATCCGGGGCGATCCCGGTGACCGATCCCAACCGAGTTCATGGCCGATTCCGGTGAGCCAATTAGATTAAGTCACCCGAGTAAGCGGTGACTCGACCTCGACTCCGACTCGGTGAGTAAGCCCATTAGGCGAGTTAGAAGCTAACTCGAGTCCGACTCACTCCTTCTCCTTGACCTTTGACTAACGTTGACTCGACGGTTGACTAGTTTGACCGTTGGTCCTAACGGAGGACCGACGGAATATTCCGTAGCATATTCTTTTCGACGGACAGAACTTTTCGGATGGCCGACGGCGACGTATTCCCGCCAATTCCTAGCCACAATCCCGATTTTCCGGTGAGCAAAAAATTCCAGAATTTTCTATGGACTTCTCTCACAGGTGTGAAGACTTGGGCTAGGAATTGGATGGAGAATTGGACTCAAATTTGGAAAGAGAAGGTGGAAGAGTTGAGAAAAGCTTGGAATTGGAAATTGAATTGCAAAAGGAAAAGGATTCTACTCCTTAGAAGATTTGGAGAATATTGAAGCCTATAAATAGAGAAGTTTTCTACAACTTCTACACACCTCTCTACACACACATCACTTGTGTTTTTGCTTGCTTTTCTAAGATTTTTCTTTTTAATTACTTGTGTGAATTTGAAAATTCTTCTTTTAATTATTATTATTTGTGTGAATTTCAAAAACATGAGTAGCTAATTTTCTTATTGATTGAGGATGAATTCCTAGTTCTTAACATGATTTGAGTTTTTGTTTTCAATTCTATCTTGAGATTTTTCACATGATTATCGATTGTTTTTACTAATAGGAGTGATCTTAAAGACACTCATGATTGATTGATAGATTGTTTGGAGTGCACGCTAAATTGATTTGTTAATTGATCTATATCTAGTATAAGTTAGGGAATACGTAATCGTTCTCGACACTTTACACAAGTAGAAAACACGAGACCTTGCGGAGGGATTCCGTGGAGCAATTGTGTGTAGAAACAACGCTAGAAAGTGAACCAAGCGAACCGAGTTTAACTACTAGTACTAAACCTAAATTCATAAATCTTAATGCATTCTGGAATTACATCTTGTAAGCGGACCTCAAGGTGGTTCTTTTGAATAGAATCGATAACTAAGCGGACTGTTACTCGGTGAAATTAGGGATTTTGGGGCTAGCTAAAGCGGACCTGCTATCCTACGGTTGGTGATAATCATGACTAATAACAAGTAGAAAAGAACATAACTTTAATCATTGTTTCGTAACGAAGAAGGATTCCTTGATCTTCTCTCTCTTATTGCTTTCATCTTTCAACTTTCGATTTTAATTGCTTTGTTTATTTTTATTTTGCTTTTTACACCCCCTTTCGTGACAACTTTTACAACTAAGATCTCTTGCTCCTCGTGGGAACGAACTTGACTTCCATTATATTATTTTTAATTGAGTGGAAATATTGAATTAATTTGATTGCACCTACGACACGCATCAAATTTTGGCGCCGCCCCGAGGGAGCAACGGGCGATTTTTAGTTGTTTTTTTTTTTTCTTTTTTGCTTTATTCTTGCTTTGTTAGATTCTTTACCGTATCTAACTTAGTTTGTGAGAATCTTGTTTCAGGTGTTATACCTTTGGTGAATGCTAAAAGGGGGTAGACCGAGTCCAATACGTCTTCGATCCCAAGACTCAACTAAAGGATTTCATTCGTGTGATTAACACTCCACTTTCTCCTTCTTCATCAAGTGATTCGGACAAAGAGGAAAACACAATGGCTGATCGTACACTAAAGGACCTAGCTTCTCACAAGCTTGATACACAACAATGGTGTATCCAAACTAACTCAACCTTCGAAATCAAGCCGGGTTGATTAGAGAGTTACCAAAGTTCCATGGCATGGTGAATGAGGACCCAAACAAACATCTTATGGACTTCTATGCCATAGTTATGGCTATGCTTCCACCGGAGACTAATGCGGATGGAGCATTGTTGAAAGCTTTCCCGTTTTCTTTGGCGGGCAATGCTAAGGAATGGTTATATTATTTGCCTTCCTAAGTATCACAACATGGAATGGGATGAAGAAACTTTTCCTCGAGAGATATTTTCCCGCATCCAAAGCTACTCAAATTCGCAAGAGATTTGTGGATTGAAACAACAAATGGGAGAATCATTGTATGAATGTTGGGAGCGATACAAGAGGTTGGTGGCAAGCTGTCCACACCATCAATTTAGTGACGTTATGATACTCCAATACTTCTATGAAGCTCTCCACTCAAGTGATAGGTCTCTTCTTGACGCCGCGGGTGGTGGTGCACTAATGAACAAGACTTTGACCGAAGCTAGAGAGTTGATTGAAAGTATGGCGGCAAACTCGCAACAATTCTACACAAGGGATGAACCAATGGTTAGGCGAGTGCATGAAGTTAGTGATTCATCATCACATCTTGATCAAAGGATGAGTAACATGGAGACAATGATTCAAAGGATGGCCGCGGTAATTATTCCGATGGTGAGACCGAACAAGTGAATGCTTTATATCCAAATCAAAGGCCAAGGTACGATCCATACTCCAATACCTATAATCCCGGGTGGAGGGATCATCCTAATTTTAGTTATGCAAACAAGCAAGCGGCGGTTTCTAATCCATATGAGCAACAAGGTGGTTTTCAACAATCACGTTTCCAACCTCAACAACAATTTCAACCACAACAAGTCAAGGAGCGTGATTCTTTGAATGATGACAAGCTCAATGCGTTAATGCAAGGTTTGCAAGGTCTTACTTCTATGTTCCAACAAAGCCAACAAAGCCAACAAAAGACCGATTCGGCCATCAAGGACTTACAAACTCAAATGGGACAATTGGCGACCGATGTGAATTTATTGAAATCTCAAGCATCCACAAAACTTCCTTCACAACCGTTTGTGAATCCAAGAGAGAATGTTAATGCGGTTACTTTAAGAAGTGGAAGACAAGTGGAGGGACCAAGTCATCATGAGGAAGTTAGTGAAGAGGTAGTCAATGACAAGGAGGAAACCGCACCAAAGGAGAATTCCACACCAAAAGACCAATCCAAGGAACCGGTTTCTACTTTCACTACTCCACCTCCTTTTCCTAGTCGTTTTGCTAAATCCAAGAAAGAAGCTCAAGATAAGGCACTTATGGATATCTTCAAGAAGATTGAAATCAACATCCCATTCATTGAGGCCATTAAGACAATTCCAAGGTATGCCAAGTTCATGAAGGAATTATGCATCAAGAAGGATAGGTTGCTTGATAATGAAATTACTAAAGTTGGCGAGAGTGCGTCGGCTATGCTATTGAAGAAGATGCCTACAAAGTGCACGGATCCCGGTGGTTTTCACGGTGCCAATTACTATTGGTAAACAAAGGTTTGAACATGCTTTACTTGATTTGGGAGCTTCCATTAGTGTGATGTCGGCCGAAATATATGACTCCTTGAATCTTGGACCTTTGAAAGAGACGAGAGTTATTATCCAATTGGCAAACAAGTCTAACATATATCCTAAGGGGCTTGTAGAAGACGTGCTAGTGCAAGTAAATGAGCTTATTTTTCCGGTGGATTTCTTTGTGGTGGATATGGACAACAATGAGAACCGTTCATCTACTTCTTTACTTCTTGGGAGGCCATTCATGAAGACCGCAAAGACGAAGATTGATGTTGATAAGGGTACACTCACTATGGAATTTGACAAGGAGATAATACACTTTAACATATTTGAAGCCATGCGCTACCCAAGTGATGTGCATTCCGTTTACTCCATTGATGTGGTTGATTCATTAGCACAACAAATGGTGGAATTGAACCAAGAGGATGAACTTGATGTGGTGTTGCAAAAGAGCATTGAATTGGACGTCCATGGCTTGTCTAACTTGGATGTTGAAATCTCCAAGGAATTGGTGGAGATGTGTGGTGCTTTGGCGACATTGCAAGAAGCTAAAAAGGGTGATGTTTCATATATTTCTTTACCCGTGAATGATGAAGTACTTGTACCATCTATTGTGAAGGCGCCCAAACTAGAATTGAAGCCGCTTCCGGACCATTTGAAGTATGCTTTCTTGGGAGATGGAGATGAGCTTCCGGTGATTATTTCTAAGAACCTCACACCGGTACAAGAAGACCGTTTGCTTAGAGTCTTGAAAGAGCACAAAACGGCTATTGGGTGGACAATTGCGGACATCAAAGGTATTAGTCCATCCATGTGCATGCATAGGATTCTAATGGAAGAGAACGTGAAGCCGGTACGTGATGCTCAACGCGTCGGCTAAATCCTCCCATGATGGAGGTTGTGAAAAAGAGATACTCAAATTGCTAAGTGTGGGGTAATCTACCCAATTTCCGATAGCAAGTGGGTAAGTCCGGTGCAAGTGGTACCAAAGAAATCCGGTGTCACGGTTGTTCGTAATCAAGACGATGAACTTGTTCCTACAAGAGTTCAAACCGGTTGGAGAGTGTGCATTGACTATAGAAAGCTTAATTCCGCAACCCGCAAGGATCACTTTCCTTTACCTTTCATTGATCAAATGTTGGAGCGGTTAGAAGGGCATTCTTATTATTGCTTTTTGGATGGTTATTCGGGATACAATCAAATTGTTATTGCACCGGAGGACCAAGAAAAGACCAATTTCACTTGTCCGTTTGGAACGTTTGCATATAGACGGATGCCGTTTGGCCTTTGCAATGCGCCTACTTTTCAAAGATGCATGGTGAGTATATTCTCGGATTATGTGGAGCGCATCATCGAGGTATTTATGGATGACTTTAGTGTTTATGGCAATTCTTTTGATGGTTGTTTAAATAACCTTGAACTAATTCTTAAACGATGCATAGACACAAACCTTGTCCTTAATTGGGAGAAATGTCACTTTATGGTAAACCACGGCATAGTACTTGGTCACATTGTGTCCTCTCGAGGGCTCGAAGTGGATAAGTCAAAGATAGATTTAATAAGAAACTTACAATATCCCACTTCGGTGAGGGAAATCCGTTCTTTTCTTGGTCATGCAGGTTTCTATAGGCGGTTTATCAAGGATTTCTCCAAAATCTCCATGCCGATGTGCAAGTTATTACAAAAGGAGGTACCTTTAGACTTCAACAAGGAATGCGAGGATGCTTTTGACAAATTAAAGGATATGTTGACAAGTGCGCCAATTATCAAATCACCGGATTGGAATCTTCCATTTGAATTAATGTGTGATGCTAGTGATTATGCGGTTGGAGCCGTTTTGGGTCAAAGGGTGGACAAGTTGTCCCATGTTATCTATTATGCATCTAGGACCCTTAATGATGCACAAATCAATTATTCTACCACGGAAAAGGAGTTATTGGCTATAGTTTTTGCTTTGGAAAAATTTCGATCATACTTGGTGGGTACAAAGGTTATTGTGTATTCCGATCATGCCGCACTAAGACACTTGATAAAGAAGAAAGAAGCTAAGCCAAGATTAATTCGGTGGATCCTATTGTTACAAGAGTTCGACATAGAAATTCGTGATAAGAGGGGTGTGGAGAATACCGTTGCGGATCATCTTAGTAGACTTGTTATGTCTCAAGAGGAACTTCCATTACATGACCGCTTTCCTGACGAACAACTTTTCTCCATGGACGAATCAACACCTTGGTATGCGGATATAGTGAATTACTTGGTGACAAGGAAAGTACCTAGTACAATGTCTAATTTCCAAAAGATGAAACTTAAGAAGGTAGCTAAGCAATATGTGTGGGATGAACCATACTTATGGAAATATGGCGTTGATCAAATAATGCGAAGGTGCGTGCCTAATTCCGAATTTCAATCCATTCTCTCCTTTTGCCACACTTTTGCATGTGGTGGCCACTTTGGTTCGAAACGTCACCGCTCTCAAAGTTCTCGAGAGTGGATTTTATTGGCCCACCTTGTTTGAAGATTCATATGTTTTTTGTAAATCGTGTGATAGATGTCAACGAACGGGCAATCTAGGTGCTCGAAATCAAATGCCATTCACACCAATTCTCGCCGTTGAGATTTTTGATGTGTGGGGTATTGATTTTATGGGCCCTTTTGTCAATTCGAATGGGAATTTTTATATACTTCTTGCCGTTGATTATGTTTCGAAATGGGTGGAAGCTAGAGCCACCAAGACTAATGACTCTCAAGTTGTTTGTGATTTTGTAAGGGAAAATATTTTCAATAGGCATGGAACACCAAGAGTGGTGATAAGCGATGGAGGCTCACATTTCAAGAAGGCTTTCCACGCTCTCCTCAAGAAGTACAACATAACACACAAAATTGGTACGCCTTATCATCCACAAACTAGTGGACAAGCGGAAATTTCAAATCGTGAGATCAAGTCCATTCTTGAGAAAACGGTGAATACCACGAGGAAAGATTGGAGCTTTAAGCTCAACGATGCACTTTGGGCGTATAGAACGGCGTATAAGACACCGATTGGTATGTCTCCATATAGGTTGGTTTATGGTAAGGCTTGTCATCTTCCGGTTGAACTTGAACATAAGGCTTATTGGGCGATAAAGAAATTCAACATGGAGTATGATGAAGCGGGGAAACAAAGGAAGTTACAACTACATGAGCTAGAGGAGATACGTAATGATGCTTACGAGAGTGCCCTGATTTACAAGGAAAAGACTAAGCTTTTTCATGACAAGATGATTTCGCGGAAAAGTTTTGTTGTGGGGCAAAAAGTTCTTTTATTTAATACTCGTTTACGTTTATTTCCGGGAAAGCTTAAGTCCCGTTGGGTGGGACCATTTGTTGTTACTAATGTTTATACTCATGGTGCAGTTGATATTGTTAGCGAAAAAACAGGACAACAATTGAAAGTCAACGGCCATAGGTTAAAGCCATATTATGAAAACTTTCCAACGGAGCATGTGGACGTGATTGGACTTCAAGATGTACTCCCTCTGGAGGAGTAATGTGCCGCAAGAGCTAAGTCGGGCCGTCGACTTTAAAACAAGCGCTTAATGGGAGGCAACCCATCGGTTTTGTATTTCTTATCTTTTTGCTTTTTGTTATTTCTTTTTCTTGTTTCTTATCATGTTAAAATTTCCCACCTTGACTTTACTAGGAGGATTCAATTACATTGAGGACAATGTAAGGTTTAAGTGTGGGGGAGTGGTTAAGCATGTTTTTAAAACAAAAATTACAAAAAAATGAAAAAATTTGAAAAAAAAAAAAAAAAGTTTTACTTAAAAATTCCAACTTTTAAAGATTTTAGAGTCACTAGCATACTTCTAGGTATGTTTACATAGAGATTTTGACCGACATAATTGAACTTGGAAATGTTAGAGAACTACATTCGGATTTCTTGCTTGTTTGAGTGTTAAATAATGGATTTAATCATGCCGGTGATGCGAATTTGGTGCAGGGAGAAATGCGTTATTAGAGTTCTTTGATCAATCATTAGTGGAGACTACCCGTATTCATATCATGAGAGGCACCGACCAGAAATTTTCCATCTACTAAAGAGCTTTCTTTTGAGTGTGTGTCACCGTAAGTTAATTCGGGTAGAATGGTGAGCTACCCAACCTCCCACCAATAGAAGCACTACTCTTTGATCTCTTGAGTGCTAATTTTGTCAATCATGAGGGTGACGTCCATGGATGAAAGCTTCCTTCTTGTAGTTCGATTTGCAGTTAGCACCATTCTCTCTCTCGACAACAACGGATCCATAGAAACACATTCATCATCAACAAGGAGCGACATCAAAATCTACAAGGAAAGTTGGAAAAGTTTAAGGTTTACAAACAACGGAATGAGAAAAATAGCAAATTTCAAATTCAAGTAAAAGAAACATACAAATGAGCAGATTTTTACATATATGTTGAAGACTTACAATATAATGAGGTAATTTTATATTCAAGTATGAAGACTTATTCATGAAAGCGAAGAAAATTAAAAGGTGAGAATTTTGAAGTTTATGATTTCAAGACGATACAAGTTGTGAAGAATCAAGCGGTAAAATACTTCTCCCACGGCCATGGTTTATTTTTGTATTTAATTTCTCTTGTTTCAAAAAAAAAAAAAAAAAAAAAAAAAAAAAAAAAAAAAATTGAAAAAAAAAAAAAAAAAAAAAAAAAAACAAGAGAAATATTTGTTTTGTTTAAGCCGTGGGGAAGGAAAATATATAAGGAAGTTTCAAGCGACAAGGATTTTAAGGTAAAAAGAGTTAAGAATTGTTAAGGATTTATGAAATTCAAGGGTTTATCATCAATAGTTGAAACCGAAGACGAAGACCATGAAGATAAAGACGAGGAGCGGAAGATGTTTCTATTGGATGCCGTGAGAGTGGTGTTATCATAATTGGCAATCGGATGTGAAGGTGAGTAAGTAATCTCATCCTCGATAAAAATGGTTGATTTCCTTTCTTAGAGATCGTCAGAAAAATGGTTTTCAAAATATTAAAAGATGTGGGTTTTTAAAAATATTTCGGAAGTTATCCTTCCCACCATTCAACGTGATGCAGGATTTCTCTCTTCATTCCTACCTGCACACATGTGAGAACCATAAAAAAGCCGTCTTTTTTGAGTGCAATTATCATAAAATCCTTTTTTTTGGTGAGGCGAAGTCGAGGCGAAATGCTTATTGATCGTTTCTCAAACACGCATTCTCTCATTATGGTGTGGTTATTTCTCACTCAACATTTAAGAATGAGAATATGTTCTTTAGTATTTCTAACTTCTTATTACTAGCATGCGAAATTCTATGTCCTCATAACTCTTTGGATGCTTGTGACGCTAGAACGCTTTGAAGTTGTGAGTTTTTAGTTTGATTTGCTCGAGGACTAGCAAAGTCTAAGTGTGGGGAATTTGATAGGTGTAGAATACACCTAATTTACTATCTAGTAGTTTATGCTTTCTTTGCTATTTTTCTTGTAAATTATGTATTTTACGCTTGTTTTGAGTTTTGTAGTTACTTTGGAGTCGCACGGAGGAAAAGAAGAAGAAATCACTCAATTTGAGCAAAAGGGTAAAATTGTCATTTCACGAAGGAGGGAATACTATATGGAGCCCAGCCAAGGTTAAGGGGAGGTCAAAGAGGTGTCCCTTATCCAAAAGAAGGGAGTGAAAATAGCACATTTTGGGTGTACTAATGGTGGGTGTCCAGAATCCACCCACACCCTAAACCCAGACCCATACATGCATCCACATCCATACCCCCATTTAAACTTAAACCTAAATCGATGAAGAGTTATTTCTCTCTTGATCATTCTTCACCCGAGAGTTAACACAGCCCATGGCTCTTTTGTCGGATGAGAGATTCAAATTGAGAGAAATTAAAGTTTCTTATAGGAGATTCAGAGCTCGAAGAAATCGAAGATGGGTTCGATCCGGAGGCGATGGAAGAACTTGTTGTCTGTTGTGAGCTCGAGGAGAACCGAATAGAAAAGCGAGAAAAAGGCGCTGTTATGGGTTCGATCTATAAAAGATGGGTTCGTGGTGGATTGATAAGAAAGGTTGAGATTCATTCAACACAGGGAGAGGCGATTCGGCTCTTCTTGTTGTTCAAACTCACGAGATGAATCGATGTTGTGATTAGGGTTATTTGGTGGTAATGATTAAGGGTTTGAAGAATTAGGCGAATTAGGATTCTCAAATAGAAGGGGATCTGTGGTTGGATTCTGTGATATGAGAGAAATCAAGAAATTGGAGGAGATAGAGGAGCATTTTGTAGAAGAAGTTGGATGGGTTCGACTTGGGTTTGAGTTTCTTTGTGGGGTTCGAATATTGTGTTGTTGATCTGCTGCGGTTGTTAAGTCAGTGTTAAGTGAGACAAAGATTAGTGATCTTTGTTGTGCAACAAGGGATCTTTGGTGATGAAAATTAGAATGATGGTGTTGTGAGATGGGTTTAGCGGCTCGAGAGAATGGATTGACACGAGTTTTGCAATGTGATGCACAGTACGTGGAAGAGTGGGTGATGGGAGATTGCAGCAGGATTTTGGGCATGAAGCGGGGAGGCATGCTGTCATTGAAGAAGCCAAACTCAAGGTGGTAGAGTGTCTCTATTACAGGGAAAATGAAGTTGCTGCTAATTTGTCAGGGGTTGTGGTGTTATTGGAGTCAAGAGATTAGAATGGGTTAGTGAGCAACTGGTGTGGAGGCTCTGATGGTGTTATGGAATGGCAGTGTAGTGGATTTGAAGCTGGCACTTGTGGGTGACTCGGGAGGGGTGGAAGCCCGATGCTACATTGGTATTGAATTGAAGTCATCCGAAGCAAAGAATTGGGTATGAGTTGAAGCTTGAAATGGTGAAACTAGATGGATGTTTAGGAATGTCACAGAACGGGCGAAGTAGAGGCCTGAAATTGGCCGGAAAGCTCAAATAAACGAAACTCTACCAAATCGTCCTTCTCGCGAGTCGACTCGGACCGATCCGGCGATCCTTATGACCCGATCCCAACAGAGTTCAGATGACAAATTCCGGTGAGTCAATTAGATTAAGTCAGTGGGTAAATGACTCGACTTCGACTCACCAGTAAGCCCGATTAGCCGAGTTAGAAGCTAACTTCGAGTCGACTCACTCCTTCTCCTTGACCTTTGACTAACCTGTCGACCGACGGTTGACTAGTTTGACCGTTGGTCCTAACGGAGGACCGACGGAATATTCCGTAGCATATTCTTTCGACGAAGAGACTTTTGAGATGGCGGCGGCGACTTATTCCACTTTATTAGCCACAATCCCGATTTTCCCATGAGCAAAATTCCAGAATTTTCTATGGACTTCTCTCATAGGTGTGAAGACTTGGGCTAGGAATTGGATGGAGAATTGGACTCAAATTTGGAAAGAGAAGGTGGAAGAGTTGAGAAAAGCTTGGAATTGGAAATTGAATTGCAAAAGGAAAAGGATTCTACTCCTTAGAAGATTTGGAGAATTTTGAAGCCTATAAATAGAGAAGTTTTCTACAACTTCTACACACCTCTCTACACACACAACACTTGTGTTTTTGCTTGCTTTTCTAAGATTTTTCTTTTTAATTACTTGTGTGAATTTGAAAATTCTTCTTTTTAATTATTATTATTTGTGTGAATTTCAAAAACATGAGTAGCTAATTTTCTTATTGATTGAGGATGAATTCCTAGTTCTTAACATGATTTGAGTTTTTGTTTTCAATTCTATCTTGAGATTTTTCACATGATTATCGATTGTTTTTACTAATAGGAGTGATCTTAAAGACACTCATGATTGATTGATAGATTGTTTGGGAGTGCACGCTAAATTGATTTGTTAATTGATCTACATCTAGTATAAGTTAGGGAATACGTAATCGTTCTCGACACTTTACACAAGTAGAAAACACGAGACCTTGCGGAGGGATTAGTGGAGCAATTGTGTGTAGAAACAACGCTAGAAAGTGGACCAAGCGAACCGAGTTTAACTACTAGTACTAAACCTAAATTCATAAATCTTAATGCATTAAGAATTACATCTTGTAAAGCGGACCTCAAGGTGGTTCTTTTGAATAGAATCGATAACTAAGCGGACACATTACTCGGTGAAATTAGGGATTTTGGGGCTAGATAGCGGACCTGCTATCCTACGGTTGGTGATAATCTGTGACTAATAACAAGTAGAAAAAGAACATAACTTTAATCATTGTTTCGTAACGAAGAAGGATTCCTTGATCTTCTCTCTCTTATTGCTTTCATCTTTCAACTTTCGATTTTAATTGCTTTGTTTATTTTTATTTTGCTTTTTACACCCCCTTTCGTGACAACTTTTACAACTAAGATCTCTTGCTCCTCGAGGGAACGAACTTGACTTCCATTATATTATTTTTAATTGAGTGGAAATATTGAATTAATTTGATTGCACCTACGACACGCATCATTCCACTAAGTTACGCAACTCAGCATCTTCATCAAGGAGAAATAAAGGTACAATCATTTCTTAAAATTCCACACACGCACTCCCCACAAAGATATAGCAATTAAGCACGAGTTCGAAATTGAACTCCCCCACTTTGATGTCATTCTCAAGAGAACAACCTTTATTTAACAACAAGAGAAGAATTTCTTTAGCATTAAAAAATTTACAAGTAAACTTGTATACCAAAATATTTTCCTCTCTTCTCGCCAGTTACTAACAAATAAGTAAAAATAATGATATTAATTTAGAGGCATCAGGAACTATCATTTTCATGAGAAAATAACATCGACAAAAGATTATTCACCTGGACAGTTACGAACAAAGAGAATAATTAAAGCGACATGACTCACGTAAAAATTATATATTCCTTAGCTATGTACGGACGTAGAAATTAAAGTTCTTAAAATTATTCCTTTCCAGTCACGGACTCATAGAGCAAGGCTACAACTAAGATCCAGCTATACCATCAGCTTAGTAAGGTTGACACCAGAATTCTCTTAACGACGAAAATTGCACTGGCAGAAAAACCTCAGGACATCGTCCAGCTTTGAACACTCATTGTATTAACCCAAGGACTTTGGTACCTATCTTCTTCTAACATACAAGCCTATTTTATTTGATATATTTCAATGTAGGTCTGAAAATATGTTTGCAGTAGACAAAGTTCAGAAAACCGCACCGATCCAAAACACTTACACTCTGTTAGCAGAGAAGCCTGGATCACTAACCACCTCTCAAGAACAATCCAAAAAAAAAAATCAAACAAGAGTTTAGATATATATCTCGAGGAATCACAAAGTCTGAGACGAAGATAACTTTGTGATTTTATCAATCTTGTTCCTATCTAAAGTTTGTGAACTTCAATAACCAGCAAAACAAAATTTGTATACAAAAATTATCAGGTAAAAGATAGTCTGCCCGGGCTTCATAAATCCGTAAGTGAAGTCTTCAAAGTCATAACCTAGAATACAATTTCATAATGAAACTTAGGTTACAAAGGATGACTCTAGCTTTGCAACCAGGACACAAGAGTGTTAGGGATCAAGAAATCCTATTACAAGAGTTTCTCTATTTATAGATTTTCAAGACTACATATAGCTTTGAATTCAAACTAAGGTTAGCTTGAGATTCAAGCAAACACTTTCTCAATTTAAATGAAATTCTTATTAGGAATTAATGTAAGCATGTGAAAAGTCCGTCTTGAAATTGCACAGAAGAATATGCACTATGGT
The DNA here is from genome assembly GCA_023531295.1 of Papaver armeniacum. Classification (NCBI taxonomy): domain Eukaryota; kingdom Viridiplantae; phylum Streptophyta; class Magnoliopsida; order Ranunculales; family Papaveraceae; genus Papaver; species Papaver armeniacum. Next base: position 2,817 of record JAJJWW010017280.1, on the reverse strand, counting down.
CCGGTTCTAAAACCATGCACAATGATAATCCATAGTGGCAATATGTCTTTGTACTTACAAGCACTTAGAGGATAGCACTCAAGACTAAACAATAATCCATAACCCAAAGTGATTTTGTGAATAAAGATATCTTAGAAGTGTCTATGAGAGTTATGGCTAAAACAGACAAAGTCATGTGTGACAATTCGTGACCTTCTAATAACATTGAACTGTATAGGTTTGTAAACTATGGAAGTTCACGAAGTCATACCATAAGGGTTTGCAAACCTTGCCAGTTCGCGAAGTCAGGTAATAGGGGTTGGCAAACCGGGTTTGCAACCTACCCCTATTCCAGAACTCAGATGTAAAGGGTTTGGAAACTCTATAATTCGCTAAATTCAGACTTACAAGTATGTGTACCTTGTACCAAGCAGTATATTTCTATCATAATTCAATTTGAAACATTCCCAATACCATAGACAATATGCATTATTTCTTGGGCAATTTCTAAATGATCAACTTGAAACAAATATAGTTTGTGAACAATAAATTGTTCTAACTAAGATTGCTAAGGATCCATGAACATCCATTGCTTGAATCATATTTCAATATTTTAACCAAGACAAGCTTGACTCAAAATTTCTTCTTTGCAATATTAAATTTACTAAAATCGTACGACATAGACTCATAAGATAGAATGGTATATGAGTAAATAGGATGGGTCAGTCTTAACATACCTCTTTGTTAATGCGTTCTCGCAAATGTCTTCATTTGTTATTCAATCTTCAATGTTCGAGGGTTATTAAATGATATCTGATACTCAACTACCATACTCTAATCCTACTCCGAGACTTGACTTTAGTAGACTAGAAATAAGGATATAGTTTTGTACATCTAACATTGACAACAAGCTTGAGATCGCAAAACTTACGAGTTTGACCAAGTGATACTCTAACAGTTTTTATTTAACAGAGAAGTAATGCTAAAGTTGTTTATTGCATTTTTTTTTTTTTTTTTTTTTGGGGGGGGGGGGGGCTCTTACTCTCGAAGATTTTGAGTTAATAAATTCTTCTAATGTAGTGAAATATTGGTTTAATATTTACTCTGATCTGCACTGAGTATCGATGTCTTGTTGCTAGCACTCTTTTTTCTTCATTTTTTTCCCTGTAACCTTTTGGTTTATCATGGTATAATTTTGTTATATCCTCCCTGTTTTTATCAATATATTTTATTGATAAAATATAATAATATTCAAAAATTCCATTAAAGTATGAAAGTTTATTTATGCCATACATTATTCATCATTGTGCGGTCAGTCCATCAACATTTGGAAGACCTAAACAACATCAAATCAATTTGGAATCTTAAATGATCGTTTAAATATTAAGAATATGTAGCAACTGAGTCTCATACTGATTCATTTTGAATCGCATCTCTTAACAAGTTGGCTTCCCGCACATTCACTTAAACTGTGTGTCAAGGGATGAGTTTGTAAGAATATATGCTCCACTATTTATAGTGTTATGACCAAGGCTTGGGTGGAACACAGGGTATTACCAAACCCGAAAGTTCTTAAGATTTGAAAAAAATGTTTATTTATGAATTTGAAAATTACCAACTAATAAACCGATATCACTAATAATTGACAACTAATATTAGGCAGCACACATCCATGTACTTTACTAGTATGGTAAATAGAGATATGCACACCTATGGAATATGTTAAGCATATATTTTTGGTATCTAAAAGATATTGAAAAATTGGTTTCAAGATCTAGATCTTTCCTTGAGCATCAAAGGAAAATATATGTACTTGAAACTTAAGATATTAGAGCTTTGCACATGCTGAAATCACTATGTCAATATATTATGTGATATTCCGATCTGACCCATATAGAGCTCAACGCCCGCGGAAACCCTAAGATAGCAGACATATTAAAAGTGTCGTACATATTTAATTGGGATCGATTCTAGATTATATTCTGATTAGGGATCGATCCTAGATTAATTATATCCTGATTAGGATCGATCCTGGATTAAATCCTTGTTAGAGATAGGTCCTAGATTAGATCCTTGAATCGCCTTTGTAACTACAAAAAATGTTTTGCAAGTCTACTCTCTAAAACCATGCAAATGAAAATAATTTCCAATGTATGGATTCATCCAGAAATTCAACACACCAAATAATAATGAGTTACCAATTAATGTTATGTCGATACTACGAAGTCCATATATAAACTATACTTGGTAACTCCATATACTCAAGTTGTCGAAAAAACTAGTGTAGTCATCCTTGATACATTGGTCATAGTATAATGACCAGGTCACCAATAATAAAGTCATTGTAAACAAGATTTACTTCTTATGTTGTGTTTTCATAATTAATGACTTGAAAGAACAAAAGATAGAAAAGTAACAAGTCAAGTATATAATTACTAACCTCGAACTGAAGGATGATGTCTTCTTTGTTGCCGATACGTCCTAAGGTTCTTCGTGAGTAAAGAAGAGCAAGTTTCAACATTTTTATGTTCCTAGTCTAACCTTACGAAGTTAACGCTAGTAATAAAAATCAAGCGACTCCGAGTTTTGGAACTAAGCTTGACTACCAAACTTGACATACAAACACTTGGTGGTTCAACTGAGTAATGCTCTAACAAAAATATTCACCACCGAGATGGATGAAGGTAAATCTGTAAAATAATTCTCGTGGCTTATTATTTTGTGCTTCTTCTTCCTCAGACTTGGTAAGTCAAGTGATTGTTTTGAAAGACTATGATGATCTGAGACCATATCTTCTGAAGATCTGATAATCAAATTCTCATGATGATCTCATAATAC